>LPNX010108709.1:83557-142881 GCA_001517045.1 Pseudotsuga menziesii
TTCTTTCAAAAACAAAATGATAGTGACTACATACAAGCTCCATTATTTTCAGGCAGCTTGACTCCATGGTCAAGGGGGGGGGTTTTCATTTCATTTTTTAACTGTAAAAATACCTTATGGCCCCAAAAAATCTTATCACAATAATACCAATGTCTAACGCAGAGTTGGAGTCCCAAACTTGCCAGAGAAAATGCATGGTAATCCATGGTGCCCAAGCTATCAGAGCCACGAAGGGTGAGGTAAAAGGTCTTACCCGGACTGCAAATATATTCCAGAACATTAACCAAATCAAGAATCTTTTGCAATGAACTATCCTCCTGCCTCCTGTACATTACGACAATGGAAGTTAAACTTTATCATGCAAAAACTATCATAAAAACGTATTACTTTTACGAATGGATTTTTACCTGTCTTTGCGAGCTTTAAGATTATAATAAAATACCAGTAGAGAAATCTGTGGAGAAACAAACATAAAACTAATAGAGTTCAATAGAGCTAAAATCAAATATGACCAAACTTCAAAGATAAGCCTATGCAGTTCTCGAAAACGCAATAAAACCCCTAGGATTTTGTCTTAAGTCAAATAACTTCCAGCAGGTGTAGTAAATACCTCCACATGTCCTACGTGTGTAGCTATTAAAACTTTGTCCCTCATACATCAAATCAACCTTCAAGTTTCAACCAACCATCGGGACTTGATGAAGTTACTTTACCTTGTATTTATTTATTTTGATGAGCCTTGCATGATAAATTTTGGTTAAATCTTATCACAAAGTTTGGTAAAGGTATTTACCTAGTAATGTTTTGATGGTGCATAACATAGTTTACAACCCTTTCTCAAGGTTCTACTTTTATGATAGGGTATGAGGTTTCCTTAGCTTAGGGTTTAACTTTTGCTAGGAGTTTCTAGAAGTTGGTCACTTGAACCTGCACAAAGAAACCATGAGTTGAGTGTTAGCCGTAGAGGCTAAGTAAAACTTTTAAACCAATCCTTGAGCTCATCAAGCAGTAAAATAAACTTTCAAGAAGCCTAAATGACAAGGATAACTAGAATGAAAACCAATATAGTTGACAATAAGTAAAGATAGCATAGCATGAATCAAAATTGTGTCTCTATAATGATAGCGCTATCATGTTAAGATAAAAGATGTATGACAGTTAAAACAACTTAAAACTCAAAAGAACTAAAGACTGTATGGTTAAATTATTTTAGGACTAAACAAAGAAAAGGCGTTCGTACTCTTATTAATATTGTTATAACTGCAGTCAATACTATTTTTAAATGATTCCTTTTTTACTAAAATAGGAGTTGTTACAAGTGGTATCAGAGTGAGGTTTCCAAACACTAGGACTGATTGGCTCACTCACATGCAAACAAGAAACAAATATATTGATCATATTTTACATTTATTTCTGTATAGAAATATAAAATATTTTTTGCAGGAAAACGGAAGATGTTGAAACATCGATTGAAAAGGGGTCTCAACTCAACAATCCATACAACATTTATGTAGAATTGAATAATCCACCTTCAGAGTTATTACAAACAGTTAAGGAGTTAAAATATGAACTACAAACTATAAAAATGGACAATGAAAGAAGTATGGAATTGAATTAGATGTTATTAGACAAAATGCATAGAAGAGGAAAAGATAAACGAAATGTTTATGAAACTGATTCTGAAACAGTGTCCTACAAACATAAGGAAAAGAAAGAAAAATATTCTGATAGTGAATCTTCTTCAGAGGTTAATGCAAGGTCACATAGGGGAAGTTATAAATACACAAGTGACAATAGTGAAATTGACCATAAACCTAGGAGAAGGAAGTATAAACCCTATGAAGAAATTTCTGGGGAATAAAAAAAATAAAGCCTCCCATGTTTGACGGAGAAGTAGAGAAAGGTGAAGAAGCCAAGGCTTGGCTGTCAGGAATGAAGAAATATTTCCAAATCTATAACTATTCCGATAGACTAAAATAATGGATGGTTATTTACAATTTAACAGGAAAAGCTGACATCTGGTGGCAAGACATAAAGAGAGTAAAAAATATTAAGGAGAAGTACTTAACCTAGAGACTTTTTAAAAAGTATTTTAAAAGGAATTTTTTATCTGAACAGTACTACGAGGAAAGAGCCAATGAATTCTATGAACTAAAATTGGGTTCAATGTCAATGAAATAGTTAAGTAGAAAAATTCTAAGTCTGTTAAGATATGTACCTTACATAATTGATGAAAAGCCTAAAATACAAAGATTTTAAAGTTGTCTTCCCACTACCTTCAAGGATAGGATTGAGTTTGATAACCTGAAGACTCTTGAGGAAGCCATGAGAAAGGTTGATTATGTTATGAACAGAGTAAAAAGAGAGAAAATTTACCTAACTCGAAGAATAAGAAGACAAGTCACTTTGACTAGAAAAGAAGAGGGTTTAAGTCAAATACGAGTTTTGGGAATAATTCTCAGAATTTTGCCAAGAATAAATATCAAAGAGAATATTTTAAAAATAAAGTACCACAGAATACTACAACACCAAAGGGCATGTATATGCCTAACAAGTTTGTTAAAAATAATGAACATAAGGAACCTGCCAAATATTGTTCAAATAGAAAAGGGAAGTTCAACAACGTGCATACCATTCAGGAAGATGAAACATTTGGAGATGTGGCAAATGCAATGCCCAAAATAAATGTAGCCTTGGAGAACTGGCATGTGGGCCATCAGACTTCCATGGTGGAAGTGCAAGGTATGATATAAAACCAGTCTATTTCCATCTTGATTGATCCATGTGCTAGTTTAATTTATGTGTCACCCATCATAGTGGAAAAGTGCAGTTTATCTTTGAAAAAGTTTGAAAAAACTTGGTTGTTCCAGATAGCTACAAGAACTAAAAGGAAAGTGGTTAATTATGTTGAAAACTGTAATTTGCTTATGAGTTAGTTTGAAAATCAAGTAAATTTAAAAGTGTTACCATTAAGATCTTATGATGTCCTAATAGGTATGGATTGGCTGGAAAAACACCAAGAGATTTTAATTTGTTTTCATAAAACATTTACTTGTTTAAATAACGCATGAGAAAGGATTTCAGTCAAAGTAATGCCTTGGAAGGTCTCTATTAGATAAATACCATCCTTGTAGATGACAAAGGCTGTAAGAAAAGGCTGTAAATTTTTTTGTTGTACACATAATAAATAATGAACCAATTGATAAGAAAGATGAGTTAAATTTCTATGACATTCCAACCCTACATGATTTCTCTGATGTTTTCTTGAAATAAATTCCAGGACTATCTCTAAAGAGAGATATGTATTTTACAATCGAATTAGTACCAAGAGCTATACTAAATTAAAAACATCCTTATCGAATGAACATTTTAGAACTTAACGAATTAAAATTACAATTGTAAGAATTAATAGACAAAAACTATGTAAGATTGAGTGTATCCCCTTGGGGAGCACCTGTCCTTTTTATTACGAAGAAATACAGGACATAGGTCTATGCATAGACTACCACCAATTGAATAAAATGACAATTAAAAATAGCTATCCTCTGTCTCGCATCGATGATCTATTTGATCAGATATGCAGAGCGATGATATTTTCAAAAATAGACTTGAGAACTGGATATCATCAAGTTAGAATTAAAGATGAGGACATCTTTAAGATAGCTTTCCGAACTAGATATAGCCACTACGAGTTTGTGGTTATGCCCTTTGGGCTAACTAATGCTCTAACAAATTTCATGTGCTTGATGAACAGTGTCCTAAGTAAATAATTAGACAAATTTGTAGTTGTCTTTATAGATGACATATTAATTTATTCTAAAATGAAGGAAGAACACAAAGAACACTTTCCAATAATACTACAAGTTTTAAGAGCATAAAATATATGCTAAGTTCAGTAAATGTATATTTTATAAAGATAAGATACAATATATGGGGCACGTAATATCCCAAGGACGTAACTAATGTAGGATCCTTTATGGGAATAACAGGTTATTATAGAAAATTTATAGAAGAATTATCGAAAATTGCAAATCCTATAACATCATTACAGAAAAAGGGAAAGAAATTTGTCTGGGATAAAAAATGCGAAGAAAGTTTTAATAAATTGAAAGGATTATTAACCACTGCACCCATTCTAAAAATAATAGATCCAAGCAAAGATTTTGTCGTATGCACTAATGCATGCAACGAAGGTTTGGGTGGAGTACTAACACAAGAAGGTCATTTACTTGTGTATGAATCAAGGAAGTTAAAAACACATGAAAAATAGTTACACAACTTATGACCTAGAGTTGGCTGCCATAATCCATGCTTTAAAAATGTGGTGCCATCATCTAATAGGTAAAATATTTTTGCTAATTTCTAATAACATAAGCCTAAAATATCTGTTTGATCAACAAAATCTAAACGCAAGGCAAGCTTGATGGTTAGTTTTCTTTAGAGAGTATGATTTTGAAATCAAGCACATTAAAGGAAAAGAAAATAAAGTGGTTGATGCCTTAAGCAGAAATGCAGTAACAAGTTTTGTAGCTTCTATTAGCAGTTATAAAATTGAATTAGAGGATAAATTGGAAAAAGGAATAAAACTGGACACCGAATATCGGAGTTTAAAATAAAAAGTAACTCGGAATGTATCTGAAGATATAAATACAAATTACAGTTTAAATGAAAAAGTCTAATGCTGTATAAAAACATACTTTATGTGCCAAATATATCAGAAGTTAAACTACTTATATTGAATGAAGTACACAAAAGTCCCTATTCTGGACATTTGGGGTATCAAAAGATGATAACAATGTTGAGGAAAGAGTATTTTTGGCCTAATATGAAAAACGAAGTTGCTGAATTTTTAGCTAGGTGTATAGAATGTCAGCAAGTTAAAATTGAACATCAACACCCAACAGGTCTTTTACAACCATCAAAAATTCCAAATTGGAAATGGAAAGTCATCAGTATTGATTTTGTAACCGACTTACCTAAAAACTAGAAACAAAAATGATTTAATAATGGTAGTTGTGGATAAAATAAGTAAGGTTCAACACATTTTATACCTGTTAAAACAACGCATAAAGCTGCTAACATTGTTGACATCTTTATGAAAGAAATATTTAGTTTGCATGGAATTCTAAAGGTAAAAATTTCTAACAGAGATGCTAAATTTACTGGTAATTTTTGGAAATCATTATTTAAAGGACTAGATACTAAATTGAATTTCAGCACTAATTACCATCCGCATACGGATGGACAGACATAAAGAGTTAATCAAGTACTAGAAGATATGTTACGAACGTATGTTAGAGATTATCCCAAGAAGTGGGAAGATTATATGCACTTAGTTGAATTTACATATAACAACCATTATCAAGCTTCAACAAAGCTTAGTCCTTTTGAAATATTATATGGTAGAAAATGTAACACTCCTATTACATGGAGTAATCCAGTTGAAAGATTGATGTTATGACCTGAATTGTTAAAATAAATGGAACTAACAATGAAATAGGTACAAAGCAATTTGAAAAATGCTCAGGACAGACAAAAGAGTAATGTCGACCTTAAAATAAATCCAAAAGAATTCCAAGTAGGTGAGCATGTTTTTGTTAAGGTAAAACACAGAAAGAGCTCCTTTAAACTAGGGAGTTGTGCTAAATTAGTACCCAGGTATTTCAGACCGTTTGAAATATTGGTAAGAGTGGGGCTAGTGGCATATCGATTAGCTTTGCGACCTAATATTATAATGCATAAGGTATTTCATATTTCTATTTTGACAAAAATATGTACATGATGCTACTCATGTGATTGATTGGAATGTGATTCATGTAGAACCAGAAGGAGATTTTCTAGTGGAATCAGAATGTAATCTCGACAAGAGGGAAATTTTTATCTGGATTTGCACCATTGGATAGGTAAAGGTGCAATAGAAACACCTCAGTCCAGATGAAGAAACCTGGAAATCAGAGAGCGATATGCGAGTGGCATATCCGACTCTATTCCAAAAAGACTTAAAATAACTTAAGCAACATCGAGGACGATGCTGAGCTTAAGGGGGGGGTGTTTGTAACATACCTAGAACTAAAAAAAAATATTTATTATTTATTTTAGAAAAACATTATGTTAAATATATTGTAAATTTTTATGACCAAGTTGGTCAAAGATGACTGTAATTGAAGAATTATTTATTTTAATAATTAAATAGAAGAGACACCTATCCAAGGAATACTATTAAATGATTGTTCACTTACCCACTAGGAGGAATGAGAAGTTGTATAAGTCTGGTTGACAAGTGGAAGCACTAGCATTTCACTTTTTAGTTGTTGTAGGAAGCATAATACCTAAAATTGTAGTCATGTTCCCTGAGAGGGGGAACTGAACTGGTGGCTCATTTAATTCCAAATTTGACCCAAAGAACTAGGCAATATTTTAAATACCATCAAATTGAGAAAGAGGCTCACTACTCATTCTGATTTCTAAGTGAATGAACCTTGTGACTGCTGCAAACTGAAAAGTCAGGAACACAAGGAACTTGATGAGGGGATAACTAAAGTTGAATTGTTGAGTTAAGTCTGCTACTGAGTGCTAAGTTGCAGCAAGTTGCTGTGTGGACTATTATCCAATGATCTTCATCCTAGTGGTTCACTGAATAGGCTTTGGGGTTCTAAGCAAGTAAACTTGCTTGCTTCAGGAGACGACTGGGTGGAATAGTCTCCCTAGGGTGTGTGTCCCTCTTCTGCAAGTTATCCAGGTTCTAGATGTTGTTATTTTATCTGTGATTTAGATTATGGATCTGTATTTTATTCAAAATTATGTTCAATATCTGTAAATTTTAATAATGTTTGTTGATAGTGATCCTTGATCTTAACTTCCTATCTGTACACTGTTATCTACAGGGTTTATTGTTTAAAGGTTAATAATTAAATTGTGTAGTTAGGCTATTCGTTAATTTAGATGATGTTTTTCTTTGTTTAATGTATTTAGTATTATTCCATTATAATTTTATTCTCATTATCAATTTATTTCGCTAAGATCAAGTTAAGGAAACAAAAATGCATCGAATCAAAACTAGAGAAAAACCTTACAAAAGTTTTTATAAAATTGATAAATCTATTAAGGACCAACTCTCGAGGAGTTTTAGGGGTTAAATAAGCAGTAACTTTAAATAATCTAGTAAATGCTAGGATAAAACCAAACAGAGAATTCAAATCCAAGATCCAGGATAATGAAGCCATACATAACACATAAATAGACATCAAACAGTGGATTGAAAACAATTTTTTTAAAGAAACCTTATAATTTTTCTACAATGATCTATTCATATATAAGTTAATATTTATTTCCACGACTGAAATGGCCTAAACAACCTAAACTTTAGACCAGCGATAGAGCTAGGGTTTTTCTTTTTAAAACAAAGTCTCAGTATATGTAGTTATGACAAATGCCCAAACGATGAACGCACAAAATAGGGCTAAATTATTTTACTACAAAATAATTATTATCGACACCAAGAAATCAGTAAACCCACTTGACATAAACCTCAAATCGAAACTTATAACCATCTACACATTAATTTGTAACTAGAACAGAGCAGAGCCTTCTTGATATAGTAATTAAAAACTTTAACCAACTTTAATAATTAAAAGCCGTTTCGACAGAGGCCTCATGGCTTTTTCTTAAGTAAATAGAGAATTGGTCCTACGGCCAATTTGAGTATTAAGTACTAAGAAAACAACTATTTTCAAAGCTTCCCAACAGTAAGTAAATAGAACCAATTAGATTATAGTTAAAAGGAAGCTGTTAGATAAATCCCTCACAAACCCTTTTCTTAAATTTAAGCAACAAATTGTCCAGATAATGGTCTATGGGCCTTTTTCGGAATGAGAAGGACAGATTCAAGGCCTCATGGCCTCATTACAGTATTCTATAAAAACACAACAAACCATAGAATTAAACAACTAAAAACCTGCACCGGGTTCATTTTAGAAATAGGTCAATTATAGACAGTCGCAAGACCTTTCTTTCAAAAATGAAATGATAACAATACATACAAGCTCCATTATTTTGAGGAACCTCAACTCCATGGTTGGGGGGGATGTTCATTTCAGGTTTTAACTGTAAAAAGACATTATGGCCCCAATAAAAGCTTATCACAATACTACCAATGTCTAACACAGAGTTGGAGTCCCAAACTTGCCAGAGAAAAGACATGGTAAGCCATGGTGATCGAACTATCAGATCCACGAAGGGTGAGGTAAAAGTTCTTATCTGAACAACAAATATCTTCCAGAGCATTAACCAAATCAAGAATCTTTAGCAACGAACCGTTCTCCTGCCTCCTGTACATTACGAGAGTGGAGGTTAAACTTTATCATGCAAAAACGATCATAAAAACGTATTACTTTTACGAATGGAGTTTTACTTGTCTCTCTGAGCTTTAATATTATAATAAAAAACCACTAGCAAAATCCGTCGAGAAACAAGCAGAAAACTAGCCTCCATAGAGCTAAAATAAAATATGACCAAACTTTAAAGATAAGCCTCTGCAGTTTTCGAAAATGCAATAAAATGCCTAGGGTTTTGTCTTATGTCAAATAACTGTCAACCGGTGTAATAAAGGCCTTCACATGGCCTACACGGGTAGCTATTACAACTTTGTCCCTCATACATCAAATCAACCTTCAAGTTTCGAACAACCATCACAACTTGATAAAGTTACTTTACCTTGTAATATTTATTTTGTTCCACTTTTGCATGAGCCTCGCATGATAAGTTTTTGTTAAATCTTATCACAAAGTTTGGTAAAGGTATTTACCTAGTAATGTTTTGATGGTGCATAACATAGTTTACAACCCTTGCTCAAGGTTCTAATTTTATGATAGGGTATGAGGTGTCCCTAGCTTACGATTTATCTTTTGCTAGGAGTTTCTAGAAGTTGGTCACTTGAACCTGCACAAAGAAACCATGAGTTGAGTATTAGCCGTAGAGGCTAAGTAAAACCTTTAAACCAATCCTTGATCTCATCAAGTAGTGAAATAAACTTTCAAGAAGCCTAACTGACAAGGAGAACTAGAACAAAAACCAGTATAGTTGACAGTAAATAAATATAGCATAGCATGAATCAGAATTATGTCGCTATAATGATATCGTTATAATGTTAAGATAAAATATGTACTACAGTTAAAACAACTTAAAACCCGAAAGAACTAAATACCGTATGGTTAAAGTGTTTTAGGACTAAATATATAAAGGGTGTTTGTACTCTTATTAATATTGTTACAACTGCAGTTAATGCTATTTTTAAATGAATTTTTTTTAACTAAAATAGGAGTTGTTACAACCATCATCAATTATTTACATAATTTTTTATTTATTTTATGGACGAAAAGGGCATACATCATACCATAAAAGGAAACTATAGACCTATATCTATACAACAAATTTCAGTTATACAGCTCAAAGAGTGTACCAAGAAAGGATGCCAACTTTATGCAATCAAAATAATAGAGAATGAATTTGAGAAGTTAAAAACAACAATGGATCAATCTCTCATTTTTAAGGAATTCCAGGATGTGTTTCGTGATGATATATCAAGATTATATCCTAAGAGAGATTCATACTTTACTATATATTTAATGTCGGGATCAACATGTATTTCAGGAGCCCCTTACCATATGATTATTCAAGAACTAACGCAGTTAATATTGCAACTACAGGAGTTACTTAACAAGTATAACATTCGACCCAGTGTATCACCCTGTGGAGCACCAATTATGTTCGTTAAAAAGAAACATGGTACTTTTAGAAGGTGCATAGATTACAGACAACTAAACCAAATGACAATTAAAAACAAATATCCATTACTGAGAATTGATGGCTTGTTTGATCAAGTCATGGGAGCTAAGATTTTCTCAAAAAATGAACTTAGATCAGGTTATCATCACAAAATTGCATTTCAAACAAGATATGGACCGCGATGGATTCACCTTATTGAGCAATATCTTATCATGTTCATTCATAAAGGGGGATTTTTTAATTGTGGAAAATAAGGTCAATATTTGTAGGTATTAAGGGGGCGGGGAGTAGAGTATGGGGGGTTTATAGGTATTAGGGGGGTATAAAAGGAGTTTCTAGGAATAACAATGAATATATCCTTAAAATAGGGTTTTCTTTATTGGAAATATGTATTGGGAGGGGGATCAACAAAAGATGTTTTATAGGTAATTATCAATATCTAATGAAATTAGGGGTATTCTTTAATGTCCCATGAACAAAGGAGCTATGACATGGTTTAACTAAGTGAAGACCTCGTGATATGGACATTATGAATTTGTTGTTATGCCTTTTGGGTTAACTAATGCTCCGACAACATTTATGAGTATGATGAACAATGTGCTAAGCATATTTTTGGACAAATTTGTGCTAGTGTTCATTGATGATATTTTGATATATTCAAAAAATGAGAAAGAACATGAGGGACATTTACAAATGGTTTTGGAAAATTTGAGAGAACACGGACTATATGCAAAACTTATAAAAATGAAATATAGTAGTTGGGACATGTCATCTCATAAAAGGGTTTAACAGTTGATCCAGCTAAAGTCAAGGCTATTATAACATGGTCTGTACCAAAGTATGTACATGATATCATATCATTCATGGGGTTAACAAGATACTATTGTATATTTATATATAAATTTTCAAAAATAGCTCACCCTATAACTACCCTTCAAAATAAAATTGTTAAATTCATGTGGAGTCAGCAATGTCAAGATAGCTTTGATAAATTGAAACACTTACTGACAACATGACCTGTATTAAGAATTGTTGATCCTAACAAAGCCTTTTGTAGTTTGCACCGATGTAAGTAAATATAGTTTGAGAGGGGTTTTGACTCAAGATGGTCACATGATTTGTTATGAATCTAGGAAATTGAAGGAGCATGAGAAAATTATGCAGTAGATGGTATGGAATTGGTGGCCATCATCCATGCTCTTAAAATTTGGCGACGTTATTTGATGGGAAAGAAATTCTTGTTGTTGACATATAATATTGGGTTAAACAATCTGTTTGATAGAAAAACATCAAATGCATGCCAAGCCAGATGGATTTCATTTGTGAGTGAATATGATTTTGAAATTAGGCATATAAAAGAGAAATAAAACATCGTAGCAAATGCTCTTAGTTAGAAACAACATGAATTGCAAATAGTATCAATTAGTGGGTATGGGTTAGAATTTAAAAACATGTTGATGTCATGTCCCCATACCTCTGACCGGCGAAGAGGACGCGACTACAAGCTTCAAGCACCCGGGCTAAGAGCCCCATGAACATGTACATGCATAAAATTTGCAGAAACAGAATGCTGAAAGAAAATGTATTGCAGTATAACATGCATAAACACAATTGTTTATCATACACAGCTATAATTATTTATCTTGCACAGCGGAATCAACATGCATTCACACAAGCATTCATTTTAACATGTTCATCATTTTCATATCATTGACAGAAAATATGGTTGCAGAAGTAAAAATGGGCAAGATTACTTATCTTATGAAAACTTTGCTCCGCAACTAGCTACGTCGCTGCAACGTTCCACCCAACCATAGGCCAGCGTGCTCCTTAATCTCTCAGCAACGCTACCACCCCCGAGCTGGCATGATTCTCCAAGGAATAAGGGAACTAGCAGGCTTACACATAGCCAAGGATATACAAAACACACAGCCAAGCCAACAATGTTGGGTTTATCAGGCCATCAAGGAGTTGGGAAAGGCTAAATGCTAAGCTGGTGAGCTCATTGCGGAGCCAAGAACACCTACACCAGAACTAGCCTGACCTCTAAGACACCCAAACACACCCAACACAAGGAATTAGTCCCTTCTCTGCTACACAGTCCCTCAGGCCCTGCATTTCCTTCCAGTGCTATTCAGGGGTGATGGAGAAGAAGGCCAGCCCTCTAGCTCTGTCTGTGTGGTTTCTAGCCACCAGGTTTATCAAGCAAAACTAAGCCAACATCCTTGCTCCTCTCATAGTTCGAAGACCAACCATTGCACTCAGGCAATTAATTTAGCTGTCACAGCTTAAACAGGGAAAAATGAATCCCAAGTGGATTACTCAGCCCCAAATGTATCAGTGGACATGGGGAATGAAAAACAGTCCCAAAATGCAAATCATACATTACCAACATACACGGGGAAAACAACAGTCCATTTTACACAATCGAAGTTGCTGGGTAAAACATACTCAGACCATACTGAGGACAAATTTACAGTTTCCTGACCTGTGCATGAGGAAAAACAATGCAGACCCCCGTAATCAGCCTGTGAGGAAAGGATTCAGCCACATCATTCGCAAATCTGTAGAGGAAAACGACGTAGGTAAAACCCAGGAAAACTCCTGTGCATGGAAAACAATCTAACCCTGTGAGGAATGAATAGACAATGGAGGTCCTGCGTGAGGAAAAACAGCTCCGTTTTTTTCCGTGGATGAACAAACAACAGGAAGGACGTGAAAATTGGAGGTGTGTGAGCCTTCAGCACAATCGTGGAGAGAAGAAGATCTGCGTGAGAGGATGAACAACAAAATCGTGGGTTCGCGAATTGGAGAGAGTGCGTGTAGGTTTTTCCTGCCATAGTGAAGTCAACAGTGGGTGGAGTGTGCATGTGGGTGAGGACTGACAGTCCTGCCACCCCACTCCCAAAGATCATAACTTCCTCAACCACCAGCAACCTTTCTTAATGAAAGTGGTTTGAATAAAACAAAGGAAGAAGACATATGGGTTTTTCTCTCATTGGCCAAGGTTTGACAAATTCCCCCACACCCTTATCCTTGTGAAAATCATGCCCCTTTCTCATTTTATTTGTCGCGATCGTAGCTGGTCGGGTTCATTTTTAATTATAGATGCATATTTACATGATGACTGACATAATATATGCCGCATGCCCCGATATGCCATCGGTGACAATTCAAATCCAAAACATAACATAACCGATAAATGGTGGGGCCTTGGCCTTTAGCTCCGCACCATGATTATTACAATATATACATCATGTACGTTTAATGCAACGGGTTCAAAACCAGGGTGTTACAGTTGAAAATAGTATCTAGAAATGACTCAGAATATAATAAGTTGAGGGGAAAATGTATTAACAAATATGATATACCAAGGAAAGTTCATATAAGATAGATGTACAAGGATTTTTGCATTATAAAAACCACATTTATGTACTCAATCAATCAAATATAAAACGATCTTTTGGGAAATCCATGATAATCCTTGTGATGGACATCTAGGATATTAGAAACTCATATCATCTTTAAATAAAGACTTTTATCGGCCCAATATGAAAAAAGAAGAAGCTAAGTATGTGGTTCGGTGTTTTACATGTCAACAGGTTAAGGTTGTTCATTAACATCCAGCAAGACTATTGCAACCTATACCCATTCTAGAATGGAAATGGGAAACTATAACCATGGATTTTATAACCAAACTACCTAAACAAATGAAACAAAATGATTCCATTATGGTTGTAAGGAAAGAAACACAATTTGTATGCATAAAATCGACTTATAAAGCCATTAATATTGCGGAAATATTTATGAAGGAAAGTTTTAGACTTCATGGGATACTGAAGATCATCATCATTGATCGAGATGCAAAATTTACTTCAAAGTTTTGGACATTGTTATTTAAAGGTAAGGATACAAAATTGAATTTTAGTACAGCATATCACCCTCAAACGGATAGTCAAATTGAACGGATAAATCAAATACTAGAGGATATGTTGAGGATGTATGTAATTAATCAAACAGGTAAGTGGGAAGACTATATTCATTTAGTGGGATTTTCTTACAATAACAATCATCAAGCATCCCTCAAAATGATCCCTTTTGAGGTATTGTATGGTAAACGATGTAAAGTACCCTTGAGTTGAGGTAATATTGAAGATAGGATGATTTTCAGACCAGACATGTTAGCATGGATGGAAACAATGGTAAAACAAATAAAACATAATTTAAAGGGTACACAAGACAGATAAAAAGTTACGTCGATAGAAAAATGACAGCTAAAGAATATAGTGTTGGAGAACATGTGTTCTGAAGGATCAAACCAAAGAAAATTACCTCAAGAACAAGATTATATGCCAAATTTTCACCCATATATTGGGACCATCTGAAGTATTGACTAGAGTGGGGCTTGGAACTTATCAACTTGCTCTACCTCCACACATAAAAATTCATGATGTTTTTACATGTCTGATTACTAAAAAAATAAATTGCTAATAAATATTGTATCATTGATTGGAACAATGTACATGTGGAACCAGAGGGAGGCTTTCACATGAAACCAATGTGCATCCTCGATATGAGAGAGGTCGTGCTTCAGAAACAAACTATTGTACAAGTTAAAGTTAAATGGGAACATTATTCTCCAAAAGAAGCTACATGGGAAAGAGAGGATGTTATGAAACACGTTTATCTGATGTTATTTCAAAGTTTAAATGAGACTGAATAGTCATCAATAACGGTGACAATAATTTAGTGGGGGAGGATTGTAATACCCATCGTAACATTGAAAGTAATTTTGTTTAATTTTTATTTTGTGATAACTAATAGATGTTGTAAAAACAATATTATTAAGTAAATCATGAATGTTTGGAAATGGAAGTTGGGAAGCCATGCAATTAATTGACATAACCTAAGTTTGTGTTAGTAACTGAATACCTAGTTATCTTTAAAAAGACAAGTGGCCAGTCTTAGGAGGAGGAAATTACAAGCTATTAAGCTCCAGGAAAGAGAGTAAATGCATGGAAAACAAGAGAGGGATGAGAATAGAGATGCTAGAAAGCACTAGGAAAAGTGTGGGCTCTAAATTTGGTTATCTAAAATAACACAGAGCTGCCAGAGAGCACTTGAAAAGTGCATGGATATGAAAATAAGAACTACAAGTGAGCACTTAGAAGTGTGCTAGGTTCTCTAAGTAACTGAATTTGACTAATGACTGGTGGAAACTTGATAAACTAAGGAAGTGAAAAATACAAACTGCAGTTATGGGAAAGGGAGTGGAAACCTTGCAGATCGAAACAAATTTTGAGGTTCCTAAGTCTGGGAGGAACGGGGATGCTTCATTTCTATTTTCGAAAGACATTTAGATATGTTAATCTTTAACTAACCCTAGTATATTACAGAATCATGGGTTGTATTACGTTTGTTTATTATAGATGAGCAAACATCATTAAAGGTTAAGAATGTTGAAAAATTCTTCAATAATGGTTGTACTATATTTTTATTTCAATGCTCTATGCTAATGATTTCTGGAGAAAGGTTAATTATTATTTCTAATTTTGATTAATACACTTCTAATTATAACAACTACACTATTTATCATGGGTAAATGCAAGAAATGATGAATCTATACAAATACACCATGGTTGTTTAAAATTTAAGTTTTGTTAATCGAAATAATATAGTAGGTATTTACATTTCCAGTCATTGGTCATATTTCTTAACCAATCATATACAACTAATATAAAACAATTTAAGTAGAAAACCCTCAACTGGGAAAAACTATGACAAAATTGAAACGACTAACTAATATCAACTAGTAATCCCTTTCAAGAAGAATAAGTATAATTCAAACTAAAAACTCTCCCCAAACTATTAATAACCCATTGAAGAAACAAGATAGAAATGTTGAATTAATTTACACAACATATATAAATACAAACCCTAGAGTCATTCTGTGTATTATCCATTACCATTACAGTAAATATTCATGAGGTATGACCAATGTATTCATAGGATTATATCTTGTAACCCTGTGCGTAATTTTGTAAATACTTTACCCCGCGACAATAATCAAAATTAAATTGTCAATTACCTTTTCCAATAGAATCTTTAGTAGCCAAAGTGTATATATATCTCGTGCTAGGATAATACCAAAGTAAAAGTTACATCATATTTTACCAAAGTAAAGTTAGATAATTTTTATTTTCCTACTATTAATTTTGTTACACCCTCTTTGGTCATGCCTCAAGCTGTTACGAGACTAGCAATTCCTCTAGTACATAAAACCAACATAGATACATCTAAAAGGAGATCTACCAAGCACCAAGAGGGATCAAATATCTCAAGGTGTAATTTTTTTTTAGAGTGGAAGTGTTGAGGAAATGTGTAATCCAATGTTTATGTTTTAGTTTATCTAATTTATATTGTTTTATATATATGTAATTCTAAATAATTTAGACTTAATTTAAGCGAACATGTTATTCTTAATAATATTTTATTATTTTTTATAAAGGACACCTGTCAACTCTAAGATGAGCACGGAAGGATTTACACATCTCTCCCATATTGGGTTGTAGAATGCACCTCTTCGATGAAAAATACAAAAAAAATGAATAAATAATAAAAATATTAAAAAATAGAGTAATATCAAGTACAAAGAAAGATTAACTTTTATGAAGTGCATATTTTTTTAAATGCAAAAAACTTAAAAAAATGTTTATATGAAAATATATAATATTTGTAAATGTTTTTTTATTTGAAATTGATATGGATATGATACACACACACACACATTCTCATTATAAAACAAATATAGATTCATGTTTAATCAAAACTTCTTAAATACAAATGTAAATTAAACGAGCATAGATCCATCTTAAAAATGATCTACCAAGTGCCGAAAGGGATCAAATCTCTCTAATTGCAAACCCATTTTTTTAAGTGGAAATGTTGAGGAAGTGTGAACGTAATATTTATGGTTTTAATTTGTACTCTTAGATATGTGAATCTAAAAAATATTTTATATCTAAATTTAGAAGGACTTACACATCTCCCTCTACACAGCTGTAGAAGGGTTATAAAATGAGCCTCTTAGATGCAATGATATCCTTTAACGTTAACTTGTATAAATTTCATGCCACATCATACACAGAAAAATAAGCGAAAGCCAAATGCATTCTTTAACCTATCAATGAAATCATGATCTAAAAGGGCGTTGATTAAATTTAATGACCTGGAGTTTGGTAGAGTTCAAAGTTTTGAATTGTCAAATAATGTCTAAACTACTAAATTCTAGGTTACTCATTTTTCAACCAAATAATAGAGTGAAAACAAAATAATCAATTACATTATGTCTAGTTTAAAATTCATTCAAAGGTATACAAAATAAAGTTATTTATATATTTCAAAACAAAAGTTACTTATATACTTTATGAAATCATTTGTTAACTCTTGTTCATTTACCTATATACTTAAATAAGGAAATTTAAACCAAATTATAATACATAAATTTTTAGTTATTTCTTTATTACTAGGCAATTGGGTATATCATTTATTTATTTTTACTATACCAATGAAGAGATGCCTTGAGCTCGACATTAGTGGTGATTGAGTCATTAGTTTATACAAAAATTGGGATGTGTTCTTCAGATTCTCGTATTCTGACCTATTTTGTTTAAATTTGTTCAAATTTTTGCTGCGAATGTCTGGTCAATGGCCTCTCAGAGACTGCTTGGCAATGTCTTTGAAGGTTGACACTTGTTCTACAAAGTTCAGAATTCCCTTCCTGGCAATGTGTCTTCCCAATGTTGGAAGCGACTTGAGTTTCAGAGGTTCGATCTATGGTTTCTGCAGAAGCGGGCGGTGGTTATACCTGCACAGTTTCATGTCCGACAGACAGTGATCCATGGCGATCGCTGGGAATGAATTAAAGAATTTGAATAAAGCTGCAGGAGAACACCTGTTTATGGATGTCGTCCGTCAGCCGTGAGATAAGATATTTGCAGAGGAATGAAAAAGGATGTTGAGGCTCGTCCAGATGGATGACCTTAGAAAAACACTACGTCAGATCCCCAATGCCTGTATTTTTGACAAAGAATTATTGCAGATTTGTATGGACTCTGCTGGTGAGGAGGATGCCAAGAAAGTTGTGAAATTGCTTGATAAATCCGAGCATGATTTCATAATCGACGATTGTGTCTATCTCCATCCTGGTGAGGAGGATGCCAAAAAAGTTGTGATATCGCTGGATAAATCTGGGCAGGTTTTCATAATCGACGATTGTGTCTATCTCTGGCCCGAGAAGGTAGTAGATTTGTCCTCGAACCTATGAAGCTTCCTTCCAGTGTACCTACCTGCTCCCATTGAAGTGCAAACACACACTACACTTCAACAACCTTTTGTTGTTCTGTAAATTATGTTCGTCTTATACTTTACAGCAAGTTCGTCTTCTACTTTACAGCAAATTATTCAACCATACTATCTATTCTCCTCTTCTTACCATGAATATAGAATTTATTGCAGAGATCTTTGGGGAAAATACTGCGGCAACCAAGAAGAAGAGAGTGTACAATACTTTTTTGGTTGGTTCTGGCGACTACCTGAAAGGGGTATTCTCTTTTAGTCGATGTGCTATCTTATGTATTCTCTTGAGACAAGGTTGTATTGTTACGCAATTTCAACCCATTCACTGAGAATGAGCTTTCTTTTTATGTTCTAATGTATAACTTAATTTATATATTGTTGTTAATGGTTTATTTTGGAGGATAATTAAGATTTTTATTTATTACTTTTTATTTAATGGTCGACAAAACCAATAAATGGATTACTTTTTATATTTATATTATTACTTTTACTAAAAAGTAATGTTACGTAACGTTACATAATGTTACAACATCTACATCATAATCGCAAAGTAACATAACGTTACAACATCTCCCTGTAAGTTTTAAACCTGTGCAGAGAAGCAAAGCATACAAATTCTTTTAAGCAAAATAGAGATCACAACACATCATTCACACATAAACACAAAGATTTACCCTAGAAACCCTTAACCGGGAAAACCAGAAAACCTTGGAGCCACACCTCCTATTTTCTCTTCATTTCATTATGAAATCCTCACAATACAAAATATAGGTATTCCACAACATCCAAATACCCTAATCCGTTAACTCGGATTAGAAAAAGCCTCCAATCCCTTAACCGGAATTAAGTTACATATTTTTAGACAAATTCTAAAAATAGCCACAAACAGCTATACATAGCCATAAAATCTATAAATAGCCAAAAAAAATTGCTTGCTATAAATAGCCAAATTTTTTTGCTAGCTATAAATAGCCACAAACATCTGTAGCCACAAACAACTATAAATAGCCATAAAATCTATAAATAGCCAAAAATTTTTGCTCGTGGAAACAGGGTTGCAGTGCTGACATGTGCACCTCCCCTCCATACACACATGCAAAGAATATAAAATATACCCAACACTCCCTCATAATCGACAATATTATTTATAGCTGACATACTGCTATATAACGTTATGCGACGTTACAAGATCTGCCCCATACTGGGCTGTAGAGCGCCTCTCGATGAAATAACATTGAAGTATCTATCTATATTTTTTTTTGCTTTTGGAGCGAAAGATACACATTAAATATGGTGTGTGTTGTGATTCACTTATGTGTAGGAGGGATCTACTTTTTTTTTAAAGTTGTTGTTGTCACGTACCCATACCCCATTGACCTTTGGAATTAAAAAATTCATTAATAACCTTTGATGTTCGCTGAAACACAGGGCATGGCCATGAAATACTTCTTGACATTTCCAACACTGTCATGCTCCCTCCCATCTTCCATTGATCAGTTCGATGATCTACAAGGAAATATATTAGAGGAGATCAGACGACAGAGAGAAAACGTGACAGAAATCCACGATAAAAAACTTTTTCGTATCCGGAATCAAATCAATGGCTCAAAATCATCCCACAAAAATCAACGGCGCAGAAAACATGAGTTGTAGAATCGAGGAAATATTTAAATTATGATCCTACATCCCGCATCTCGCATGTGAAAAGGAAGTTGCAGAGGTAAAATTATGGAGAGCAGGATTTACCAAATGTCATTTCTGCATCCCGCATCCCACATCCTGCATCCCGCAAGTTGTAGAAGGAAAATTGCAGAAACCGAGATCTATGAAACTTGCATCCCGCATCCCGCAAGTTGCGGAAAGGAAATTTGCAGAAGGAAAATTGCGAAAACTGAGATTTGCGAAACCTGGATCCCGCATCCCGCAATCCTACATCCTACAAATTGTAGAAAGGATTTTTTTTAGCAGAAAATTCAACTTTTTAACTGAAGTCTTGGATCGATTTGATCATTCAGGCCATCACCCTTCCGACCAATCTAACCCTGCAACTTAGTTTAAAATGCATTGAAGGAAACATACATGTAGATGCATACAATTGCAGTTATACAATGGATCAATTCATCCATTCAACACATTAAACATGTTAATCATATTCCATCAAACAATTATAGATGCAGAGTTGAACACAGGGATAACATAGAATGCATTGAACTTAAACATACACAGATGTGTAGACATGCTATATATATATGAAGAAAATACATACACCGAGCATTCAACATGTTCGTCAGAATTCATTAAACAAATACAGTTGCAGAGATTGGGCACACGAAATACTTATATTGAGAGAACTTGTCCGCAACCAGCTATGTCACTGCAATGTTCCACCCAACCATAGGCTAGTGTGCTCATCAATCTCTCAGCAGCGCTTCCACAGCCGACTTGGGTGTGATTTCCACAAGGAATAAGGGACACTAGAAGGCTCACACATAACCAAAGATACACAAAGTCTTAGCGAAGCCAAAATAGTTGGGCTTATCAGGATGCAAGGAAAACAAGTCAAACAAATGGATTTATCAAGGTACAGAGCCAAGCCATCTCACTGCTGGGTTTCACAGACTGTTCAGCCAGGGATCAAGCAAGACACAACCAAGCCAACTACCAGTTGGGTTTATTATGCTGCAAAGGAGGTGGAAAGGTTGACTGCTAAGCTAGTGAGCTCAACCATAGAGCTATGGACACCTACACCATATCTAGCCTGACTTCTAATACATCTACACACCTAAAAAAAGGAAGCATCCCCTTCTCTGCTACCTAGTCCCTCAGGCTATGCCTTCCCTTCCAGTGTTGTTTAGGGTATGCAAAGAAGAAAACCATCCCTCTAGATCCGTCTGTGAGGTTCTTGCTCACATTAGTGTTAGCAAGATAATTCATACCACATTCCCCACTCCCCAAACCAGTTCAGAGACAGAACAAGATGGACACATAGCAAACCACAATGTTAACACAACAAAACATGCTTCCACTCACTCTATGACAGAGGAGACCATTGCACAATAATATTGATGAAACCATAGATGATCACTCTTTCTCATGAAATCAGGTGAGCTCCATTGCTCATTCGTTTGACAACAACGGAGACCACCAGACGTTTGGGAAGCTGAGGATAGTAACACAGAAAGGAACAACCTAGAACAAAATGCGGTTCTGCAAAACAGGATGAATACCCAGCGTGCATGAACCCAAGATGCGAAAAAAATAGAGAATCATCCCAAAAATCACAATGTTTTCCTGAAGGCTAGATGGTCCCCTGGGCATGCACACTACGGAAAGAAAATTGAAACGCAAGGATAAAAACTCAGGACGGTTCAACTGCATGTGGCCCACGTGAATGGATTATGGATAAAAAAAATGCCCCCGTGCAACTCCCCCAAAATGTGAGGGAAGATGAAACATGCATGCATGAGGAAATTGCATACGGTTTTGGGTGTTTTTCTTTCCCATGCAGTCAAAACACAACATTCCAAACTGGGTGCTTTACCCAATTCAAATTTCCCCATACTCTTCCCCTTCCATGCAATAACTACCTCAACCACATTCTGGCAAAAATAAATGGTTGGGAAGAAAAAAAAGAAAAAGGGTAGTCGACAGTTTTAATGGGTTTTCCACAAAGGATTAAGGTTAAACATTCCCCCTCCCTATTCCTTGTGAAATAATGCCCCCATCTCATTTTCGTTGCATTGACATATCTGGCTGTGGATTTTTCATTAATTTGCATAGTTACAGGATGTTTACAAATGTTCTTGGCTTAGCACAGAAACCATAGGCATCAACCAGGATCGCCTATACACCAAACACTAATAAATGACACAGCTGTGGCCTTGAGATCCTTGTCATGATTCCATATAATATTTACATCATATACATTAATGCAAACGAGGTCAAAACCGAGGTGTTACATCCCCCCCCCCCCCCCCCCTTCAATAGCACTGTCCTCAATGCTTAACAATTTATCAAAATAGAAAACTACACTGGCACCACCCTTAGTGCTTTACAAAAATTGAACCAACAATGAATGTGTCAGTCGAATGGCATCCTCCAGCTCCCATGTAGCCTTTTCAGGAACGTGGTGCTTCCTCTGCACCTTTATCTGTCCGATGGCATGACCTGGAACTCTTCCAAGTCCTTGCTTGCATGCATCAACACACACCACTGGATCTTTTTCTGGTCTTGGAGAATCCTTCTCCACAGCTTGGAACATTTCCAATGTCTTTGGAAACCAGCAATACCTATGCTCAAGCCCCAAGCAATGAGTCAATTCCCATGTTAGTATTCACAAGATTTTCCAAAATCATAGAGGAATCACAGGCATATTAACATAAAATCAACAAAATTTTTCCAAGTGAACCAAATACTCATCTGCATAAGTAGCTTCTTTTGGTTCCACAGGTGTTTGACTTAGATTTATACAACCATGGCACTCACAACCTTGCCCCACCCCAGACCTCGGTGTGCATTAAAGGGTATCCAAATTTCTGCAAGCCTCGGATCACATGTAAATACTTCTCAACTGAGGTCTAACAACTCTTTTCTTGATCCCAACACTTTTTCAGGTGTTTCAATAGCAGTTATGTTCGAGAGCTTGCACCTCCTCTAGGTGCTCACCAAGCTCAATTGCTTCCCTTCAGAACACCACAATGAATTTAATTCACATGTCAGATTCATTCCTATAGGATGCAATCTATAATAAGATCTTCAAAACCATGGCTACATCAAATGCTCATGTATTATTACAGAAAATCAGCCACGATTTGCCAAGTAATCCAATACTTATATGTATAGAAGTTCGTGGTCTGGTCAACCCAGCTTCAGAGCCTAACACCTCCTTGGTACTTAATGGCGGCTCTAGAGTAAAGGCCTAACACCATTCCCAAGTGCTCACCAAGCTCAGGCTCTTACTTTCTAAACAGCATAATACCTAGGGGTTATTCTCTTCACGGAGCCCCCACTCTCGTTACAGTCCCCTTATGGTGTGAATGTGTTCATAAAGAAGTCTATCTGGATGTCTTACTCTCTAGGCGTCCCCAATGATGCATACCGATGCCTAGCTGGCAGGGGGGAACATAAGCTATGTACCCTCGTACATCCTTCTCGAGGAGTCATTTTTCTCAATGCATCCTCCCGAGATCTATGTACTCCAGGGGTGGACCACCATCATCTCACCTGCGTTACATACGATCATGCAATTTATATGAGATGTCATTATAAAATTTCAATCATAGGTTTCCAAACCTATTCCAAATACATCCCTCCAAGAAGCTATGTACACCCCGTACATCCTTCCGAGGAGCCATGTACACCCAGTACATCCTTTCAAGGAGTTATGTATCCCAAACAAATCCTTCTGAGAAGTTATGTACTCCAAGGGCATACTTCCACCATCTCACCCGTGTTACATTCAAGTATGCAGTTTACATGAGATGTCATCATAGATTTTCAAATCTATTTCATGCATGGATAAATTTTCCATTATCAGATGATCAATAACATTGATAGTCAAATCAAAATTTGAATTCACAATATTGCTTCCCACAGAAAATCAGATTTCTTTGTGCAACCATGAGATCACCCTCATAGTGTTTGGCTTTTGCAAGTGGGAAGTACTCATCCCTGACTTACACATGCTGCCCAAAACCTAGAAATTCACATACAACATGTCATCTTGACACCATTTTAGATAATCTAAACAATTAATAATATTTACTTAACAATCATCAACAAAATTTAAAATCTGAAGTTCAAAATCTATTCTGTTCAAAAGTTGGATTTCAGTCACGAGATCCTTCTCATAGCGCATGGCAGTTTCATGCCTTGGTTTCATTGGGCACAACCATGCTGCTACTTAGGTCATTCTACCCGAGTCTTTAGGAAGTCCTTGTGTGTATGCCTATACAAAAAAGGGCCATTTCCTCATGGAACTACAATGTACCATATTTCTTTTTCCCAAACATGAATGGTGCTTCCCAAGGAGACACACTTTATCTGATACGCCTCTTTTCCCACAACTCTTGCAGTTTCATTTTCAGCTCTAGTATTTCTAGTATGCTCATCCTACAGGGTGTCTGGGACACTATTGTTGTTCCAGGAACAAGATCAAAGGTAAGATTAATGTCACTCTTTGGAGGAAGCCTAGGAAGTTCATCAGGAAGAACATTCCTGAATTCTTGTAGCATATGAAATCCCTCCAACCTAGGAGTATTATACTATGCTGCCTCCAAAACATGAGCTGCATACACTCTGCAACCTTTCCCGTAGAACTTCTTCAGCTACATTATTGAAGACTTCCTTCCAGATAACACTTTTGGAAATCCTTTCACAATCCTTAGGTTGCCTTCTTCATCCAAGCACTCAAAAGTATTGTTGTAATAATCAAGCTTTGCTCTATGTGCTTCCAACCAATCCATTCCGATGAGGACATCATAGGATCCAAGTGGTAGAACATTCAGATTTGCACAAGTGACTAACCCATCCATGACTAATGGACATTTCCTTATCACCTCATTGATCTCCTTCTTGGTTCCAGTGGCTAGTTGGACTAACCATGATCTTCTATGCTTTGACTTCTTCAAAGCACATGTCTCAACAAGTCCAGGGGAGATATAGCTGTGAGTCGATCCAGGGTCAATCAAAACAGAAATAGTCTTTTCAACAATCTCACCCTCAACTTCCACTATAGTTCAGTCATGGCCTTCCTGGTGGTCTTCTAACACTACACAAAGTTTAGGAATGATCTCCGCTTCCTGACCCACAGTTTTAGCTTCTTAGGTGCCAAGGACTTGACCCTCATTCCTATTCTTAAGTGGACAATTCCTACGTAGATGGGGTCCTTCACATCCCCAACATTTGAGTGGTTCCTTTAACTTTTTCCCCATCACTTTGGCTGGCTCAATCACAGCTTGTGGTGGCTGCCTTTGCTACTTCTAGAGGTGAGAAGGTTTAAAACCTTTCTTCCTTGGGTTAAGATTCTCATTCTTCTTGAAGGAATTTCTCCTACTCCCTTCTATCTTTATTAACCGATGCCCAGAGTTTGTCTGCCTTTGGGGATATGCCAAAATCTGTAGCATGGATGTAGTCAACTGGTTTTGCTCTACCAAGGCCTTGACCAACCTTTTATTTTCTTCTTTGTAATCCTGCAACTTTTCCCTTAGGCTTCTTATGGTAGCTCCAACATCTGGGGAACTCTCTTGTTCCCTCTTCCTAATAGCTTCAGTCCCATGACCTTGGACATTGTAAGCTGACCTTATGTACCTTTATTCATGTGGAAAAATTCGACGCAAATGGGGTCCTCCACATCTCCAGCATTTGAGCGACATTCTTCCCTCTTGTGGGTCTCTTGGATTTTCCCCCATAGCATCCTTCTTGTGTCAACAGAGATCCTGTGCATCATCCATGCTGTTATTCTTCTCGACGCTGATCTTTTTTTACCCTCTTGGTCAGACCAAGATCAACTCTTCAATCTACCCTGTGGTTCTGCAAAATGTGTTAACAACATTGTTTGTTAGTCAATCTCAGAAATTTAAACAATTACTTACCAACTGTTTATTGCAGGCATGAATGATCAAGATCGTAGTAGAATCCAGATCTATGGTCACGGTGCATTTTGTCAGGTTGGCTCGATTTAGCAATTATGCTAAATAACACTTCTTTCTCATGATCGATTTCTTTCTACACTAATTGCCTTGGCATTTTTATACCAACGCTGCAACCTTTGCTCTGAAAACTATTCACTTATCCCATTCAGGCCCAATGTTGTAATTTCGCTCTTATACCACTCTGTCACGTACCCATACCCCATTTAGCTGTGGAATTAAAAATTTCATCAAGAACCTTTGTTCTTCGTTGAAACACAGGGCATGGTCATGAAATACTTCTTGACATTTCCAACACTATCATGCTCCCTCCCGTCTTCCATTGATCAATTCGACGATTTGCAAGGAAATATCTCAGAGGAGATCGAACGTCAGAGAAAAAACGTGATGGAAATCCACGATAAAAATTTGCTCTGCATCCGGAATCAAATCAATGGCTCAGAATCATCCCGCAAAAATTGACGGCGTGGAAAACTTGAGTTGCGGAATCGGGGAAATATTTAAATTGTGATCCTGCATCTTGCATCGCGCATGCGAAAAGGAAGTTGCGGAGGTAAAATTGCAGAGAGCAGAATTTACCGAATATCGTTTCTGAATCCCACAAGTTGCGGAAAGGAAATTGCGAAAGGAAAATTGTGGAAATCGAGATCTGTGAAACCTGCATCCCGCAAGTTGTGGAAGGAAAATTGCGGAAACCAAGATCTACAAAACCTTCATCCCGCATCCCCCATCCCGCATCCCACAATCCTGCATCCCACAAATTGCGAAAATGAAGTTTTCTAGCAAAAAAATCAACTTTTTAACTGAAGTCTTGGATCGATTTAATCATTCAGGCCATCACCGTTCTAGCCAATCTAACCTTGCAACTTTGTTTAAAATGCATTGAAGGAAACATACATAGATGCATACAATTGTAGTCATACAATGGATCAATTCATCCATTCAACACATTAAACATGTTAATCATATTCCATCAAGCAATTATAGATGTAGAGTTGAACACGGGGATAACATATAATGCATTGAACTTAAACATACATAGATGTGTAGACATGCTAAATATATAGGAAGCAAATACATACATGAAGCATTCAAGATGTTCTTCACAATTCATTAAACAAATATAGTTGTAGAGATTGCACACAAGAAATACTTATCTTGAGAGAATTTGTCTGCAACCAGCTATGTCGCTACAACGTTCCACCCAACCATAGGCTAGTGTGCTCATCAATCTCTCAGCAGCACTGCCACCGTCGATATGGGGATGATTTCCAAAAGGAATAAGGGACACTAGCAGGCTCACACATAGCTAAAGATACAACAAAACTCAGCTAAGCCAACACAGTTGGGCTTATCAGGCTGCAAGGAAAACAAGTCAAAAAGATGGATTTATCAGGCTACAGAGCCAAGCCATCTCACTGCTGGGTTTCCCAAACTGTCCAGCCAGGGATCACACAAGACACAGCCAAGAGAACTACCAGTTGGGTTTATTAGGCTGTAAAGGAGGTGGAAAGGTTGAATGCTAAGCTAGTGAGATAAACCATAGAGCTATGGACACTTGCACCAGATCTAGCCTGACTTCTAATACATCTACACACCCAACACAAGGAAGCATCCCCTTATCTTCTATACAGTCCCTTAGGATATGCCTTCCCTTCAAGTGTTGTTCAAGGTATGCAAAGAAGAAAACCATCCCTCTAGATCTGTTTATGAGGTTCCTACTCACGTTAGTGTTAGCAAGCTAATTCAGACCACATTCTCCACTCCCCAAACCAGTTCAGAGACATAACAAGATGGACACACAACAAACCACAATGTCAACACATCAAAACATACTTCCACTCACTCCGTGACAGAGGAGACCATTGCACAATAATACTAAGGAAATTACAGATGATCACTCTTTCTCATGAAATCAAGTGAGCTCCACTGCTCATTCGTTTGGCAACAAAGGAGACCACCAAACGTTTGCGCGGCTGAGGATAGTAACGCAGAAAGGAACAAACCAGAACAAAACATGGTTATGCAAAACTGGACAAATACCCAGCGTGCATGAACCCAAGATGGGAAAAAAATAGAGAATCATCCCAAAAATCACAACGTTTTCCTTAAGGCCAGACGTCCCCTGGGCATGCACACTGGGAAAAGAAAACTGAAACACAAAGGATAAAAACTCAGGATGGTTCAGCTGCCTGAGGCCCACGTGAATGAAGGATGGATAAACAAAATGCCTCGTCGCAGCTCCCCCAAAACGTGAGGGAAAATGAAACGTGCACACATGAGGAAATGGCATACGGTTTTGGGTGTTTTTCTTTCCCATGCAGTCAAAACATGGCATTCCAAACTGGTTGCTCTGCCCAATTAGAATTTCCCCATACTCTTCCCCTTCCATGCAATAACTACCTCAACCACATTCTGGCAGAAATAAATGGTTGGGAAGAAAGACAAGAAAAAGGGTAGTTGACAGTTTTGATGGTTTTCCCCAAAGGCTCAAGGTTAAACATTCCCCCTCCCTATTCCTTGTGAAATCATGCCCCCATCTCATTTTCATTGCATTGACATAGTTGGCTATGGGTTTTTCATTAATTTGCATAGTTACATGATGTTTAGAAACGTGCTTGTCTTAGCACAGAAACGATAGGCATCAACTAGGATCACCTATACACCAAACACTAATCAATGACAGGGCCTTGGCCTTGAGCTCCTTGGCATGATTCCATATAATATTTACATCATATACATTAATGCAAACAGGGTCAAAACCGAGGTGTTTGTTCATAGTTATGAAGGGCTACATCATTACATAGTGAATACATAAGTGCTCAACAATAATATTATCTCACTTGCAAGAATTGAATGTGAGGGAGGAAAGTCAAAACCATTACTCCGAAACACCCAAGCTACATCAAATAGATAATTTAATATAATATCTTTAAATGCAATGAGAAACTTACAATAAATTTTTATTAATTAATTTAATCATAATAGAATCACACTAAAAAATCAAATATATATCTATAACAAAATTAATATATTTACAAAATATATTGATAATAAAATTATTTATTATATAATTTAATAATAATAATAATTTTTTAAATCCATAATAAACTACACACAATTGCTGGATAAAACACTTAATTATTAATATATTAATAATTATAATATAAAAATATTAATTAATATTTTTATTGTGTTAATAATATACAAACTAATTATAATATTTGAAGTTACACATAATTTGTGTATGAAACCGTTAACTATTAATATAATTATAACATAAAAATATTAATTAATGTTTTTGTTAAGTTAATAATATACAAACTAATTATAATATTAGATTTAGTGTTATTTATATAAATTCAATGTTATTAATTAATATTTTTTATATAACTCATTACACATATTAATTATGTTTAATAATTTAATATACATAAACTTTATATATATATATATACCTTTCATATTTATATATTTATCATAAAATCTTTAAACTTCAATTTACTAATATACATAAAATTTTAAATATATATATTTTAAAATATTGTATTTTAATTATAATTAGGGTTTAGTTTTTAGGTTTTATTTTTGGCTGAGGATACGGATCAAATTTGAAGGGTAGGGTCTCATTTCACTTTGAAAGGTTGTGAGAAATTGAACCCTTCAATGTTGATATGTAAAAATAAATCATTCTTTTCATTTGAAATTCTAAGTGTACAACAAAATTTTATTATTTATTAAAAACAATGTATAGGAAAAAAATGACAATAAGAAGAAATCACTAGTGATTCAAAATTTATATGGAATTAGTGAGGTAAACCATGTACTCCCCCGGTCCCTCGAGCATATAGTTTATTGAACTTAGATAAGGGACAATTTTGTCGTGCGGGTGAAATACTCGGTTGTTAGGTCATTAATAAAATAAGGCATTGGAATTTGGAAGGACCTTTGAATGAAGGATTGATTCAGCTTGATGGTGGCTCTATTGGTAAAGTGTGATTGGGCCTACGTGAAAGAAAAACCCCAGAATGTAATACCTAATGCTTTCATGGAGAAACTTTTTTATTAACCCTAAATTCAGTAGTTATTTTTAGAATTGAATCATGTCCTCCCCACATGCTCAAATCAAAGTGATCAAACAAAGGCCCCAATTTTAGGTGGATTTATACCGCAATTCGAAGTGATCAAACAAAATACCCAATTTTAGGTAGATTATGTATAGTCCCTCCAATCTATATCGAGTTTATTAGCCCTATGGAAAAGGTTAAGTATTTATTAGTCGAGTATAAGGAAGAACTTTAAATTCTCCAACAAATATCACTAAAAGTTGGGTGTCTAGTTTCTACCAAAGTCAACAAGGAAGACGAATCATAAACACACGTTTGGGAGGTTTGAGACAACGAGGATGTTGAAATCATGTTCTTCGCTAGATCATTGCACTCCGAGTCCCTCATTCATGAACGTTCGTCGAGGGATTCCCTTGTTTAGATATATTGGTAGACAATTTGTTCTTCTTGTTTCCATTATTAGAAGGCTCACAGGAAAACGAAGGGATCAGAGTCTACAACATTTACAGTGTCGGTTGTTAAATATTTTATACTTTCAACTATTGGATTTCATTATGGAAATTAGAACAATTCAAACACTTATATTCAAATATTGTTCTTTCTTTCAACCTAATGTTTACAATTCACGGCAGATAAATAACATTGACAGATTTGGAACTCAAATACAAGGCTCTTTCTTCTTGCTCCTCCTCCCAAATGAAGTTGTGGTCCTAGACTATGAAAAGTATACATTATTTTGGTTCTGATTTCATTTAAATACTAGGTTTTTTAAGGTTACATCTATTGAGTATTCGAGACTTAGTATGGCGGAAACACAATTGCATAATATATTACAAATTTCAAACAACATTTTGGATGGAGAAATTTTAAACCCTTATATTTATAGAACCAGAAGGAACTCCAACAAGAAACACATTTAACTTTTATCTACATATAAAATGTTACACAAGTGTAAAATGCTATACATACCTGTAAATTCACAACAACCAAGTCGACAGCTTAGCTCTGCATAATCTTCTGGAGGAAATAGAAATTAGGGAGACACTGAAGCATAGAATTGGAGAGTTGAGAGTCTGAGTCCCGATCTCTGATTGTCCTATACTCGTAAACCCAAAATAATGTTTTTTTTCACAAACTTCACCAATCTCTCTAAGTTCAAGGAAGCTCAATCTAGCCTACCCAACCTTCTACCTTTGCTTCTCTTGCTCCTACCTGTGAAAAAGGTGGAACATTCGAGTTTCCCACCGTAGAAGACAACGAGGAATTAGAGTGTGCAACCGTTTCCTTCTACAGAAAGACGATTGGAAGCAAGGCCATTTCAATTCCACATTATCACAGCGCTCCTGAGTTGTTTTACCTTGCCCGAGGTAGGCGAATGCATGTTTGTGTATTTCACATGATTACAAAAAAAATCATTTTATAATTGCTTCTACATAACATAGACTCTATCTATGCAGGTGAGGGAAAACTGGGTATTGTTTGATCGAGATTTCTAGATACTTTCAAAGATCATTCTTCGTTATGAGGGTGCTTAGGGCGTAGATCAGAGAGCCCACGAGAGGAAGAAGAAGAAGAAGAAGAAGAAGAAGAGGACTCAAGTCAAAAGGTGAGGTGAGTGAGGAGGGGAGACGTAATAGTGATATTTCCAGGAGAAACCCACTGGTGCTATAATGATGGGAATGTGCCTCCCTAAATTGTAGCCATTGTAGACATAGGAAACCCTCATAAACAGCTCGGGTGCAAGAGTTACCATGTAAGCATCTCGACAAATTAAGTAATGATAATATTCAGTTAGGTATATGACAAATTCTTTCGTTTCTTTTGGAGATGACTATATGCAAATTGTACAACCATTCTCTCTAGCTTGTCCTCCATTCCAGTTTCCTTTGTCTCTACTACCTAACCCCCTTCCTCCGATAAGACAAGTAGACTAAGCGACATAGGTGGACCATGGGAGACTGGGAGTGCTGATTCAAATGAGTCTGACCCCAGTAAATGAATGGAAATTGGAATAAATCCAACAATCCTGGACTAACTGGTAGAGGATATGATTCATGAGCACAAACAAAGGGCGGCGTGTTGCTATCCTACTACCAAAGATCTGTCATCCTAGTGTTGTGGTGGTCATAATAGAAATGTCTAGCACTGGGTGAAACCCTGGTCTGGAAACTTACATAACCTGCATTGGACCATATTAGGTTCAAATCTATCAAAGATTGCTCAATGCATTGTAAATTGCAACTTGTAAGTTGTAACCCAAAAAACAACACCATTAGTTTTTCATTACGAAGCCTTGACAATGGAGGGTTATCAAATCAATTCACCATCCATAGATATGACTCATATGAGTATTTAATTTCACATCATATACTCAAATACTCAAGTGACTTGTAAGTTGTGAGATCACATGACTCGGTGAACAATAAGATGACAGATGGAAAATTGAGTTGGCAGGTGGCATCATCTCATACCAAGATTTAATGAATTTGGTGAATCAGTAATGCATGCTAATGCCATTAAATGCTTCGAAAGTGAACATCGAATCGTGAGTCACAATCCTGACTCACCGACTTGAACTTGGCATTAGGTAGCCTAGTGGCTCAGCATGGTTCGTGTCGATTGGGACTGAGATCCTCATCCATGATCCGACTATTCAAGGGCACTTGGGAAGACTATAAGTCCGGAGTCTCCTATAGTCCACCGGAGTCTCCCATAGTCCACTGAATCCCTGGATAGAGAAATTTTGTAGCTACCCTTCTATTGAAAATTTACGAGGCTTACTCAATTTCATTGTTGAAGTGCTGGAAAGGAAACTAAATTTTTTTTGCATGGTAAAATTCTTTGTGCCTTCTATGACATTTAAAATTGCCTTTGAAGGTCTCTGAAGGCTTCAAATTGAAGCTTGGTGGGGGGTATTAAGAAAAATATGCAAATGAGTGGTTATCGGTTACGGACACTTTCCTTTCTTGAATAGGTATAAAAGGCATTGAAAGCTTCTTCTGATGTGACCTCACTTGAGTGGAGACAACCCAGCTTACAGTTTTATGTTTGATTCATTTGTTTGCAGTAATTTTTCAAAACTTAGATTGTGTTATGCTAAGTTTAACGGCTACAATTATTTAGCTTGTTGTAAGTCAATCAATGCGATTTCAGTAGAAGAAATCGTAATTATTGCATCTCAAAATGCTTAAGATTTAATAGACACCATGCTTGCTGCTGAGGCCGTGCTTTTATGTTTGATTCATTTGTTTGCAGCAATTTTTCAAAACTTAAATTGTATTATGCTAAGTTTAACCGCTAAAATTATTTAGCTTGTTGTAGGTCAATTAATGCAATTCCATCCGAAAAAATGGTACCGATTGGATCTCAAAATGCTTAAATTCTAATAGAGACGCCTTGCTTGCTACCGAGGCCGCATTAATTGGCCTTGGCCTGCTGCTGCTATTAATCGCGTTAATAAGTTTAATTAGTTTCTGACAGTGTGGACAGTAGCACGGTTTTATTCAACTCAATGTGAACAGAGAGTCTGCATTTCTATTGCATTTAGGACACTTTGACATTTGGCGAAAGCTCTTTTGACTTCGAAACATCCCACGTGATCTGGATGTTGTTACGGATAGTTTCGACTAGACAAACAAAAGGCTAAAAACCCTATTTACAATTATGAGTCTTGCATGTCCAATCATTTTGGAGATCGTCGACCCGTGGTTCAGTCTTTGATTGATTCAAATTAGCATAGACCTATTTAAAATGGGATTTACTATGTATTTGAGAGTTTTTTTGAGATTTACTATGTATTGAGGGATCAAATTTTTCTAGGTGTAAATCATTTTTTCAAAATGGAAATATGTAATCTAAATTTTTATGAGCACACAAAGAGTTAAGCAATAACTTTACTTCGTTATCTTATTTCAAGAATGGATAAGATTAACTTAACTATCCTTTTATTAAAACTATCTTGAGATAATATGTCTCTGAATCTTAATTCATCAAAGATTTTCTTTTGTTAGTGCCTAATAATACTATGTTTGAGACACATATACCTTATTGACCAATATTTTATCAAGCTTATCACACATTGATTTAACAAAAAAAATTAAAGTTGTAAAAATAATGTCAATATATTGTAAATATGACATATTACGTTTAACTGAGTGAACTATCCATTTGGTAAACGTTTAACTGAGTGAACTATCCATTTATCTTATTTTGTAAATATGACATATTACCTTTAACTGAGTGAACTATCCAATTGCTTACCAATATTGATTGAACATAGTTATCTTATTTTTAGTTAAACTATCCATTTGCTTACCGATATTGTCTTATTTTGTAAATATGACATATTACGTTTAACTGAGTGAACTATCCATTTGCTTACCAATATTGATTGAACGTAATTATCTTATTTTTAGTTAAACTATCCATTTGCTTACCAATATTGATTAAACATAATTATCTTATTCTACACTCCATCCCGTGGTTGGTTTGTATGTATGAACAGGCTTTAATCCTCAGCTCGAATGTCAAACTAGTCGTCATCTGCGGTGTGATTATGTGAAAGCTATAGTTTGAAATGTCGTCTCGGTGTTCATAAACTGAAAGCTGAATGAAAATACACAATCTCCTTGTTTTATCTATAATAGATTCAGAAGTAGCACCGTCTGATCCGTCTACGGTTGGAGAAAATGACGAAATCTGCATGTTGCCACAGTTTTCAAAGATAAAATCGCCGAACAAGAAAGCCCAATATTGAAACTTTCAATAAAGGTTAAAAAGGTCGCAAGTCCAGGGTTGGAATTTCAAATGGCGGACACCCATCAAAATTGCCGGTAACAATCAAAATCTGAAACGTTTTCTGTATTCTAAGCCAGATTTTGACGGTCTCCCTAAAATCTTAGCTGTATTTGATGGGTAAATTGACCCATGACGGGCAGTTACCCGTCAAATTCCATCCCTCGCAACTAACGATAATGTACTTGTAACATGTCGTAGTCTGCAGACTACTGCATGGCCCGACGACTGTGGTACATGGATTGTGATTGACAATGAACTTAGGATAAGGGCTCACTAAAAAGGCCCACTTTTGCTTTTTTTTTTAATTGAAACCAAACCGATCAAAATTTAACTAAAAGGTATATTTTTTTGTTTTTTGCATTTTAGCGGTTTGACATATTTTACAGATTCTAAAACGTACCAAATAATCTAAATTACGATTTAAAGAACAAAAATTACAGTTTCAGGCGACTACGGAGCGTTTTGTTCGTTCGATATACTGCTCATTTTGTTTTAACAGATCTCAATTTCTATTCACTAACTTAGCTCCGCATTTTTATGGCCATCGCTGTCCTCGATACTGATTGACAAAGACCTTTATATGCATTCTGTACTCCTGAAATGCAGGCACTGGCATTTGGGCTGTATGTGATGCCACTGAACTTCATGTGGGAGAAGCAGTTAGGAGTGCATGGATCATCTTACTTGATCCGTGTTTTGTGCAGAGTGCCAGTGGCGCTCTTACTATGCTTTCTGGCATTGGTTTTTCCTTTCTTTGGACCGCTGAACTCTATTATTGGAGCCATTATTATGAGCGTCTCCGTTTACATAATTCCTTGCATGGCATACATCTTAGTTTACAAGACAAAGACCTCACGAGAGGTACGAATACCTAATTTCCAAAGCCCATGCCTTGCTGTGTATGATTATTTTTTTATTACATGCAGTTATATCATCGGTACAGATTATTTCAATCAAATGCTTCTGATTTTTCAAAGATTAATATTACAATCAATTGATCTGTGATTTTGTAGGAAGCTGCGGAGAAACTTCCATCATGGTTGCCCAGATGGAATGGAGTTGTGGCTATAAATGTTGCAGTAGTTGGGTTGATAGCTGTACTCGGTTTTTGCTTTGGAAGTTGGGCGAGCGTTTCCAATCTCATGAAGCAAGTTCACAGTTTTGGACTTTTTGAGAAATGTTATCAATGCACTTCCATCAAAGGAAAGTGAAAGTCCCAGCTGAATCCTGATGCATCTTTTTCAAATTTGATGGGAAAGAGACACATCCAAATGACTTTCGAGAAAACGATAGTTTACTCTTCGTAAATATTTTACATGTAATACTTTATTCTACTTTCGAAAAAAACGACGGTCTGTATTGTTGATTTCAAAAGTGAATGATTTTATTAGAAATAAGAGCACCTAAAATGGTGCAGGTGGAGCATTAGATGACAAGTTGGGAAAGTCAAACTGAAAAACTTAAATTTTTAATAGAACGTGTCACATCTATTTATCTTTGTAAAGGCCCCACTTTGCATTATTAAATAACCTATGAATGCCATTCATATCCTCAAAGGGCTATGTAAACTATTTGTTAAATGAGATTTATCACTAGCTAAGCTAGTCTTTGAAGCTAATTTTTATTTATTTATCTTTTTAAAGGCCTTACCTTGCACTATTAAATAACCTATGAGTGTCATTCATATCTTCAATGGGCTCACAAATTGAAACCACTATTTCTTGTGTGTAAACTATTTGTTAAATGACATCTAACTAGCTAAGCTAGTCTTAAAATGTAAAAATATTGAAATTAAAATATATAAAAGGGTAAAGGAATTAATAAATTATTATTAATTATGTTGAAAAATAATTTAACTATTATTTTTATTATTTTATTATAGTTATTTTTATTTAATAAAGTATGTTGAAGGGGAAATAAAAGTGAATATAGTTGTTAAAGAGTGTCAAGTGGTTGAAGCCAAGCCACTTAGTGAGAACTCAATATGTAGTAGGCATCATTCTCAAAAATCATGTCACAACTCCTAATGGAGTGTTAAAGAGCACAAAGCTCATAAATGACTATATTAGTATGTCAAATTCTTTGATTAGAAATCTATAATTGAATTAATAAATCTATTTTTATTTGAAAATAGAATTTTGCAAATAAATGGATATAGTCTATTTCCAATTTCTTCCTACACTAGTGATTTAGTAATGCATAGTTGTACTCCTTATCTATATTATTTTTTTAGTTTGCATTTTGAAACTAATAATAGATAGAATCCTTTATTCATTTTAGTGTGAATAATATATATATATATATATATATATATATAACTTATCATTCAAATCTAAAAAATATCAATATATATAGTAGAATGCAATCATAAAAACTTATTAATGTATAGAATAGATTTGTACTATTTAAACACATGAAATAATCTTATATTATTATTATAATACCATAATTATATAATATGTAATAAAACTATACATTAATATTCTAAAGATGATCATTTAACCGATTTTTAGGGTTAAGGATTCCAAAAATATACATCATCTACAATCTAGATTATATAAATAATAGATTTAAAGTATTAGAATAAAAATAAAAATGATATAAATTTAACATGCTAGAGGCCACCTTACACAAATCAAAATTTTATTAATCTTCTTTTAAAATCAATTAAAGAAAAATAAAAATATATATATATATATTAAGTTAACTTTTAGACTCTACATAAACCAATATACAAGGATCAAAGATCCTAAGCTAGTATCATACTACCCACTATGTAAAATAGAATGTAAAGTAAACCTAAATAAATAATTAAATGAAATCTATTTACATTTCCAACTTATAAAGTTTATTTATTTCAAACCTTAGATTTGAAACAACCTCTTGTTTTTTCCCATGGATCCGCGTTAAACCATCAATAATGGAAGTCTAGCCTTACAAAATTCATAATGCTATTGTAAAGGAAATGGACCCTACCGCTTGCATATTAATTCAACAAACAAAATAAGATAGCAAAAACAATAGCCTAAAACCATCCATGATGGAAACCTTTGTTAACATATACAAATTAACATAAAGCAAAAAGGAATATTGGAATCACAAAGCCCTAAGGCCTGGCATCTATCTCTCTCTCTCTCTACTTTTCATATTAGTATAATTATCATAAAATCTTATAACTTCAATTTGATTTTACAACTAATAATTTCATATACACCAACTTTACAGCCAATGCATTGTAATAGTCTCCATATATATATATATATGGCCCAAAAGATTATATATATATATTAAAATACTTTTCATATTTATATAATTATCATAAAATCTTATAATTTCAATATAATATACATAAAACTTTAAATATATATATTTTAAAATACTTTATTTTTATATTAATTATTAGGGTTTGTACTAGCTCCGCATGTATTCTCGATACTAATTGATTGAGATCTTTATATGTATTCTCGTGAAATGCAGGTAGTGGCATTTGGGTTGTATGTGATGCCATTGAAGTTCACGTGGTAGAAGCTGTTGGGAGTGCACGGATCAACTTACTTGACCCGTGTTGTGTGTAGAGTGCCACTGGCGCTGTTACTATGCATTGGTTTTTCCTTTCTTTGGACTATTGAACTTTATGATTGGATCCAGTTTTATGAGCTTCTCCGTTTACATAATCCCTTGTGTTGCCTACATTTTAGTTTACAAAACAAAGCTCTCACCAAAGATATGAAAACCTAATTTCCAAAACCCATGCCTTGTTGTGTTGCTCTGTATGAATATGTTAGACACAATGGCTCACCCATAGGGGTGAATCCTTGAGCTTATACTTACTTCAATTTTAACTTCTTCTAACTCTAAAACTTAAGTAATCATTTCTCATTCAATTCACTATCATATTCATCAATACACTATGCTTCAATAATCAATTTATCGAGTTAAACACATAATCATCAACGCATTGCACAAAAGACACAAGATATAATATTTGTAATCTTTTTGACAAGGTAAGGAGTTGGTGACAAAGAGCACCAAGTCCTTATTTAGGACCCTAGCTAGTTTTTCTTAGATCCTACTAAGAAAACATGTACACGACCCAGCTTGTAGATTATACACAAATTTGTCACATCACATACACCATGTGCCATTAATCACATCATTAAAGCTCTGTTCATCAGTCTCATATCAACTTTCTACCTGTAAGTTCATCTTCATTCATAAACCGGCTCATAAAGATCATGTCCCTGCTGTCACCATTAAGTCTTCAAGTCTTATCAAGGATCAGTGTTTCTTACGCTATCAAGAGGTCTGTCCATGCTCATCATGACTTCATCATTCTACTCCATGCATCTCATCAATTACATGTCATCATTGTCATGTCATCAATGAATTATCTCTTCCTCTATCATCAACTCTGTTTACTATAGATCATCAACATCAACTGGTTAGGTCATCACTTTTCTGGTCATGCTCAATGTCTAGAAAAACCTCGAACTGTGACGTCAAACTCTAAACTGTTTGTGTTGATCAAACCCAAGAGATATCAAATGTGGAGGGTTAGTTCTGTCTGAACAAAATATTTGTGCAAAAAGTAGTAACAACATCTACCAAATCTCTGTCAAACTATTTAAGCGCCCCAAAAAGGAGAGCTTGGCAACTCAAACCAATAGAAGCAATAAGATAGAGGAGGTGACTCAAGAGGGAGAAGACCTTACCAAGGAGGTAGAGGTAGAGGAAGAGGAAAATAAATTGTTTTAGATGTTACAAATGTAATCAATTGGGTCATAGAGCCTTTGAATGCTAAGAGAAGGAAAAAATAGGACAGGTAGGAGCCTATGTAGCTCAAAATGAGCAACAGCAAGAGAAGTTACCAGTGGCTGAGAAATAACCTGAGACTGGAGAGGCCTTCATGATAAACAAAGTCTTACTAAAACCTGAGAAGGAGAATGTTGAACCTACTCAAAGAAAAGCCTTATTCAAGACCATGTGTAAAGTAAAAGGAAAGTGTTGTAAGATGGTGATTGACAGTGGGAGTACTGACAATCTTGTTTCCATAGAAATGGTGGAGAACCTAAGCTTGAAGAAGATCAAACATCCAGTTCCTTATAAAGTATCCTAGTTGCACAAAGGACATCAAATCTTGGTAAGTGAACAATCTGAAATTGGTTTGCAAGTAGGTACATATAAATATAGAATAATATGTGATGTTATTCCCATGGATGTTTGTCATGTTCTTTTGGGTAGACCATGGTAGTTCGATAGGAAAGTAGTTCATGAGGGTAGGAGGAATTGTTGTAGTTTCGATAGAGATGGGATGAGACATGTCCTACTCGCTTTGCAAGAAGGTAGTACAGTGGAACATCATGTAGAAAAAGTTTTAATGTTGACTGGTAAGGAGTATTTGCAACAGTTTGAGCAGGAAGAGCTAAGTTATGTTCTGATTTGCAAAACTAGAGTTGTGATGACAAAGACTACTGTTTCAGATCTGCCTAAAGAAATTCAGGAAATGTTAGTTGAATTTGGTGACATTGTGGTAGATGACTTACCCAATGAGTTGCCACTGAAGAGAGACACCAGCCATCACATTGAGTTTATTCCTATAGCAAGCTTACTAAATAAGGCAACATATAGGTTAACACCTCAAGAGAATGAGGAAGTAAGGAGGCAAGTACAAGGACTGTTGGATAAAGGGATGATTCAGAAAAGTTTGAGTCCATGTGAAGTACCAGCAGCACTGAGTCCAAAGAAGGATGGAGAGTGGATGATGCGTATAGACTTTAGATCCATTAATAAGATAACAATCAGATATATGTTTCCATTACCTAGGATGGGTGACATGATGGATTTCCTGACAGGGGCAACATGCTTCTCAAAGTTAGATATGAAAAGTGGATACCATCATATTAGAATTCAAGAAGGAGATGAGTGGAAAACATTCTTCAAGACGAATGATGGATTGTATGAGTGGCTGGTTATGCTATTCAAATTATCAAATGCTCCAAGCACCTTTATGAGGTTAGTGAATAAGGTATTGAGAGATTTCATTGGTAAGTTTGTAATAGTTTACCTTGATGATATTCTAATTTTTAGTCAAATAGAAGAAGATCATTTGGAACATATGAGATGTGTCTTAGAGAAATTTCAAAAGGAAAAGTTGTTAGTGAATGTAAAGAAGTGCTCATTTCTGAACTCAGAGTTGGTATATTTGGGTTTTGTTATCTCAAGAGATGGCTTGAAGATTGACACATCAAAGGTACAAACAATCATTGACTGGTCTTCACCTCAGAGTATTTTTGAGGTAAGAAGCTTTCACGGTCTGGATAGTTTTTATAGGAAATTTATTAGAAATTTTAGTGTCATTTGTGCACCCATTGTTGAAACAACTATAAAGGACAAGCATCCATTCCATTGGAATACAGAGACTGAAAAGAGTTTTCAGTTTTTGAAGAAGAGAATCACTGGACAACCAGTACTGAAATTACAAAATTTAGTCATCCTTTTCAAGTAAAGTGTGATGCCAGTGGGACAACAATTGGAATAGTGCTCAGTCAGGAAGATAGACCAGTTGCCTACTTTAGTGAGAAGTTGAAAGAGTCAAGACAAAAGTACTAATCTTAAGATAAGGATTTCTATGCTATTGTCCAAGCATTGAAGCATTGGAAGCATTATCTGATGCCTAGAGAGTTTGTTTTGTTTTTCGATAATCATGCCTTACAATATAATATGCAACATCCTAAACTAAATTAAAAGCATGTCAAGTGCATTGATTTCATGCAAAGATTTACTTTTGTGTTGAAACACATAAGTGGACAATCAAATCAGGTAGCTGATGCTTTAAGTAGGAGACATTGTGCAAGAAAACCAAGTACAAGTTTTGGGATTTGAATATCTTAGAGATTTGTATGAGGATGACAGTGATTTCCAAAGAGCATACCGAAATTGTAAGAATCTTGTAGAGCTGGAAAAAGAATTGTGGATTGAATACATGTTATAGGATTGTTTTCTATTTAAAAACAATAAATTATGTATTCCTAAGTGCTCTATGAGAGAAAATTTGATCCAAGAAAAACATAATGGTGGAATGGCAGGTCACTTTGGAAGTGATAAAACGTTTGGACAATGGAGTCATTTTTATTTTTGGTCAAAGATGAGGGATGAAGTTGAGAAATTTGTAAGCAGATGTAGGGTATGTCAGCATGCTTAGGGAAGAATCCAAAATATAGGCTTGTATACACCATTTCCTGTTCCAACTAGGCCTTGGGATTATGTAAGTATGGATTTTGTTTTGGGTTTGCCAAAGACTCAAAAAGGAAATGATTCAATCTTTGTAGTTGTTGATAGGTTTACAAAAATGGCACATTTCATTACATGTTTTAAGACGAGTGATACTACACACATTGCTAACTTGTTTTTTAATGAAGTTGTAAAATTATATGGTTTACCTAGAAGCATTATATCTGATAGAGATGTGAGATTCACATGTCACTTATGGAGGACTTTGTGGAAGAAGCACGGGGCCTTCACTTGTTGACCAATATCCTATCACGTTAGTTCATATTGTGGGTTTTAAAATTATCAAAAATTGAACCAATATATTGCAGGTATTGGGGGGATGAGGGCTTTAATGTAGGGGGGGGTAGGGTGGTTTATAAGGATTGAGGTATACAAAGGGGTGGGGAGGAGGTTTTAAGTATTAGGAGGGGGTTTCAACAAAAAGAGTTTCGGTTAATATCTCTCGAAATTAAGGGTATTATTTAATATCCCACGATCGCATGTGCTATGTGAGAGGTTCACTAAGTGAAGTCCCCGTGGGAAGAAGTTGGGTACTAAGTTGAACTTTAGTTCATCTTATCATATATAGTCTGATGGCTAGACTAAAGTATTCAATAGAAGCCTAGCTAACATGTTAAGAGGGATGGCTGGAGAAAATATGAAATGGTGGGACAAGGTGTTAGCTCAAGCTGAGTTTTCATTTAATGATTCACCAAATAGAAGTACATGAATGGGTCCATTCCAAATTCTATATGGTATGCATCCTAGAGGGGTATATGAACTTTGTGACTTGGGACAATTGGAGAAAAGAAGTGCAGATGGAGAAGACTTTGCAGTAGGGATTAGTGAACTACAGGAACAAGTTAAGGAAATGTTACAACAAAGTAATGTTGGTTACAAGGAAAGGGAAAATTCCAAAAGAAGGGAAAATAATTATGAAGTAGGAGATCTAGTTCTAGCATATTTGAGGAAGGAGATATTTCCCAAAAAGTAATATAACAATAAATATCTATTTACCAGGATAACCAAGCTTAATTTTATTATCAAAGTTACTATCTTAAATATGGATTTACCAACCTCAACTTAATTATCAAAGTTACCATCTTAAATATGGATCTACCAAACATTCATAAGAATCCAATTTCTAGGAGTGTAAATTTTTGTATTTTACATTTTGATTATATATATATACACACACATGAATTTTTAGATTAGGGCATAAATTTTTAGTTTAGAACAATGTTAGTAACACATTTCCCCCATAACTAGCTGCAAAGAACCTAGATACTCAGTACTTAACTTCCTTACTAAAGTCTTCACTCATTGTACCATAAAGGTTGGTAGTCTTTTACACAATAACACTTGATTTTACTATAAAGTTATCACATCATAGTAGAAAAAATCCTATGTATAAGTTTGAACTATTAATTGTTACTAATTTGATTATTATCCCTGTAATTAATAAGACTCGCTTTCTATATATTTATATTTAGTAGCTAAATCTTTGTTCACCTTTGATAATGTAAAAGTAACATAATCCAACCTAAAGACTCATGGATACAATCTCCTCGTAGTAATACCTTTATTATAAATCCTTTGTTATGCTTAACTAATAAAATGTAACCAATGACTCATGGATACATCTCTTCATAGTAATACCTTTATTATAAATCCTTTGTTATGCTTAACTAATAAAATGAAAAGAGTAACCATGGTAATATTTTTTAAGATCAAACAAGTACTTATTGAGACAACATGTTCTTTTTCATATAAGTTGTTAATTTGCTTTAGAGTGACTATTTAACAACAATAAAAACCATTACACCATCTTATTAATCTATTAATCTTATGGAAATCTAGTTATGTTTACACCACTTAAACATTTATTCCAACCCTTTTTTATGTTCATGGAATTCAAAGTACAAAGAACATGTAATTAAAAGAATATAACAGGAGTACTCATAAGTTAACTAGATGTCATTCAAATGTTACTTTGAGCATTAACCGAACATGTCTTTTAATACTATCTCAAAACACATGGAAGAATTATTACACATATACAATACTTCTACTTGTTTCCTAAACATCCATGAATAATTATCCGAACCAAGTAGATTTACTGAACCAAAGGTGATTGAAGGTTTGTCTTCAACTTTCCTTCCAAACATTTGGCTCTCTATCCAACATATGTTTTCCCGCCGAGAGGCCACCATCGAGTTGGTCTAAAGCAACGAAACCACTAGGGTGTAGGAGAATCACCTCTCAAGAGTCCTCCCACTTTCTTATTTTACAAGATATTAAACTAGTCCTCAACCTACTTCAATCATGTTTACCGTACATATGTGTTTGATATAATTTAACACCATGGTGGTGGGCTATCCTTCTTTCATCTTGTACTAGTATGTTGTATTCTTACTTCAAATTATAATAGGAGATTAAACCAAGTGTTATGCTCCATCTTAGTTTCCTCATACAAATATATATAGATTAAAACTGCACATCGTATACATCTAATAACTAAGTCTAGGATTACAAACTCATGAACTTACTCCAATACAATTACTATCTATGTTTATTTCAACTAATAATATCAAGGAAGGATCTAAGGGGTCCTTCCCTTTGTATATTTATTTCTTACGAGTGTAATATGATTATGTAAGCATTTGAATATGACAAATATAACACTAAGAATTACCTTCTATTCAGCCTTTACTCAATGCTATCATGATAATTTTAACAGATTTCAGTTACGACTAAGAGTTGTGCCCTGTCATGGCCATCACAATTATTTAATTACATTTCATGCATAGCTAAAGGCCTATTACAATGATAAAACTTATTTTAATGTTACTTCATGCATAGCTAAAGGTTGCACCCTACCATTTCCTTTTTCTTTTTTATCGACAAGGGAACAAATTGAGACTAACAAACAACCATTAAACTATGAGGGAAGAACCTGCTCTCCAAAGAAAAAAAAGGCTATCTTTCTTCTAGTTAAAACATATAACAATTAAGAGAGAGAGCTTAGGATATTTTCTTCCATGCAATTTTAATAACATTCAAGCAAAAAGAGAGAGATATCCGATTCTTCTCTCTTTCAAGTTGTAGAAAAGTTTTTAAAGAGTTGATGGTTTTTCTCTACTCCTCTAGGGTAACAAGAAATATTGAACCCCCTTTAAGGGAAACCTAACCCACCCACCAACTTGTGGAGGCGTTCCCTCAATCCATCCTCGTGGAGTTAATTTGAAACGACCACATAAAGAAAATAAAGGGAAAATCTATCTTAAGCATAGAGTCACCTCAATTTGTAGGCCATACAAAAGCAGTGAGACTACAAACACTAGTAAAAAAAAAGGAGTCCACTCCTTCCTTTCATTTCCACGGACATAAGAACATAAGAAATGAAAGAATTAGAAAGAAAAGGGACTGAGGATTTCTCCTCAAGAAATTCTAAGCCAAAACATTGGGTTGTAAATATTATATTATGTAGTAAAAGAGCCATGGGTCATTAGATCTCTACAAGAGCGATCATTCCTTCATTGGAAAAATTCAAATTGTACAACCATATTTTAAAACTACTATACCTTTGAAGAATCTCATGCATATAAAAAGTAGGCTAGGAAAGCTAGATCGATTTTCTCCTTAGGAAATGTACAGAAGTAAACATTTTCTGAAGAAAGCAATCATTAAAATAAAGATTTGTACCTCTGTAAAATTTAAGGGTCTATGCCGCCCCGCATTAGATATCCTCTCCATGTAGAAAAACTACCCCCTTCTTAAAACGTTATCCCCTAAGTGGAATTCATGGCCCTATCATTTAGTCGTGTCAATCCTTTTAGTCTCCTTTAAAGTATACTATTGAAATTCCTAACTTGGAAAAATATTTAACATTACTTATAGTGCTTTGCTGGACCTTGAGATTCTCACCAAGATGTTGTATGTTGTACCTTCTTATTTGTATTTCTGTGACATAATAATTGGGTAGCAGAGGGGATGTTACATCCCCCATTAAAAGTACACTATACTTGATGTTCGTGCGATTTAAGCTTCGTCGTCAACTTCAACTATGTTTGCAAATTCCATTCTTTAGTTAAATTTTCTTTCTAGGTATATCTTTTGATATATTCAACATTCATTGTCTTTCTCAACTTGTTCTTTATACAAGCATTACAAGATATTTCCAACATTTACCATAAAACATATGCATAGATATGATTCATTTTAAATCAAGAGAAACTTATAAACACCAACTTCTTTTGGAACATATTGTTTCCTCTTTTCATGACAACTCTTTGGTATTTACCCTCAAGGATGTACCTGCAACATCCGTCAGTGATATATGACATATATAAAAACCATGATCTCTAGAAAATCATTCATGCATTTATATCTCATGGCATATAATGTTGTCATATTCTACTTTTACATCCATACCTATGGTATGGTAGTACTTCTTCTCAAGTACCTTTAATCATTTCTACTTGTTTCACCATTGTAGAGTTGACATATGACACTTCAATAAAATAACAAAAAATTAAGTGAAAAAATTTAGAATATCGACACTAACCTAAAGTTCAATATATCTATGTATGTATATACTCCAATTAATTAAAAATAAAACAATTAATGAAACCTGGATACTTCTTGTTGTATGATGTAGATCAAATTTGAAGTTCTCGTTGTTTTCAACGATAACTCATTTATTATTTAATTTATCATTTGATATCACTTTCAAGTGCAAGTTTGACTATGTCCAATTACTTGTAATTAATAATACGAACTTTGTCTATGTTTACATCTTTGCAAGTTACATTTTTTATAATCATAATGTCATTCATATTTTATTACTTTATCTAATATATTTTTATCACTCGAAGTGTAAATCCATCTTAATTTCAGATAGGAAAGAAATCCACCGAGGTGCAAATTTGTTCTTAAGTTTTTGCACTCTAAAAAAAGTTTGCACCTAGAGGGATTTGATCCCTATCTTAGTATATCAAAACTTAAGATAAGTAATAAATTCAAATACAAAAAAAAAAAAAACTTAACCTATGATATAAGATTTGCATATCAACATTTAATTAGTATTCAATAAGAAATATTCTATTCAGGATTGACACAACTCTCACAAAGAATAGAAGAAATTCATTGAAGCATTTTTAGAACCACAACACAACAAAGTATTTGAAATAAAGTTAAAGTTTTTGTGGTATGAGATTTGTATATATTAGCATTTAATTAAAATTCATATTCTTTCTTTTAAGTGTTGAGGATTGACACAACAACTCTTACAAAGAATACAACAAATTCATTGAAATATTTTTGGAACCACAACACAAGCAAAGTATTTGAAATAAGATTAAAGTTTTAAAAATGTTAAATGTAAACACTATGTCTATGTCAATGTTAAAGGTAATGCTCTACAACTTGGGATGCTCTGTCCACTCCTCTGTTTATCTTTGGGGCAATGCAAGGTGGTGGTTCCTCCTAGTTATTTCTACTTTCCTCATTTATCAGCTTATGTCCATGTAGGGACAATGTTTGTCCAAGCTTTTTTATGGCCATCATGATATTGTCCAAGTGTTGTGTTGTGTTTATGTTTGGTTGTTTATGACACACAATGTAACCATCTCATACTCATATTTTGAATAGAATATGGTTTTTTTTTTGAAAAAAAAAATCGAAATATGCATAATAAGATTAAGGATACACACTCCAAACTTTATAAGTTTATATTCAATACTGCACACTTCAAACTGTAAAACACTAAATGCACTCCAAACTGTAAAACATAGTTAGGTGCTTAAACATAGCCATGTTAACTGGGAGTTGTCTAAACAGGGGACTTTTTAACCTATGATTTTGGCTGTTTTTTATCAGTTTTTTGTCATGAATCTTCACGGAATTTTCAAAAAACCCTAAAAACATTGCTAGATCTTACAAAGTGTGGGTGCTGGAGTTTTCTTGTCACCTGATTTCATTTCTAAGCTTAAAATCGTCCAACACACAACATAAATTATAGATTTTGTGGATTAAATTTACCAAATTCGGACAAAAAACAATCTGAAAGTAGTTAAACAACTCCTTTTAACTGACTATGCGTAAAATGCATGAGAATGCGTAAAAAAAAGGACAACCAGAAACTGGCCAAATCGTTGGATTTTTAACGTACGCCATTGTCCATCCAGCTTATTTGGACTTAACGTGCCTCCATAGTTATTCACATGCGCTATGATGGGGTATATCATAATTCCATCGGATTCGATTTGAACATCTCAAAAAAACAAAATATAAGGAGCTCGAATGGATCGATGACTATGCATCGACGCATTTGACTAAAATATCTACTCGCTCGGATTCCCATCATTAACATATTTAATCAAATATAAGGTTTTTCTCCAGAAGCTCCCCATGGACGATGGCATGCGTGATTAAATTTCTTCATCCTGGACCTCGAGTCAACGATGGATTTCTTGAATGACTAGACAAATTTGTCATTAAAGTTGAGCTCGAGGCCCATCAGCGTTTCGACAAAATCATTCAACCGTTTTTCTACCCCACTCCGATCCTCGCTTAATCAAACATGGTTGATCTTACTGATCATGTTTAATCAAATATTTAGCAACAATCACGAGAGTGAGCACCATAACTTAGGCAGCTATGGTCTTATGAGTAATATAAGCAATACCCAATGTATCTCTGAGTAGTATAAGCAAGATCCAATCAGAAAGAGATTTACAGAGGGAGAAGATGTCGGAGTCTGCTCTGCGAGAGTTGTGGAATAAACCATGGCGGTCTTATACGTAAGGTTTTTACCCTTTGCCCTTGGCTCGTTCAGGGCCTCTCATAGAGCTTTTTGTCCCTCTTCCTGTCTTCTCACCTGATACTGTTCTTCCTCTGCCTGTCGTTTTGGTTCTTTGGTGGTTTCAAGGTTCTGTTGGGTTGTAGCTTTCCCACAGAGGGCAGCGTTCTTGGAGTTCCTCCCCTTACCAGGGGGACTAGTACCAACCAAGCAAAAAAGTGGGAATGACATCGATAATTTTCTGCTGCCTCTATGTTTTGGGTTTTTAGGGTTATCACCCCTGCATGGGCCTTCACATTGTTCATGCTCATGATTTTCTTTCTGCCCTCGTCAGCACCCGTAGGGTTGACTTCTGCTGATGTTCCAGTTTCCCCCGGGGAATGAGGGTTTGGTCTTTTTGCTCCGGTTTTTGTGGGTTTTTTATTCACGATTCCTATCCTTTTCTAGCACCTATACTTTTTAAGTTTTTGTCGGACCAGGGGTTTCTTATATGTGATATATCACTTGGAATTTCTTTTTCTGTCAGGTGGGGTTTTGCCCTCATACTTTCTACTGGGTGTTTTGACATTGGAAGTCCTTTCTGGGATTTGTTTACGGTTTTCTCGTGGGTTCTATTTCGATTTGTTCCTGATTATTCGGATACCGAATATTTTAGGGTTTTCTCCCTCACGCTCTTTCTTTGAGGGTTTGGAGTTTTCTGTTGTCGACCTTGCTAGCACACTTTGGGTTGACTTGTTGGGGGGTCTCCTCATGGTTGACATTGGGGCTTCATCCCGTTTTCGTCGTAAGCGACATGCCAAAGGTATAAAAACCCTTGAGGGGAATTTTCGCCACGTCCTTGGCCATGATACTTACATGGATTGCGTGTCCTCTCTGTGCTCACGAGCCCTGGTGGGGAGGCTGGAATATTGCCGACTGGGTAAAAAAGCTTGGGTTGACTGGGCTACAGAGAACTAGAAAGCGGCTATTGACTTCTATACCAACCATTAGCTTATTATCCAATGGATGGATAGTCATTGTATTTTTGGAAGTGGAACATGCTGCGCTCATTATCGATACGATTTGGCGTATTGGATCTAGGTCTCTGGTTCTGGGGCATTGGCATACCCATTTTGATCCTCTCAGGAAATGAGTGACAAAGCGTCACCTTTGGGTACTTTTTCCTTCTCTCCCCTTTCCCCTCTGGAATAAGAATATACTTGAAGGCATAGCAAATATGATTAGCAGATTCGTTGCGGTCGATGAGGATTTCTATCTCTCCTTTGATAAAAGGATGGTTCGGGTGCTGGTGGAGATGGATGTAACTCATGGTTTACCAGTTGAGGTGGAGATACTCTGCAAGGAGAGACTTTTGGTCCAAAATCTGGATTATCTCCATGTACCATTCCGCTGCAGTAGATTCCATGAGACAAGTCATCTTCAGAGAACATGTCCCCTTCTCTTGAATGAGCGATCTTGCTCAAGCAAGGAAGGTTCAATTGCTGCTCGAGGACCATCTTCATCCTTTTCTCTAGAGCATCCTAAAAATGGTATTTACTCCTAGACCCTCTCTCTTTTTGAAGATGTTTTAGATTCAATGCTTGAGGCTTTAAATGAGTTGGATATTGCTCATGTTGCAGCTTGCCCCTCTGATTTTGCCTTGGTAGAAACCCCGCCTTTGGTCTCTTTTGATGATCCTTCTTCTCCCTCTATTGTTTGTTCTCAAGCACCTATGCCTTGTCTGCCTCCTCCTCCCATCCTGAATCCTATCCCTTCCCCTTCAATGCCTTCTTTTACATCACTTGTGGATTTTCCTCCACTCCCTACCTCTGCTACCCCTCCCTCTCATCCACCCTCACCTCGCAGTCCTACAACTTCCCCCTCTTTCTCTGATCCCTCACTCCAAAGATCTCTGTTGATCTTCTCGGAAACTACCCCCTCCTCCCCTTTTACCCTTCACCTAAACTCCATTTGTTTTGAAAATGTGACTATAAGGAAAAAAAGAAGGACAAGATGGATTCGTCAGGGGACCTCTCCTCAGCCTCACCTCCATATACCCCCCTCTCGGTCTACATAAAATATGTTGCAAGAGGGTTTTCACATCGGGGACTTAGAGCGTTGCCTCCCCTCCCTCCTGTTCTTTAATGAAGATCCTCTCCATTAATGTCAAAGGTATGGGAGGCAAGACCAAACAAAGCATGCTCCGTTCCCTTTTCCTTTCGATTCATCCGGACATGATACTACTACAGGAGACTATGTGTAGCACTTATCCCGCTCTCCTTGCCTTTTCTAAGCTCTTACCCAGCTGGGAATACTGTGCCATTAGTGCCTCTGGCCTCTCCAGAGGTCTGCTTATGGCCTGGAACCCTCATAAGGTTAGATGTCATGCCTTTGAGACTATTGTTGGTATCCTTGTTAAGGAAAACTTTTGTGGTATGAATTCCCCCTTAGTCATACTCAATTGCTATGGCCCCTATCGGAATAGGGATATTTTCTGGGAAAAATTTCACAGGGGGGGTCTTCTCAGTACACCAAATCTGATTATGGGGGGGGGGGGCTTAACTTAACCATGAGTGCTTCTGAGACCTAGGGTAAGAGAGCTACCCTAGATCCTCTTACTTCACATTTCAAGCTCCTTTTTGACTATGTTGGTCTTGTGGATATTGCCCCTTCCAATGCTGGGATCACTTGGAGAAATGGTAGGGTCAGAGATGAAGGGATCAACAAAAGATTAGATCGCTTCTTAATCTCTTCCTCTTTGATCCCCTCACTCAAGGTTCACCGTGTGTGGACTCACCATGCTGATATCTCTGACCATTTTCTGATCTGCTTTGGGTGGAATAAATCGGTGGGGTCCTGTAACTTCCCTTTCAAATTTAATAGATCCTGGCTTAATGATCCGGATTTCATTCACTGGGTCTCAAAGAGATGGCTTGAGCTGACTCCTTTGTCTTCTGATAATGAATTGGACCTCCTCTCCCACAAACTCTGATCTCTTAAGAAGGAAGTAAAAGGCTGGATTAGGGAAAAAAGAACCATTATGGAGTCAGGTTCTATTAGGTTGGATAAAGAAATTGGATCCCTTCTCTCCTATTCTTCCTCGGGTATTCTCTCCCATGAGGATCAGTTGTCTTTGACTCTACCGAGATCCAAAAAAAGAAACTGATGGATCACATTCTACTGACTTGGAAACTTAAGAGTCGAGCTAAGTGGGCTCTGTATGGTGACTCTAACACCAAGTTTTTTCATGCACTGGCTTTGGGAAGAAGGAATCAAAATACTATTTGGTCACTTGAAGATGATGAGGGACACAGTATTGAGAATGAGACTGCTCTTAAGGAGCTGGGCCAAACTCACTTTGCTCATATTTTTTGAGATGATAAGCAAACCTGCTTGCTTGATTAACTCAAGGTTGTCATGCTTTACCCCACTATGATCTTAGACGAGGAAGACCCTAGCCTCATACAACCTGTTACTCTGTTCAAGATTGAAGGAGCCTTGAAATCTTTCAAAAAGGATAGGAGCCTCGGTCCCGATGGTTGGCTTGTAGAATTCTACTTACACTTCTTGGACTTGTTGGGAAATGAATTACTGTCAGCAATTGAATGTGCTAGGATTTTGGGTTGCATTCCTCCCTCTCTGAATTCCACCTTCCTCGCCCTGATTCCTAAAAGGGATAAGCCCACAACCTTCGCTGACTTTAGGCCTATCTCTTTGTGTAATTTCCTGTACAAACTGATTTCTAAGATTATTGCTGTTCGACTTAAGCCTTACCTGGGCTCCCACATCTCCAGAGAAAAGTATATAGTTCTAAAAAATCGTCAAATTGTTGAACCTATAGGCATAGCCCAGGAGACTCTCCACACTGTGAAAACCAAGAACACTAGTGCTCTTATCCTCAAACTGGATTTGGTGAAGACTTTCGATAAAGTGAACTGGTATTACATAAGACTCATTCTGATCCAGATAGGGGTACCTCTCCTGGGTGTTAACTGGATAATGGGATGCCTCACTTCAGCAAATTTTGCTGTACTGATCAATGGTACTCCCTTTAAGTTCTTCAGTGCCTCTAGAGGAATCAGACAAGGCTGTTCGTTGTCCCCCTTGATTTTCATACTCGTTATAGAAGGGATCAGTCTCTTGATCACAGATGCCAGGGAGCATGGCCTCATCAAAGGTATTAAAATCTCTTCTACACTTGCCCTCACACACCTCCTCTTTGTGGATGATGTGATCCTACTGGGTACTAGCACCTTGCTTAAATGGATTGCTTTCGAAGTTATTTTAAGTACTTTCTGTAAGGATTATGGGATGAGCATTAGTGTGGACAAATCTTGCTTCCTATTCAACAATGTGGAGGATGGTATCCTCATTGACATTGCTCAAGTTTTGCCTTATAAAATGGAGCCTATTGTCTCTAGTTTTAAGTATCTTGGCTATTATCTTAAACCTTTGGGGTATAAGGTTAGTGATTGGAATTGGTTGATACATAAATTTGAAAACAAAATCTTTCATTGGTCTCATAAGTATCTCTCTCTTGGTGGTTGTTTGATCCTCGTACAAGCTGTGTTGTCTAGTATCCTGGTTTATTGGCTGAGCCTTGCACCCATTCAAGTCTCTATTTTAAATAAGCTTAGAAGTTTAACCTTTGTTTTTTTATGGGGCTCTACAGGAAACAAACACAGGTATCATTTGTCCAATTGGAAGCACCTCTCCTGGCCGAAAGAGAATGGGGGTTGGGGCATAAAAAACCTCTAATGGTTCAGTATTGCATTAATATTAAAAATTTTCTGGATGGTTCTACAGAATGATGGGTCGTGGCATCATGTTTTACTCAGTAAGTACATGAAGAATATTTCGGTGGTGGCATGGCTCAGAGGTAAAAACTTTAATTTTTGAGGAGTTTCTGTAATCTGGAAGGGGTTTTTGCTAACACTTCCATGGTTGGGAAGATGCTTGGCCTGGTAAGTGGGTAATGGACAAGAAGTCCTAGTATGCATTGATCCTATCATTGGTGCTCAATCACCATACTCTCTGCCTATAGGGCTTAGAGACTTCTTAGTGGACCTGGGCATTACCACTCTCTTGCAAGCACGTAATATTTTACAGGGTATGCACCATTATTGGTATACGGCCGAGGATCTTTGCATTGCTGGGGAATGGAAGATTGCATGGGACATTTATACAAGGGGTCTGGAATATGGAAAGATCGGACTCAACTCCCAGTTCGATTCTCTAGTATGGGCTCATAACAAAATAGATGATTCTGTTTCTACAAAACTGGTATATGACAGTATTGTTCAATGTTCTTCTCCCCCGGTTGGTAACAATTTACTTGCCCTCATTTGGTTTGGCATCCTGCCCAGAAAAATTAGCTGTTTTATTTGGCTGGCATTGGAGAATAAGTTACTAACTTGGGACAATCTCCAGAAGAGAGGATGGATTGGACCTGGCATTTGTGCACTCTACTATGCAGATGAAGATAGTGCTCAACATTTATTTTATTCTTGCTCTGTCTGGAAGAATGTTCTTATTCACCTGAGTGATCAGCACCAATTCATACTCCCCTTCCAGGATGATAATCTCTATTCTTTTTTGGGGAATTGGACTATCATTTTTTCTAAACACTCGGTCTGCTACTATCTTCCCTTTCTTGCAATGTGGGCTATCTGGAAAGCAAGGAAAATATATATATTTGAAGGAAAAAAGTTGTCTGTCTTAAGCTTAATCCATCAGATTGCATATTCCTCTCAGATGTATTGTCCTCCCAGTATAAAGGCAAAAAATCCTAGAGCCTTGGGCTCTGGCCTTGTTCTTGTCTACCCCTGTGGCGTTTTTGATGGGGCATCTGCAAGTAATATTGGAGGAGTTAGTTTCTGCTTACTCCTGAATGAGTCTCATTCCTTCGAGTTTGCTTTGGGGGCTAGAACATGCACCAATACTAAGGCTGAATTGATAGGGCTTTGGGCTATTCTGCATACTGCCTAGGTGATGGGGATTCCCACACTTAATTTTTTTGGTGACTCTACTGCCATTGTTAATTGGGCAAAGGGTACTGCCGCCCTTTCTCCACTTGATCTCAGTCACTGGTGTAGGGACACAAGAAAACTCTGCACCTGCTTTCTTGACCTGCCTTTTAGCCATATCTACCGTGAACACAATCAGCTTGCAGATAGCCTTTCTAAATTTGCTCTTTCTTTGGCTCCTAGATTCAATACATATTCTGAAATTTTTGAAGGCCTTTTGGCCTCTCATGACACTTTCAAGCTATTTTGAGCTCATTGCTGGAGCTTGTTCTCCTTTTTTTTCGCACCTTTCTTGATAGATTCAGAGTGGGCACCTTTAGATAGCAGCTCTATGCTCTTATGTTCACGGTTGATATGGTTTAGAGGGACAAATTTATCCTTTCATCTTTGATTGAAACTATGTATTTGATGGATTTGTACTTTGATCACCCCCTTGGCAACTTTGTTGAGTTGTGACTTGTTCATGGTGTACAGCCGAATGAAACTCTCTCCACAACTTGCATGATTGTAACCCTTGATTAGGGATGGCACATCAAATGCCCTTTGATTATATATAATAAATATCAAGGACAAGCTTTTTTCTTCTAAAAAAAAAGAAGCAAGATCCAATGGATCTAGTTTGAGGGAATCTCAATGGAGGTATTGTGATCTTAACATAATTTAACCATAAAGATGATAAAGTTTAATTGGTGAGGTTAAAAATAATAAGTTCAAAGATTTTAAAGCATAGGGTTAATGAGGGATGATAAAGTTTAATGTGTGAAGTTAAAAATAATAAGCTCGAAAATTTTAAAGCATAAAGTTATTGAGGGGCAAATAATATGCCCTTTATAACATAATCATAAATGTGGTATAAGATAGGATATATGTTAATGGATTTCAAGCATTTTAAATTCAATTATATATATTCTAGCTTATATAATATTTATTAATTTTTTTGTAGGGTGTATATTCTTTGGACATGTATTTCAAGGGTTTTCATATCTATTCACAATTCATATATTTTTTAACATGGTAAAGTTCAATTTTATGTCAAGAATTATTCATACTTCATCCACGTAGTCTTTAAAATAGTAATTTCTAGTTCAAATTCAAGTCATGTCAATGATTAACATTCATCTATCATACCATTATGTTATATTTCATTGTCACATAGAGTATGGACCATAGAAAGGCAAGCCTGTGAAGTTTGACACCTCAATGCTTTCCTTAGTATTTTTAAAAAAGTATTAGTGCTAGTTTGGTCATATGTGGGACAACAATCTAAATACAAATTCATCAATGAAGGCATTATGTTGCACGTTGAAGACACATAATAAGATTGTGAGCCCTATAAGGAAAAACCTTATGGTAGATAGCTTCAATATAAAACAATATACACTATATAGTAGAACATGAAGCATAAAAAAATCCTTGAGTATATGTTGTTTACATTAGGGGGTTTAATATCTACTATGTACCCATAAATAACATGTAGGTTTAGTTATTACCTCTATATCACCTATTATTATGGTCAATATAGTTAACCAAGGTAAAATATCAATCATCCTTTCCTCACCCCTTTGCCCTCAAGTTCACCTATTGAGATTTGACCTCCCAACCCTTCATTATAAGCCATTTGCTCCACCATGACACATGCACAAGGGCCTCTATCGGACTTGAACCCATGACCTCCTAGTGGTTCCTCTATCTTCCCGTAATATTTGGGTGGAGGGACACTCAATCACAAACCACAATAATGAGAGCTAATCTTAAGAGACTCGAAAAAATTTAAATATATGACAATGGGCTCCTAGTCAACAACATGCCTTGAGTGGATGGTTCTCATGATCAATCTAACCCTTAGGGATCATACATATATCATAACCCCTTGGTATTACATCAAGCCTCCCTACACATCACTTAGAGACTAGATTGACTACCCTTTTGATTGGGTGGAGGCCCATTAATCTACTTCATTACCACATAGATTAGGAAGAAACCTTCCACCCATGTCATGACCCCCTTAATTTGATGACTAACTACTATTACATAAATTGCATACAGTATTAGTAGACAAGAAACAAACTAAATAAACCTTCATTTTCCATCAATCCCAAAGTAAAAGACTCTTAAAACTTTTATTATTCATATTAATTTTATACTATTTTATCTAAAAAAACATATAATTAATCTTAATTTTTTTTTTTAAAGTTTTATAAAAAATTATATTATTAAATAACATAATAACATTCAATTTTATGAAAAATCTCCACCTTATCATTTTAATCATACTTATGAACATAAGGTACAACCAATTTTACAACAATCTCCATCACACCATTTTAATATGCATATAAAATGTAAATCCCCATAATTTCCAAATAAGATAGCCATACTCGTTCTATTAGTTGCCTTGATAGTTTCTAAATCCAAATATAATGCAATCCAAAGGCCTTCGCAAATGAAAACAAATGATCTCATAACTAATGCATAATGGGCTTCGACACATGAAAACAAAATAACTCATAAATAAAGCGTTTGTTCCAGCCTAGCTCAACGTCGAGAACAAAATCTTGACATGGGACAACTTTTTCAAAATAGGTTTTGTTGGCCTTAGTTTTTGTGTGCTTTGCAAGGAAGGTTCAATATTGACTTGGGACAACTTTTCAAAATAGGTTTTGTTAGCTTTAGTTTTTGTTTCCTTTGCAAGGAGGTTAGGATTTCATTTAACATTTGTTTGTTGATTGTAAGATCGTTGAAGAGGTTTGAGGTTTTGTCTTTTTATAATATTGTTGTTAGATGGTTGTGGGGGAAGACTTTAGTCACTATTTGGATTTTTGGTAGGTTAGAGTTCCACCATCCTTTTTACTATTTGGCGGTTTTTGTGAAAGGTAAAGAATTTAGGGATTTTTTTTTAAATTATGAAACACACTTTTTTATACTGAGCCTATGCTCTAAGATTGTTGGTCTAAGGACTATATAACACCTAGGTCACAATCCAAGGGGAGAGGGATGATTGAACCTTACTATCTTACAAATGTCACTCTCCGTGTTTTGATGGAGGTGCTACTGCAAGACACTGTGGTGCTAGGATGGTAATCCTAGTTTCTAATCAGATTTGTTTTATGGACTCGTTGTGGGATTGGTTCAAACATTATGGCAACGTTACTTGCCTTATGGGGTTTAGTCCACTTTACTCACATAAAAGAATTGGTGATTAGGAAAGTTTATGGTGACTCAAAGGTTGTGTTTGACTTGGTTGCAAATAAGGCATTGATTCACCTGGATAGGTTTTGCAAACTTATCATTTCTTTTGTATCTACATGAAGTTTAATAATGAGGCCGATTTGCTTTCCAGAAAAGTTGTTGGGTGTCCACAGGGGATCCTTTACTTTGAAGAAACATAAGATTTTATTAGTGTAGAGGAGGGTTCAATGCTTGACTATTAATGCTCTTGTCTATGGATTTCAATGGTTGTCTTTTTTGTTTTTGGAACAGATGTAGTATTATATTGAAACTTGGCTGGCTTTTCATTAACTTGATCATAGTTCCTAGTACTGTAGTTTTTTGGAAGTCCTATGATCTTGTATTTGGGTTGGTAGTTCATTTTTTCAGTTTAAATTTTATCAAGAAGAATTAAATGGAGACGTCTAAAAATTAGCTGACTTCACCATTTTTTTGACCCTTTTTTTTTTTTTTTTTTAATTTTTTTTTTTTTTTTTTTTAATATCTGTTACAAAATCAGAATTTCACGCTATTTTAATCCCAATTTTGATGGTAGAAATAGATTAAACATCTTCAAAAACCTCTAAAATACCAAAAATTCCAAAACTTAATAACTGTAACTTAGTTTTTTAAAATGATAACTAAATTTTACAAAAAAATCAACCTATTGTCACCTACCTCTTTGAATTTTTAATCTATACAAAAACTCAATTTGTGCAAATGACACCACTTTGCTAAAACTTTATTGCCTTTTGACTTATGTGGTGTAACCTTTATTCTCACCTACATCCTTGAATTTTTAATCTATGCAAAAACTCGATTTGTGCAAATGACACCATTTGCTGAAACTTTACACTACAGGAAAAAGGCATTTTAGCCTCACATTAGCACTACTATTTCTAAAGGATTTGAGAAATGCTCCATTTTCAAATCATGGTGCAAAAGTGGTGATAATGTGGGGATACCCAAGTGGTGCTAAGATTTAAGGTGTAAAAATGGTGCTTGTAAAAAAGTTGATTATGGTGTTAAATGAATTTGTGGCATTCCATGGTGTATGGTGCAAACCACCAAAACAAATGCTAAGTGGATTAAGAATTTTGTGGTGGTAAAACCAAAACCAATTCAACATAAATTAAAACTTTTTGGTGCAAAACACCAAAATTATTATTATTTTTTAATATAAACAAACTTGTACTTGTATATGGTGCAAAGCACCATGAAATAATAAATGTTGAAAAAAATATAAATTATATATTATATATTATATATATCTATATATATACACACAAACTTGTACTTGTATATATATATGGTGCAAAGCACCATAAAATAATAAATGTTGAAAAAATTATAAATTACATTAAATTATATATATATATATATATAT
>LPNX010108709.1:143013-157299 GCA_001517045.1 Pseudotsuga menziesii
ATCTAAATACAAAAATTCATGTGTTTATTATATAGCTAAATAATTAAATATTGAAAATTTATGTGTTTATTATATAATTCATGTGTTTATTATGTGTTTAGTATTATATAGCTAAAGTCATGTGTTTATTATATAATTAAATACAAAAATTCAAATAATCTGAAAAAGACGTGTTTATTATATAGCTAAAGTTTTATTTTAAAAAAGAATTGCACCTTTTTGTTCTTTTTTTTCTTGAGAAACAATCTCATATTTATATTCAAAAAGGAAAATGCAAGTATATTGTGCATTTTCCAGTATTACAGATCTAAGATCACAATCTAGACGTTCAAAAAAACTTAAGTAAAATGTACATGTCTATTTTTCTCATAAATAAACTACAAATAACAAGAAAAAGCAAATATTTATGTGATCAAACATATATATCAAACTCTTCAAAACAGGAAATGATCAAATTCTACATTATGTAAATGGTCAAAAAAAAATTTCATTAAGAAATTTCATATATATAGAAAGATGCCAATAATAATGTGTATAAATAGATTCCAATAACAAGATGAGCATAATTACTGGATGTGTTGCAAATACATAAAATACAGATGATACATTCCACAACTTCTCTGACCCGCCCATAACCTGAAACTGTCAAGTGCAAGTCTGAAGATCCAAACCTGTAGATTGCAAATTGACAAAAACTAAAAATAGTATCCACTGGGGTTGCTTGCAGCTACTAGTTTCTTCTTGATCCTCTGTCTCTCCTATCTCAAATGAAGCCAAAATCTATCACCTGCAACTTATCGGTAGGTATTGATGTTCGTCCACAACCCTTTCTTATTTTTGCATGTTCGAGAACAAAACCTTGGGATCTAAGCGCAACTCTTGGTATTTCTGGTGGTTTTTTTTCTCTCGGATCAGCACCAACACCACCCGACTGTTCGAGTCTCCAAGAGTTATCCTGGTAAAGTCTCTTTACTGTCACATTACGTCCGTCACTAAGTTTTCCCAGATAAACGGACCCAAACCCTCTATCCCCAAGTCCGTTCTCCTTGTTGAAGGAATTTGTCGAAATTCTTCATAAGAAAATATTGGCAAATTGCTTATTTGCCGCCGTGAAAGCATAGCTGTTTCCATATCCCCACTAGCAATACCCCTGCTAAGAGTTTTTCTCCTCTTCCCATAAAACATAAAGAACAATACTACTGATATTACTATCAGAGCATCTACCCCAATAGAACAAGATAGAATGAAGATATCAATATTAGTGTGATCTTTGTCCGATACGAAGAGAACATTAATGAAAACTAATTGCAAATTCACCTTGAACTTAATAAATTGAAGATACTGAGAAAGGAGTAATAATATAATTTACCAATTATAATAGTTGACTTGCTTCGACCTCCTGTATGAAGGATCCATTGTTTTGGGCAAGAAATTCACCCTTGCAGATAGCCCGAGCAAAGAAACAATGTAGAAAATATGAACACTATTTTACTATGGTGCAAATAGAGCAACCAAATCATTTGAAAATGTGAACCCTTTTTTACTATGGCGGTGCACACCTAAAATAAAGGCCCCCAATACTTTATATATTTCTCCTCATACCTGGGTTCACCATAACTTGTGATTTTCCTCTAAGCACATGTGAAGAATATTCATAGAGTACTGGAAAATTTGAAGGCAAGAAGACTGAAAAAGAAGCTCCCCTGTTGTTTACCGATAATATTGGAACCTGCCAACAATACATGCGATTAATGGGATTTTGAGTATTTAAGAGTCCTGAATAATATATAATATGAAATGGAATTAAAACAAGAGCCAGGAATGGTAATGTCACAGCATTTACTAATGACTATTGTAATTTAACAAAAGTTATAGAAATATGGTTCTTTTCTCACAAAATTGTAAAGAAAAAGAAAAAAATTGCTGCAAAATTTCATAGTCATCCAAACCCAGATTTTCTACCACCAATAAAATGATGAAACTTAAAATCTTACCATAATTTGATATACAATGTAAATTTTTTTATTTTTTAAATTATTATTTTATGTGAAAAGCTATGGGCTTATTGTTCTATCTTGTACTAATTATAATTATTAATTCTGAGTTTATTTGCAACACCAATCACTAGTAAATTATGAAAAACTAACATTATATTGTAAGAATTGAATAACTAAATCATAAGCATTCATTTTATTTGTATTCACATCATTTTAATAATATTTTAATTGTATTCATATATAATATTTTAAGTTATTTTAATTATATATTAAGCTACATTAGAGCTTTTTACATAAAAGATAAATTAATATTAAAAATAATTTTAAAAAATAATTAAAAGTAACATATTAAATTAAGGTAATTGGTTAAATTTTAATATATTATTATAATGGTAAATTAACATATTATTTATAATGATAAATCTATATGATGCATTATTATTTTCCTTATAAAAAGTAAATGTTAAGTAGAAATAATGTAGAAGCAATGCTTATTATTTGAGTAACTATTGATATTTTAGTGGATAGTAACCATGGAAGTCAGTGAATTTACACAAAGATTTGGGAAAATCGTTTCTAATTAATCTTTTTCAGATAAATAATTGTGTTTATTGGCTTTAGTGTATTAGCAAATATTGTATAACCACATAAGAAACCTTTATGAATATTTTTTTTTATAAATTTCAACTAACGCTATTGACAAAGTGAATAATGTTTAGAATTCAATGATATGAAAGTTATTCACATATACAGCTTAACCCTATCTCATAAATTAGAAAAACAAACATATTAATATATTATTACAACTATTTCTAAACTCTGTCTATTAATGTATTTTAATGTTGTCAAGTAGTTGCATACTCGAAATAGAACTGATGAATGAGAGACTTCACGTACCCTTCAAACTTCCTTAGTCATTTACGAAGGAGGATCGGTTTGACTGAAACAGAGATCACGGAGAAAGCACGAAAGTTGCAACATAGCTGGACAACATTTTAACACCGATTCAATTCATTTTTGGAGATCTTATTACAAGTGCGTATTACCCGATATTGACACTATAGATTTCTCATTGCCACCCAACATACCACTGATAAATGCACACTTCATCCAATGCATTTAATGTTAACCCATTAGCTCAAGCAACCATTCAACGTAGCATAGGATATAGACATGCACTTAATCCAATGTTGGTAAACATTTGAACACGTGTGTTATCCATGCATGCCCTCTTTATCGATACCAACTGGAAATTAATTGTCGAATTTCCACTGCCTGTCCTTTGAGCTGTCTATCAAATGTGCTCTCCCATGTCCATCATCTAAGCAAATTCTGGGGAATTGGAAAGTTGATGCAATGTGCACACTTACTGGAAAAAGAACAAGACTGAGCATCAATTCTTGTTTGAGCGGATCCAAGGACTCAGATCAGACATCAATTCTTGTTTGAGCCGAATCAAATCCTCCAGGAGATAGTTTAGCTTGAGCGACTATGTTGTTTGCAGGTAAATGTTTGCTGAATATTTAATGAGGTTTGAAACTTCCTTGGAAACCTTTCTCCTTCATCAGGAAGCTTTCAATTTTTCACTTTTACAGAGTATGTTATAGCCATGCACTCATCCATGGTTGCTGTCTGCTTCCATCAAGCTTTTAAGAAGAAGTTGTATTCTAGAATGCCCATTCTCTCCTTATTTTTCACTCTTTAAACCACAAAAAAATTGCATCAACGTCTCCTAAATGCTCATGGTAAGTCAACAGAGTAAAACAATTTACTTTGTTCAGTAAAAGTAGTATGCTAGGGAAATGAAGATTAAAATGAATGTTTGAAAGAAGTAATATTTTACATTACGGATCTCAATGATATATCAATGCTATGATTACTCACTGAGTCATTGGTATGATCCAATGACTAACCAGTGTTTTGTAAATTTGTTTACCCTTAGCTAAGATGATTTAATATTTTTCCTCTTCTCTTCATTATTTTTTGAAGAACAAGAACAAAAACTAATTCCTGGCATGAATGATATAACATTACCAGAACACTTAACAAATCATGAAACGAATACGGGATTACATGACGGGAACAGGAAGGTCTCCTTCAAGAAGACGTGCATCTGTAGGAACAATGTCTCCATGTTTGATGCTAATTATGTCACCAGGAACAAGCACCCCTGCATCTTCTTCACTCCATGATCCATCTCTTTCCATGATCCATCTCTGAGAATCTATCAAGTTCAAAGACTAGTACGTGACTTAAGGAAATTAAAAGTGCAGCAGTAAGCATCTGCAATCTTAAGAGTATTTTGAGCATCCAACTGCATGCTTCGCTGCAAAACCAAGGATAGAAAACATGAATATTAGGTATGCCGCTCACACAAAGGATAGTGAACAGCCCTTGCTCTTTGGTTTTAAAGCATGGCTTCCAATTAAGTAAACCTCCCATGCGCGTTTAACCTTTCTCAATTAATAACCAAAAGCATCTTATTGTAAAATTAGAACATAATACCAGCTATTGGAATTCACTACCTTTATGGAAGAAACAAAAACCATATTGTAGTCTAAACTATAGGTGACAATGGCGTCACCATCCTTCACATTACTGATACAACAATCAAGGATGGTCCTTTTGCAACAACCTAGAAGATGAATGACGTTAAGAAATTTTAATTTCTAGGAAATTTTAGGAGAAGTTACAATAACCGTGATTTTTAGAGTTACTGTGGAATTAGCAATTCATTGTTGGAATATAATCCGTCGGGATTATACGTTAGTGTGTAAATTATACGTTAGTGTGATCCCAAGAGTCATTGTATATGTATAAATAAAGGCATTCTATGGAGAAATAATATGAATTCGGGAGTTATTCTACCTGACAGTGGTATTAGAGCGATTCATAACTCCTGCATGTACAGTCTGCATTCTGCTACTATCTACACCCTGGGCTTTCCTCAGTCTGCAGATTGCATGCATTGGCTGCTCTAACCTCCATGAATGATGTGATTTCCATCTCTGCGTAAACAGATCTGGAAGACGCCCATTACTTCTTTTATTCCTCTCTGTAGTATGTTTTCTCCACTAGTGCAAAATGAGAGATTAGTGACCAGGAGACCAAAAATTTTGGTCACCACAATTTTTTTCAAGGGATAAATGACCAAAATTGATAAATTTAATTGGGCTAACTAAAAAAGACCAAGATAAATGACCGCATTTGGTCACGAGATAAAACTAAACTAAAAAAGACCAAGATAAATGACCAAATTTGGTCACGGGATATCTAGACTAAAAATGACCACATAACAATTGGTCATTTATTTGGTCATTTTTAGTTGTGGATCTTCGGCAATGGAAAATTACAATTTTGACAATGAATTTCTACATTTTACTAAATTCTAAGAGTACACATGGATTCAAAGACCCCTAGAACCTAGTAATTTGTAAACCTCCTCATGTGTCACAACTCCATTGTTGACACCAAATTATCTATGACAATGTCCTAACGGTGAGCTATGACTTATATATTTGATAATGACTATAGAAATATACCTATATACATTTGTTTTTAAATATTTTATATATAAATAATATTAATTATTAAACTATTTGTATTATAAACTTAAAAAGAAAATGTTACTAAGTATTTTTTTTCACTATATACTAATAATATATATAAGAAAAAATTAACTTATATATTTATTATAATAATAATAATAATAAAACAAAATTTAAAAAACAAAACAAGTTAAAAAAAATAAAACTTTAATTCACAACACCACATTAGTGTAGTTTAACAATTTTAACTAGTCAACTATTTAACATGGAAAGGGCCGTCCCATATCCGACGCTTAGCCACCACCTCAACTCCATATAAAACACCTTATATACCTCTATATTTATAAAAATAATTAAAAAATAAATAAATATATTTAAAAATAAAATAAAATAAACATAAAGTAAAGTATACTCTACACTAACATTTACAAGGAACTTAACCCGGTAACCTCCTTACAACAAACAACCACCCAACCTAGATACAACCTACATCCACCTTATACCTCAAAGCTTTGTTCTAGTTAATCCCTTTCGAATTAAGATAAATCTCTCGATATATGATATATAGAGATATGAGAGTGGGTCGGTACTAGGTATTATCTCTTTCTATATATGATATACATAGAGATGTGAGAATTGGTAGCTATTACATCGTACTTTATATTTTTGGATTTTAAGTTTAGAAGGAAACACAGAATTAGTTCAGTTTTGCACGGGACAACCCCAAAGGTTGTAAGCAAAGCGGTCTTTCTTTCAGTAAAATTAAAGGAAAAAGCAATTAGGCATTTGGAGGCACGCAGGAGGCATGGCTTCTTCAGATCAGGGAAGAGGGAAGAGGAGCGATCGAAGAGGAATTGAATAAGTTGACGGTGGAGCAGGTGAAGCAAGTGAAGGAACAGGTGGATGGAGAAGTGGGTGTTCTTCAAGACTCCCTCAACCAGATCAGGACTGCTGCCGTTCGTTATGAAATGGCTTCCAAGGCTCTCCACAATCTATCCGTACACCCTGCTGGTTTCTCCTACATATCCTGAGCATTTTTTTTATCTATGCATTTATTACTATTTTAGATATCCCCTTACACCCGTTTTTGATCCAATGCTTTACTCCCACTTCTACTCGAGGAATTCAAAGGGTTCCCACTTTCTTGAATGCTGAATGAGGATTATATATACAATTTATTTCTGATATTTAAATATTGAAGTTCAGTAACTCCTTTTTGTTACAGGAAAACAGATGTTGGTCCCTCTGATAGCATCGTTGTATGTTCCTGGGACTCTAGATGATGCTCACAAAGTCCTCATTGACATAGGCACTGGATATTATGTGGAGGTACTAACACTTATTCCTCTCTTTACCCTCTTTTTGGGGTTTGTTTTTATTTCTTGCCTTTGGTCCTTTTTTGTGTTGGTTACATTTTACTTGATATGCCACTGGTCCCAATCTTCTTATTCTAAGCTTCCTCAAATTTGAAGGGAGATTGTAAATGATGGAGGCAATTACAGTAGTAATCTATAGTCAAAAGAAGTTCAGTATATAAAGGGGAAGTATCAAAGGCTGCTTTTGGTGGTAATGAAATCAAAGTGCGATGTTCCAATTTCAGTTATTGATTATGGTTGATTAATGGTAACCTTTGTCACAGAACGGTCTATGAAACTGTATTGGCTAATCAATCCCAAATGGATACATAATTCCATTTACATGGAAGATGAACTTGAGCGTATCTTTTTTCTTGTGCTTCTGTTAACTGAAAAAAATACCCACATACGTCAACTGGGATTGCTTTCGCTTGTGCTTGTGTTTGTTGTCGGGATCAGTTGCGAGTCTTGAGTGAATTTGGTGGAATAGAACCCCTCCTACCCGTGGCTACCTAGCCAAAGGTCTTCAAGTTGAGTGTTACACCGGATTGATATAGAACAGGTCCCAATAGTGGTTGTTTTGTGATAAGAGGAAGCTAATCCTCCCGATGGTGGTCGTTTTGTGATAAGAGGAAGCTAATCCTGCCTGTGGACTGGATTGGTAAGGAACAGGTCACGTTGGTGGTTGTATTGTGATAAGAGGAAACTAACCGAAAAATAAATTACCCACACACGACATCAAAATCTTCCTGACTCTGGCGGATATAGGAAAAATCACACACTGCATTTATTAAAGGGACAGCCTCGTAGTTAATATCCTGAACCACTAGTCTGCTGGAGCTACATATACAAACAAGTAACTGTAACTACACAACAAAACAAACTTCTAAAGCATGGCCAAGCCCAAAGTACAGAACTAAAGTGAGTCAATACGAATGTAAACCTTCAATGGCAAAAAACAATCATGAAATAAAAAAAAAATCATTTAAAGGATCCATGAGAGCCCAAGTCTCTTTACAACTGGTAGAGTTCTATTCGCCACCCTGCCGCAATGATTCCAACAATGCTTTTACCGTAACTGCCTTCTTTGCTTGGATTTTCTCCTCATCTGGAAGATGTGGGCCACCCTGCTATTTTCTGTTCCAGCTCTGGCCTTGCCATTGTGGATTGTCTGCTGGTAGATCTGACCCCATTTTGGTCATCCTGGGGGGCTCATTATTATTGGATTTCCTGCTCCCAGATCATCCTCCCTGTTAGATCTGTACAATTCTCTGCTTCTTCTAGGCTGTTGGCTGTAAAGGAGTTTTTTGGCTGGTATTTGGTAGTACCTGGAGCAGATCCCCATCGCTCCAAAAGCTCAATCAAATGGTTCAGCAGATTGGTTCAACTTTGTTCTCCTATGAACATATCTGAACAAAACAGAAGTGAATTGCATTTTTTTAAAATAAAAATTCAGATCTAAGTGGAAGACCCATCATAAATCACAGAATTATGGTGTTTCCAAATGCAAAACTGAATCTCCACTATTAGCAGTTGTCAGGAACGTGTGAAAGGTACACTAGGATGCTGGTGTCTTTTAATATGACTGCTGTCCAATGTAAGTGTGAGTAAAGGATGCTTTTGGCTGAGGTACTGATCCATGCTCAGGCTGACTTGGCTCAGGTGCAGAACCAACATAAGTGCAACAGTGTTTCCTTCTTTTGACAAAGGGTACACTAGGGATACCTATAGGTTTTTGGTGTATTTTAATAGATCATCCTCCCTGTTAGTTCTGTACAATTTTTTTTTAGGCTATTGGCTGTAAAGGGGGTTTTTGGTTGGTATTTGGAAGTCTGGGCAGATCTCCATTGCTCTAAAAGCTCAATCAAATGGTTCAGTCCGGTTCAACTTTGTTCGCCTATGCACATATCTGAACAAAACAGAAGCGAACTACATTTTTTTAAAATAAAAATTGAGATCTAAGTGGGGAGACCCATCATAAATCAGAGAATTATGGTGTTTCCAAATGCAAAACTGAATCTCCACTATTAGCAATTGTCAGCCACATGTGAAAGGTATACTAGGATGCTGGTGTCTTTTAATAGGACTGTTGTCCAATGTAAGTGTGAGTAAAGGATGGTTTTGGCTTGAGGTACTGATCCATGCCCAGGCTGACTTGGCTCAGGGGCAGAACCAACAAAAGTTTAGCAGTGTTTCCTTCTTTGGACAAAGGGTACACTAGGGATACCTGTAGGTTTTCGTGTCTTTTAATAGTGTTGTTGTCCAACTTAAGTGTGAATAAAGGATGGATTTGGTTTAGTTACTGATCCAATCCCAGGTTGACTTGGCTCAGGGGTAGAATTAAAATAAGTGCGACGGTGTTTCGTTCATTTGACAAAGGGTACACTAGGGATACCTATCCCCATTTGATAAGTGCACAAGTGGAAAAACAGAGACCAAAGAGAGAAAATGGAAGAAAACACAGAAGAATCACTATCTCGGGAAAGATTCTCCTTTCATTTCTTGACATTTCCTTCCTCTTGAATGACAAGCACTCATTTCCCCTTTTCCATCTCTTCCGGGAGTTTAAGCATGTTGAGGTTACCTGAACCAACAACCTCTGTTGATAAATTTTGGTCCTTTAATCTAAAATCATTAACTCTTTTGAAAAGCTCCTATTTTTCATGTTGTTTCTTTTAGGTGCCTTGTCACAATCTTTCACAATTTGCTAATATACATGACAATAACTATGCTTGAAATATTCCTTTTCAGAGTCTAGTTTTGGGAAGTGTTGTCTCAAAAGTTCAGGGAAATAGCTTCTGGTAATCGCTTTTTCCAAGTCGAGAAATCCTAGCATAGGTTGTTGAATCCATTCTCCTTGTATCTTTTAAGGCTAGCAGGAAGTGCCTATCTTATCCCTAATCTTCTTCATATCATTGTCATATATATACATTGTTAGGAAACTTGGAAAGGCAAGCCAATCCATAATGGGGCTTCTGATGGAACTTCCTCTGTCAGATAAATTCGAAATCCTAAAAATTCAAATGCAAGGTACTATTTCCCAAGAAGCACAGCCTACTATCATAAATCTTTTGCTTTTCAAAATTGTCCTGGTGAGCCCAGGTATCTTGCAATACATGAATCATTACGAGAGCATTGTTATGAGAATCAGCTCAGTTTCTTTAGCCAAACCAAGATTTTACAATAATTTAGTAACTATTTATAATTTAAGTAAATACACAACGTCTTACACTTTTCAGGACTGTTCTAGAATTTATTTCCTGGTCTATAGAACCATTTAAATTTTGAATGCAATGCTTTATTTATGATCCAGCATAGTGTTTCTTGATATCAGGTCAAAGTAGTTGTCCAGTACATGCGGCGTGTCATCCAGAAGAAAGCCACTTTTGATATAATGGACCTCAATGCTACGTAGGTTTGTCCATTTGCGAAATTTGTTCTGTACTATACGAACTTCTAAGTTCTCTTTTTGGTATTGTGATCATTAATCATTTGAGCTCAAGAGTAATTTACCTTGCCTTCACAATTCTTTTATTGAAAATAGTTAATTTCTCTGGGCCATATTTTATTATCAGTATATTGTTTGTAGTATGTACAGATCTTTGTATTCTACTTTGTTAATGTAGATTGTTGTTAGGCATTAATGTTCAAAAAGTCTTTAATGAAATGAAATTGGATCTGAGCTGTAATAAAAATAATAAATGTCTACCATACAACTAGGCTATCTTTTCAAATTCTAGTGATGAGCATTGGATCTTATTTCAGGTGAAGTTTCTATTGACAATCAGATTATGTATTACAGATTGCCCCAAAAACCTTCATTCCAGCACTGTTCGGACATGCAACTGAGGATGTATTCATACAACCATAGGGTTTTTGTTGGCATATGCTTACTTTGTCTTAGATGATACAGGACTTCCCAGAAATTCAATTGCCACCTAGCTGGAAGTGGGCTAGTGATTGGCATATTGATAACACAAGCTCATCTTCTTCTGAAGGTTGGGCATATGCATTTGACTTTCGGGATCTAAACTGGCCACCATCATTTAATCCTGAAGGTCCCATGACCTTTGTTAGGCGAAGCCGATGGATACGGACAAGACATCATATATCCAATGACGGAAGACACTCATTTTCTGTAGGGATATTAAGGGCAGGAGAAGTAACTCCTTTACCTGTAGAATGTTTGGGTCGTGTTGGTCCAAATTATATTTTGAAATTTAAACCATGCAATTTAAAGGGTGTGGATGAATATCTTTGGAGCCATGTATTGAATTATAGAGGAAGATATGACAGTGCTCCAAAGCATGCGAGTATGCCCTGTATATCTGTTTCTTTGCTCATGGAAACTGAGGAACTTGTGTACACCCCTGCACAAGAGGCTAATGCAACAACTCACAGGAATGGTTTATGGTTTTGTATGAGTGTAGAGGCTACTGAAATTGGAAAGGATGTTCATTTGGACCCCATAAGGGACTGGAAACTCATACTTACTGCTCCATTAACTTTAATTAGCTTTCTTCCAGTATCATCTGAGTTTTCTGTTCTTGAAAATCTTTCTGGGGGTGAATTATCTGTTCGCTATAGGGGGGTGGTCAAATTTGGAGAAACAATTAAGGTTTATTCTGCTGATCTTCGGAACCCTCTTTATTTTTCTCTGATTCCAAAAGGTGGCTGGCAGCCAATACATGTATGTTGCTTTTAGCAGATTTTGTTCTTGTTTATTTTAATGCCTCAATTTTTGTCATTTGAACTTTTTTTTTTATGATAATGTATTTATGAATTCATGGCTGTTTTTGAAGGAGGCTGCTCTAATTTCACATCCAACAAAGGAGCTGGCTCAATACCTAATGTTGAAGAATTCATATTCTAGCAGGTCAGCTAGTTATTTACAGATCATTAATATTGTTCTTTCGTGACAAAACTGGGTGAACTAATTGTAAGCATATGACATCAAGTGTTAGCTTTAATGGTCTAAGCACAATGGAGCTAAGATGTTTATGGTGGAATAAAATGAGCATGTGCATATTAACAAGGAATTTTCTGATTCAGTTTGATATATCTGATGTGGACTGTTGCTGAATGGTTCAAGTTATTCTTGAACACAATAAAGATGGGAAAGATAGAGTTGCAAAGATTCTTAGAATTTACACACCCTACTGGCTAGAATGTGTCAGATGTCCTCCATTGCAACTTAGGCTCATTGGTATGGACCATACCAAGAGATTAACATCTAGTATAAATGCTGGTAATGGAAAGATTTCGGAACAAATCAATCAGGAGGAAATGCAGACTGGTTGCACTATGATTTCAACATTTGATCCTAAATCTACGGGGCTTTCAATTGCATTGAGTGATTCTGGCAATCAATGTTTTAGCCGTGCTATGGCACTTTCTCCTCTTAGTGATTTGGTAAGGTCGTGATGGTAATTCATGTTTACGTACGCTTGCTTTTAAGCTTTTCTAAGTTATTGTCTAAATAAAATATACTGTGTTTCCTTCAGGATGGCTCGGTAGATCTTAAAGCACATGATGGAAATGGCCATAGTATAAGGTTATTTGTTTCAACAAAACCATGTCCCTATCAGTCTGCCCCAACAAAGTTATCTGCTCAGGTTACATACGTTTATTTTGTACTATTTGGAATACCTGGAGGCATTAATAGTTTAATTGGTGTTCTTGGCAGGTTATTTGTGTTCGTCCCTACATGACATTCACAAATGGAACTGGCCAATGTCTGTATATTAATCTAAACAACAACGACCAACCAAAATCTCTTAATGCATCAGACTGGAGGGTAGCATACTGCATGGCTGATACAGAGGAACCAGAAAAGTTACAGGTAATATGCCAATGAATAGTTGTAATCATGCATGCATTCAGTTCCATATGCCTTAATTTGTCATTAATGCTGCTTAGGAAGTCAGTACTGTAATTATAGATGTGTATTTTCTTTTCATGATTTAGTTAGTGATATGGAAGGTCAAACGAGGATGATTGAACATGATTACCATGTTTCAGATTCTCCATAATCATGGAAAATGTTACTTTCACATTATCTGTAACACTAAATTCTATCTTGCCTAAGCTATACCCTTTCTTACAGCGTCATATTCAAAATAATCTCTCTCTTATTGTTCCCTGTTGTAGATAAGTTAGTGTCTTGGCTGGAATTTTGTTTCTCTAAGTTATAATTTCTTGATTTGAGAAACTACACAACTCCAAAATTTCAGGTTCGATTGGAGAATACAAATTGGTCTTATCCTTTTGCTATCAAAGAGGATACCATTAGTGTGGTGATGCGCCAAGAAGATGGTATGAGACAATTTTTAAGAGCTGAAATTCGAGGTTATGAGGAGGGATCAAGATTCTTGATTGTGTTTCGTCTAGGATCAAATAATGGCCCTTTTAGGTAATGCTATTCACTTTTCAGGTATATACTGTGGTAGTTTTGACTCCTTACATTTAGATGTTTAGTATCTTTCCATAGGGCTTCATATGAATATTAATTTCGTAGGATAGAGAACCGTACAAATATGAAGCTGATCAAACATCGCCACTCTGGACTGGATGATGATGCATGTCAGCTCTTAAATCCTTTATCAACTATGAATTTTGCTTGGGAGGACCCTTATGGTCAGCACCTGCTTGATGTCCTTGTGGAACATACAGCTATATCTAGCATTTTGACAGTGGAGATTGATAAAGTTGGTTATTTTTATCCCCAAGATGGATCTATTACTACTGGTATCTGCATTCGTTTTATCGAAGTTCACGATATCAAGGTTGTAAGGTTTTTTGATGACAAAAGAAATCCTCAAAAAATATATACCACTGAAGAAAATGCACAAGCAGCAAATGCTGTTGAGTCAATTTTCCAAGTACAAAGCAGGACACAGTCCAGTACAACACCTCTCGAAATCATATTGGAAGTAGGAGCTATGGGTGTGTCAATTGTGGATCAAACACCCAAAGAAATTTTATATCTTTACCTGCAGTGAGTATTTATTTCTTATTCAACTGGTTATACAAGCAGGTAAGTATTTGTTTTAGCTAGTACTCTGTCCTAATGGGATGGGAAATGTCTGATGTTAAAATGGAGATGGTATTATTTTTAGTGTTCTTTTACTGATGTAGTCTCTAAATCATTTTTGTTTATACTGTGAGCCTTAGTCTGTCAATAGTCACTATAGTTTTTTTTTGAAATACACCATATATTTGCAGAAAAATATTTACATCCGTAAAGCAAAAGTGAGAAAGGGTATACAATGGAACTTATACTTTCTTCCTCAAAACTATTAATGAAGAAATAAATCAGAATATGTTACAACATCTAGGGATTTGGCATCCTTTATCAGCAAGGAACGTTTGACCAAAAATTGCATA
>LPNX010108712.1:7010-76478 GCA_001517045.1 Pseudotsuga menziesii
CTTGTCAGAATGGCAGTAGCCCTTACATCTGACCTACTCATCAGAATGGTGGTAGCCCTTACATTTGACCTACTTGTCAGAATGGATAGCACTCACATCTAACATGGGAGGAAATTAATCCTTTAGCCATGACAGAATGGCATTGCCCTTACATCTGACCTACTCATCAGAATGGCGGTAGCCCTTACATCTGACCTACTCGTCAGAATGGCCAGCACTCACATCTGACATGGGAGGAACTTAATCCTTTAGCCATGACAAAATGGCACAGCCCTTACATGTGACCTACTCGTCAGAATGGTGGTAGCCCTTACATTTGACCTACTCATCAGAATGGCCAACACTCACATCTGACATGGGAGGAACTTAATCCTTTAGCCATGATAGAATGGCACAGCCCTTACATCTGACCTACTCGTCAGAATGGTAGTAGCCCTTACATCTTACCTACCCGTCAGAATGGCCAGCACTCACATCTGACATGGGAAGAACTTAATCATTTCTCCATGATAGAATGGCTTAGCCCTTATATCTGACCTACTCGTCAGAATGGCTATGGAACTCATCACTTTCCCTTGGAGGAAACCTCTATCTAGAGAACACCAAGATTCTCCCTAAAGTACTTGAACTTCACCCTAGCCAACAGCTTCGTCAACACATCAGCTATCTGTTCCTTCGTCGCAACATACTGGAGCTTCAATACTCCCCTCTACACCATATCCCTAATATAGTGATACTTGATCTTGATATGCTTCGACCTGTTATGAAACACTAGATTCTCTAACAACTTCGCACAACTCTGGTTGTCACAATGTATACAATTAGCATCCATTTGGAGATCAAATAAATCAGACAGTAGCTTCCACAGCCATACTGCCTCACAACTAGTTGAACAAGCTATGACATACTCTGCTTCAGCTGTACTCAATGCCACACAGGATTTCTTCCTGCTAAACCAGGATATCACACCTGATCCCATACTGAAGCAACACCTTGAAGTGTTCTTCCTATCGATGGCACTACCTGCCCAATCTGAATCAACATAACCCTCCAGGTTAATCTTCTGATTTGCATCATACTTAAGCCCATAATCAATTGTACCCCTTAGGTACCTCAGAATATGCTTTGCAGGAATCAAGTGAACATTTCTCATATTTGTCAAGAACTGGCTCAAGGTGTTCACAGCAAAGAAAATGTCTGGTCTCTTGTTCACCAGGTACATCAAGGACCCAATCATCTGACGATACATAGTAGCATCAACCAACTCTGATGAAGCATCACTCAATAGCTTCAGGTTCGATTCCATAGGTGTGGCCATAGCCTTGCATTCCATCATCCCAAACCTCTTCAGGATCTCTACTGCATACTTCCCTTGTCCAAGGAAGATTCCATCTGCACTCTGCCACACCTCCATACCTAGAAAATAATGCATCATACCCAATTCCTTCATCTCGAACTCGGTAGCAAGCTTTCTCTTCATATTAGCAATCAACGCATCCATACCTGTCACAAATATATCATCTACATATAGTAGAAGTATCACTGGGTTTCCATTTTCAACCTTGTAGTACAGGTTGGAATCTGCTTTACTCTTGGTAAAGCCCAAACTGGATAGAAAGTTGTCAATTCTATCATACCATGTCCTGGGTTCCTATTTCAAACCATACAGGGCTTTCTTCAATCTGCACACATGAGACTCCCTGTCATGTGTCTCAAAACCGAGTGGCTATTCCACATACACTTCCTCTTCCTCTACACCATTCAAGAAAGTAGCCTTAACATCCATCTAGTGTATCTTCCATCTCATTACTGCAGCCAGAGCAAGTACTGATCTGATGGAAGTGTATCTGGCTACAGGTGCAAAGGTTTCTTCATAATCTATTCCTTCTTTCTGAGAGAAACCTCGAGCCACAAATATTGCCTTATATTTTTCAATGCTACCGTCTGCAGCATGCTTGATTTTGTAGATCCATTTGGAAGTTACAACTGACTTCCCTTCTGGTCTTGGGACAACATCCCAAACATCATTCTTCATGATCAATTGGTATTCTTTGATCATAGCATCCTTCCATTCGTTCCATTCTGCCGCTTCTTCATAACTGGAAGGTTCTTTATCAATGAAATCACATAGTAAAGCTACATACCCAGAGCAGGATCTGGTCCTCTTTCTTTCTCCGTGATTATCTTCTGAAGCCCCATATCTTTCCGCACCTTGGATAAGTTCTCATACCCAAGCAGGTTTCCTCATGAGGATTCTTCTCCAAAGGTGGATCTATAGGTCTTTGTGGTTCTTCAAATTCTCTATCTTCTTCGTTCATAGTTGTATCATGAACTCTGGGTGCTTCTGCTTCTTCAGATTCTTCAGCAGGTTTCTTTTTGGATTTGTTGTAAGCTATATCTTCATCAAATGTCACATCCCTGCTGACATCAATCTTCTTGAATCCTGGGAAGCATATTCTGTAAGCCTTCAAGCTTTCAGAGTATCCCACAAATATACCCTTCTTTCCTGAAGGATCTAATTTAGTTCTCTTCTCTTTTGGAATGTGTATGTACACTGGACAGCCGAATATTCTGAGATGGTTGAGTTCTATTTTCTTTCCGAAGAAGACTTCTTCGGGAGTCTTGTTCTCAAGTACTCTATGTGGAGTACAGTTCTGTACATACACCATTGTTCGGGCAGCTTCCACCCAAATATGCATAGGAAGGTCTTGATCATGAAGCATTGCTCTTGAAACTTCCATGATAGTTCTATTCTTCCTTTCCACAATCCCATTCTGTTGTGGAATATAAGGAGTGGACAGCTCCCTCTTCATCCCTGATTCTTTGCATAGCTCTTTGAATTCATTTGAAGTGAATTCTCTGCCATTATCTGATCGAAAAGTCTTGATATTATTTTCAGTTTGATTCTTGATCAAGGCTTTGAATTCCTTGAACTTGCTGAATACTTCATCTTTGTTCTTCATGAATTAAACCCATGTCTTCCTAGAAAAATCATCAATAAAGGAAACATAATATGCATACCCTCTTAGTGATTTTGATGACATAGGACCGCATACATTGGAGTGGATGATTTCCAAGATTCCTTTTGCTTTTCTTTCGCTGCTTGGAAATGTATTCTTTGTATTCTTTCCTTTCACACATCCTTTGCAGACCCCATCATGTTTTGCTTGGATTTCTGGAAGATATTCAACAGCTTTGCTTGCAATACTTAGTGCTCTGTAATGCACATGTGCAAGCCTTCTATGCCAAATTTCACTTGGCTCTACTGTTTCATGGACCAAGGCTTGTTCTGGATTACCCTTTAATTTGTACAAACCTCCTTCTTGTTCACCAATCACTATTGCATCATCAATAATCTTTCCTTTTTTCCACATGATGACTTGACCATCTATGAATGAAACCTGCATTCCTTTTGTATCTAATGTCGATATGGAGAGGAGGTTCTTCTTGAGTTTTAGCACAAACAATACTTCGTTCATTGTTAGAGACTTTCTAGAGTCTAGTTTATAGGAAGATTCGCCACTACATTTTATTGGATATTGGTAGTCATCTCCTAGCTTCACCTTGTGAGGTGATTTATGTTCTGATAGTCTTACAAAGGATTCCTTGAATCCTGTCATATGTTTGGAAGCCCCATTATCTATGAGCCAATCATTGCTTCCATGAGTAATGTTTCCTGTGAGAGCAGAGATCAAAACATATTCATCCTCGCTTGAAGAATCTTCACTTTCATATCTGGTTCTCTTCTTGGATGGTTCATCATCCTCTGCAGCATGAGCATGATGTCTTCTTTTGTTGCTCTTCTTTGTTAGCTTTGGTTTCTTAGTACAATTCTTTGCATAATTTCCTGCTTCATCACATGTATAACACATGACTCTAGATAAATCCTTTTTGTGATAGGACTTACCTCTATGGTGATGAGATCTTATTTTGGTTGACTTGGAGTGTACCGTGAGAGCTTGATCTTCACTTCCCATCTTTTCTTCTCGAGCTGCTATCTGAGCTTCTTCTTGAGAACACTCTTCCCATAGTCTACTGAACTTGACTAACTTCTTTCTAGCACAGATTCCTTGGATGAAAGAATCCCATGACCTAGGGAGGCCATTCAAGGTAGTCATCACAATCTCTGCATTTTCCACTTCTTCATCAACTGCTTCTAGTTGTTCCTTGATCTAATAAACTCTTGTGAAGTAAGACTGGATTGTTTTTGCATTTTGAATATTCACATTCTTCAGTTGGTTTCTCAGAGTCATCTTCTGGTTTATGTTCTTCCCTTCAAACAATTTGTTTAGGGCATCAAACATAGCTTTAGGTGTATTTAGGGAGGACACCTGTGGTATGATATGATCCTTGATAGAATCAGCAATGATTCTCCTTTCCATAACCAACTTCTTCTTATGCAAATCCTTAGCCTCATCTCCCTTCAGAACTAGAACCTTCTCATGGATGTAGGAGTCTAACTCATTCTCTTCCAAGACCAGGGAGATCCTATACCTTCAAGCTTGAAAGTTATCAGGTCCCTCAAGCTGTTCATCAAGCTTGGTATGATGAGACATCTTAACTGAGAACCTCAAATGGAAATACAAAATATTTTAGATCTTACCAGGTCAAGATGTCGGATCTGAATTTTAAGCTGAAATCCTACAGAGCTGGTTCATGAGCAAATTAGGGTTTTTCTTTTCCAGATTTCTGTCCAACCAAATGCCTTGAAATTTATCCCTAACTTTGATTTTCGGGAGGATATCAATCTAGGCATGGGCTCACTAAAAAATCCCTCTTTTGTGAAAATCCCTAATTTACGGCAGTAGTGTTGGGTCCAAAACTGAAAAACCTCAGAATTGGATTCTGCTTCAATAGAAAGATGCACCCTGAGGAGAGTTATTCCACCTTACTTTTGTTGAAAATATGTGGAGAGAGATCCACAAAGTAGGAATCCCTAGTTCCCGTAGTTGCACAGTGTCTTGTTCTTAGGTTAGCTCTGATACCATGTTAGTTTTTCAACACTCAAGCTAGCATTATGCTAGGATCTTTAACTAAGATAACAACAAGTACAGCAATCAAACACAAGAGACAATGAACACAGTGTTTTTCCTCGGGGAAACCATAAATGGAGAAAACCCCACAACTTCCTCAGAGATAGAACCAGCACAAAAGGTAAAACCACAAAAACAATAAGATGCTCTCCCGACAGCAGTAACCTTCTTCTTGTCTAGTCCCAGTGTCTTCTTCTTCCTCAACTATGTGCTACACTTGAGTGTGTTTTTTTTTGTGTGCTAAATATAGAGTCCAACTCTCTATTTATAATAATCTCGGCATGACTAAAACCCTACTAGAGCTGACCTCTACTAGGAGATTCTAATAACCCTAGTGCCCCAGAACAGCGAGGACTTTAACCCTTAGACAATAGGAGGGTTACCCACAATGACTTGACATGACTTGTTTACATTATTGATTCTCCCGATTGGAACATCAGGGCATGACATAACATGATAACATCCCAGAATAAACATCGAGTTACAATAGATAAGAAATACAAGTGAAATACATTCCAAAGTTACAATTACATCAACACTATCTATCCACAATGGCATCAGGAGACTCTTCAAAAAGGATATCAGTTGCACATCAACTCACGCATCTGAAGTGTCGGTAAAGAACTCTGAAACAAACCCTGCTGAAGACTTAGGAGAAAACATCCACAACGGTGGGAGGGTAAGGACATAAGACTCTTCCAGAAATATCAGAAAAAAAATCAACAACCAATCTGATGCGTCGAAAAAACTATTGACAACCATCCGAAAGGAATCAGAAACTTTTCTTTGATATCATCAATACCAGAGACATGAGTTCATCTGATGAATCTGCAAACTTTCGTGAGTCTTCTGAAAGCATTCAAGAAGAAAAGGTTCGATAAGTAAAAAAAACCCTTCTACTACGTCAGATAAACTCCATGAGTTCATCCGTTACATCAGGTGGAAAGAGAACATTTTTCTTTTAACAAAATTCATCTTGCAACAGAAAAACTAAGTTGGGAAGAAATTATTGGAGGGTAAAGGTAAACTTTTAAGGCTTGAAAGGTAGAATTTCAAAAGGGGGGCCCTAAAACATAAAAATTTTGGGGTGGTGGTTGCAGCAGAAACACTAAGTTAATTCATCATTAGAGATAAAAACTATGGGGTGGCTGGAACCTAGGGTTTCCTACTTGATTTCAATGGAAACCACATCACCCTTGTACGTTGAGTGTTGGATAAGAAGATGACCGGGTGACTTGGCCTAATTCTGATTCAAGGCGTCCACCCCAAATGTATTGCCTGTTGTGGGAATTATTGCACAAGAGTGCTTCATTCCCACTTGGTTAGGGACTAGACCTTGTAGGATGCAATAAGGTCTCAGTACTAGAAGCCCCTTTTGGTGGTTGTTTTGGGTGTGCTCCAAGTGATTCTGCAAATGGTTGTTAGTAACAATAAAAGGAAGTAAAATAAAAATCAAATAACATGGAAGATGGGGTGATCCAGGTGGATCCAAGACCACTCAAAAATGAAAAGTATCAAAACTCATCAATTATGGCATTGTTGTGTTGAGCTCATTGAAACGAATCCAACAATTTTTGTTTTGCATCAAATGGAACCCATATGCAAAAGATATGCAGCTAGGAAGTTTTCATGTATCACAAAAAAAGTGATGATGTGGAAGCACTCGGTGATGACACATGGAAATGGATGATGTCATCAAGATGAGCTGGTATCTTGCATGGCATATGATGTTTCAAGTGCAAGTGACATTAACCAATTGGGAGATTCCATCTATTAGATGATGTGGCAGCATGCATGGTAGTGACGTGGCAAGTGCAATTGACTTGGACTAACCACAAGTTGACATGTGGTCCAATAGAAATTTGACAAGTGGAAAGGATGAGCTCCAAAATCTCATGACATGTGGCATCATGTGAAAAGGTGTGAATATCGAAAAAGTTTTAAATATTTTAAAGAAAAAAGCATTTAAATTTTTTTTAATATATGTCAAATTAAGTGGCAATGCATACCTAAAAATGTGGAGACTATATCCTACAAATATGGTTTGAGATGGAACGAATCCCATGAGCATATAATGAGGAAAACCATTTGCTAAATTTTAGAAGATAGGTTAATGCATTTCTACAAATTTATCACATTCCAGTGAATTTCAAATAATATGCCAATGGGGATAAAAACAAAAGTTTTAATTTGGGATTGGGACTATATGCTACCCATAGATCCATGTGGTGGGTTAGCTATTATTGTATATTATTTACCCAAAAATGTATTTTATGGTTAGTAACCATATGTTTTAATTTTGGATTTAGAATATTTTCAAATATCATTAAATTTGGAATGAATTTATGGAAGTTTTTGGTATTTAAACCAAGGGTTTTCTCCCATGAGGGGAGGTAGTGGCATGAGCATTTGTTAAAATCCATTGGAGATCATTTTGTGGAGTCAAGTGAGATCTAGTGGAGAACTAGTGAGAGATCATTTGGGATTTCAATTTGTGAGGGAACACCATTGGGGAGCCTTTTGGTGTTGAGAGCTCCATCATGTTTGAGGAGCATGCTTTGTCATCCATGTTGTGGGAAGTCCACACTTTTGTAAATAAGAGAAAATTTTGCTACAAGAAGGAATAGAGGTGGTCTTGCTGGTTGAAGCGGACCCGAATACGTAACCAGGGAGGTCCTGGTGAACTCCATTATCAACATCTTTGAATTTTGGTATTGATGATTTTATGCCTTCATGAATGCATGTGCTTATGTGTCTTTTTTTCTCATGATTTAACTTATGCAATGTTTAACACATGCTAAAATGCATCATTTGATGAATTTATATAAAGTAATGCATCTACATAAAAACAAGGAGCTGGCCAAGAAAAGGCCTTGTATGTTGAAAGAGTTAATGGTATAATACATTTTTCCTCTTTCAGATCATGGGGTAAGATATGTAAACTCAAAAAACCAATAGATGCCAAACCACTTCTTTTATTACCCAATGGTCAAGCATATACAACACCTTGGATATGTGAGCTCCAAATGGAGGCAAACAACTTTCCTAAGGGAGGTATATTTAGTCCACACTAGATGTCAAGTGGCTTGAAGAACAAATGAGGAGAACACTTTCCCCTTTAGGGAAGGAGGAAAGAGAGATTGAAGAATGATTGACAAGAGGGAAATGGTGAGCTATAAGGAATATCAAGCACAAATCCAGTAGCATAACCTTTCTCTAAGAATTCTATTATAGTTGTGAAAATTAAGCCCAATCTTAGATCAATTGAACTCACAAAATTGCCTGAAAAACATGCATAGATACACTCAAGTTGGAGACTAAAATTAATGCATAACACAAACTTGCATTGAATAATTTCACATAATCCAACCTTATAAAGTAATAGGTTATCCAAATATATAATTACATCAGAGATTCAAATGCCTGAGGCAAGTTGAATCCTCACAAAAGCAGGCTTATTAAAAGTCAAAAATCCCCCCTATGTGCATAAAACACTTTCCAAATCAGTCAAGGAGGTCACAAATTGGATGAATAAGGAATATCAGTTGATAAGTGATTAAAATTCAATATACTCATGATTTCAGGAGAGAAAACGATGGATGATGATTTGTGCAAAAAATAAGGCAGTTTCCATGTGACTAGCTTTCATCTTTTTCCTTAAAAGTTGCTTAAAAGTAGTCAAACTCAGGATAAGGTAGGAATGCACACTTACTAAAATGGGAAGTATACAGAGTTGTTATAATATTATCCACAATCTTATGAAGGCACTCCTAGAGGAATTTTTGGAAAGTTTTGACCAATGGTGCAAGTGGATGCCAACTAGATAGTGTAGGACCTAGGAAATTAATCAAAAGGATCAATTGTTTTATCCTAAGTATGGGGATAGGTTTTGGTTATTATAACACCCACTCTTAAGCCTGAATTTTGTGAAATATCAGAAATATATCAGATATATAAGGCCTATAAACAAGGTTTAGTCACCCTTTACATACCACTTGTCCATACAAAACAAGGAAAGCGGCAAAACCACAAGCAGAAAATCCTCCCTTAAACACAGACATGAATTGTTTTTTGTCATATATTGTCATAAATAAGTATTCACCATATGATCAACTATCCCAAGAAGTTATTTGATATTGTTTAATGTCTTCTCAGAGAATTATTTGGTGAAGATGTATGCAACTTGCTCAGATGATGTGAAATAGTGTAGAGAAATTATCCCATTATGCACAAGTCGTCTGATGTAGTGCATATTGATATCTATGTGTTTGTGTTATAGCAGATTTCACCACTCTAGGTGAATCACACTTTGTATGGGCTTCCCCTGTCCCGCTGCAGACTCCTTAGACCCCATGGACCATTTTTTTTCTTTTGATTTTTCCTTGACCATCCCTAAAAACATGTCAAAAATGATACACACAACTTTTAAACCTATAAGCGCGTATATACGTGGGTTTGACCACTAAAACCACATACATCAGGATGTGTACAAAATCCAAATCCTTTTGGAGTTTTCCTTGACATGGATCCAACTCATTTGACTCCTGGCCTTCCATATGCCTTGAGATCGCTCGGATTCCACCTTTCATTACCCCTTTGAAAAACTATATAAGGAACCCCTTGGTACATTGAAGCAAGAAGAGAGAATTAAGAGCAAAGAAACTATAGTCCATTGTTGCCGGAACTTATGCTTGAGTATGCATCCCTTTGTCCCTTAGAGCACTTTTTTGTTCTTCCCAAGCTTTCCTTTTGCTTATGAGCTTGCTATCTAGTGATGGAGGATTGAAGTGGTGGAGGCCCAAGTGGGGGATTCAATTTATCTAGTTCGCAGATGTGCTGAAAGAGGTTGTATCTTGTAATCTCTGATTTATATTAATAGAAATATCTTTTCCTGTCCAATAATGTGTGTTTGAATGAATATTTTATCCATTGGATTATGTCAAATGCTTATACATTATTGATTACATATGCTAGAATAGATCTAACACCATGATATATAGAATGGTTGTATTTTTTACTTGTTGTTGAGGAAGTAATCTAGCAATTCAAGATAAAGTTGGAAAGCTCAATGGGGATCTACTTCAACTGTCTAGAATAAGGTACGAGGTCTGATCCTTTAGTGTTAGACATTTAATTTCTATTGTATATTGAAAAGGATTGATTTTTGGATTCAAATTGTATGTTGTGGTACCCCAAGCCATAGGAATTTCTCTTTGTAACAGAATTGGTGACTCCGCTGGGGAGTTCCTAGTAGTTGTCCTTTGGGGGTTGTTTTCTCAGCATTCAATGAATTTGAATTGCTCTTTCTCTCTTGTTTCTGTGTCGGGTCTGGGGGCATGTATGCCTGGTAGAGTTTGATTGGTGTGAATTTTGTCTCAGCCTGTCTGTTTGCCTTGATTTTATGCACCTTTCTTCCTGTACGTGATTTTTTAACTCACAGTCGCGTATACACGCGGGTTTCTCTTCGATTTCCGTGTATACACGCGGGTTTACTACGAACAGTCGTGTATGCCCTTGTTTTTTCCTTTTTGTGGAAGTTAAATAGTTTCTGGGTGAATTTTGATATTTGTTGAGTCTCCTTTGGCACTGCCTGAGTCTATTTATACCTCTGTTTCTAACCAGAAACGTTTTTTTTTAGGCTAAATTTTTTCTTTTTAAGAAGGTTCTTGTCATGACATTTTTCGATTTTTTGTTTAAGATTAGTGCATTACAGTTCTTTTACCTTAGTGCTTTGCTTGAGTGCTGTTTATGCATGCTTGCAGAGTCTAGGGGTTATAAAATCATTCTTTTTCTTTTTGCATCTCATTTTATTTCAAAAAATCCAAAAACATTTGTTTATCATCATGCATTCCATTTTGCATTTGGCATTATACTTGCACTAGATTTGCTTTGGAGTATTAGTTAGGACTTCATATAGGAAATCTTGCATTCATCATTTGAAGAAAAATTATGCATTTCACGTAGTTGTTTTCATGGACACAATGCATTTGCATTGATTGTTAGGTGTGCATTTTACTTCATGTTGCATCATAACACCATTAGTTGCACGACCATATCATGTTTTTGAGTAATAAATCCAATTAAAATCAATGCTAAATTAAAATGAACTACACTCTTTTCTTTTATAGGGTGCACCAACAAGCTTAGGTTTTAGGATCTTGGAATAGTTCATTGTAAGTCAATTCTCCAAGATCACTAAACAACAACATGTATGTGTCTGTCCAAGTGAGTGTGTGAAATTCTTGGTATAACCAGTGTTTCTCAGGATCCTCCTCTCAAAAGGGAGTTAAGCACAAGGCAGTGTGAGTGATTATTGATTGGGATGACCCCTAGTCATAACTGAGTAGCACCAAAGATATTTCCAAGATTGTATTCGTATCTGGGGGCTCTTTCGAGAGTTTCAGGCTTTGCTACCCTGCCCATACGGTCAATCCCACCTGCAACTATCCGCTTAAGCATTGATTATATTGAGGTGACCTTAGTGGCCTTACCTAGGATATCGAGGGGGTACTTTGCAGGGGTTATTCTATGGGTGTCTCGACTAGGTTGGGGTCAGACAACACAGTCACTTTACGTGTTGAACCTGAGGGCCACAATAATTGGTTACATACCTCCGCTTGTTGTATATGGGAGTCTCAAGCCTCTCCTAGGTGAGACATACCAGCTTCATTCGGGAGCTCACTTATCCAGCCCTTGTTTGCTTGCATTTGGCTTTAGATTTTATTAGTGATTTCTCTGTGCATGATAGTTGGCCTAGGGTTTACGTAAATAGAGAGTCTTTTCTATTTTTTGAGTCATTGTGGATTTGGGTGCGGCTCCTCACCGTTCTCGTCATTTAGCAGGACTTTCTCCTTCTACTTCTCCTCCTCCTTTGGGAGAGAGACCTAGACAGCCCAGGCGGACTATGTCACACATTGATTCACACGCCATGGGAGACCATTTAGAAGGTATTCCTGAACCACCTTCTCCCATTCATGTAGATGATGGGGAGTTTACTCCTACTTACGATCCTTCACCCGACTTGGCTAGTTAGGTACTGTGATTTCTAAGATAGGAACCATGCATTATATACCTACTCACTCTAGGGTTGATTACCCATTTACATGTTACCAGTATGGAATGCCAAAGGACTCCGAGACTCATTTTGAACCCGCCAGCACTAGCTATGGTAGTTATGGTATGACTGGTTTTCCTACACATGATTTGGCATTTCATGTCGAATCTAACTTTGAGCCTAACACTATGCCTAGGGGTACTCTCATTCCTTACCATGTGGAGAGGTTTGGGAGCACTAGTCACATTGCACCTTCCATCCCAGTGGTGGAAGTTACATCACATATTCCTCCTAGGTCTAGGGTTAGTGATCCTATTAGGATACCAGATCCGAGATGAGTAACGATAGGGAATAGTACATACTTAATTACTTAGACCCCTTCGTCCTCTGTCCCTATTTCTTCAAATGTCCACCCTCCACCTTATTCACGTGGTCCTTCGAGTCGGCACATGGCTATGAGTCAGGTCTGTACTGCGGTTACTAGACCAATTGTGTCTCAAGTTTACATACCGCCTGTTGCTTCGATAGGTTATGTTCATGCTTCTAGAGGTCATGTTACTACTTCTGGGGCATATATCCCTACTTCAAGTATGTATATTCCTACTTCTGGAGTGTATCTTCCTACCTACGGAGTTTCTCATGGGGCATCGCATGCGATGACCTATGGACCATATTATGGGACGCAGTATGGATAAGGTTCTTCACCTTATGGGGGAGGGTATCAACAACCTTCTTACTCTCCTAATTAAGGATTTGTAGCTCCTACTAGTCAAGGTCCACATCACTATGGTGCCTTCATGCCACCCTATATGGGTCATACGGGAGGAGGGCACTATGGCCAAGGTCATGGTGGTAATCAAACCTATATGAATCAGGGAGTGGTCCATCGACCCCGTCATCTAAGGCTCCATTTTCTCGCGATTCTCAATCTTCTTAACTTGTCGAGATTGACAAACGATCCTGTAGCTCATGACCCGGCTTGGCCGACTATCCCTATCAAGCTTCCTTCAGACATACCTAAGTTCAAGGGCAAACCGAGAGAGGATCCGAGCGAACACGTTACTATGTTTCACCTATGTTTCTCTTTGAATCCCTTACATTAGGACTCAATCCATTTGAGACTATTTCAATGCACCCTCACAGGGCCTGCTGCGAAATGGTATATAGAGTTACTTAGGGGAGCTTTCACTTTGTTCAACGACCTTGCAATGACTTTTCTTCATCACTTCTAGCTACCAATGTGTTTTGACATTGGTATTGAGCTCTTATCAACATTTCAGCAAGATAAAGCCACACATATCTTTGATCATATTCAAGAGTGGCGTAGACGGAAGAGGTTAATTAAATCCTTTATACCATCATAGTTCCTCCTCGAGTGGTTCCTCAAGTCGTTATTACCATATATAGTGAAGGATGTTTCTACATCCGGAGTGCAGAATGAGGAAAAAGTTATTTTTAGGGTGCAGGAACTGGACTTGATCTATGCTCAATCTGATTTGTTGTATGAGATTATTCCCAACACTCCGCGTTCCAGTTTCGACCCCAAATTCAAACCTAGACCACATGTCAATGGCATTGTGGGTTGTGCAAGTGTGAAACTTGCGGATTTGGTTGCAAAACAAGTTAGTCAATTGTCAATCAATCAATCTGCTTTGGGACAAGCTATGGCTTCGTCTCAACCCGCCCAAATGGTGAATGTACTTTCTGTGCAATCATCGGACCAGAAGGGTAACCAGCAGCCCGGACGGAATAGAAAAAAGGGTAAAAAGAATCATAAGGGTGGGAATAAGAATGATAATGCTAATAATAATGACAAGAATGGTTGGAATGCTAGGGGGGACAAGCAAGCTAAACGTAAGGTTAAGTTCCCTTGCAAGTTATGTAAGGACGATCACCTCATTTACTTGTGCCCTTGTATTGAGGAAGCTTTGAGATTCTTGGCATAGGGCCCAGCTGTGCTAACTAACCCTTTACCGCATAATCAAAATATGAACTCGAAGTCCCATGACCAGTCTGGTGATGATAATGATCCGCTAGAGACTAGTGGTCATGGGTGCATTAACATGGTCTGCGCTGCGAAATTTTTGACCCGTGCGAAAGATTATAGTTTGTCACATCCCAGCCCAAACAAAGATCCTGATCCACCAGGCTCCCCTTTGCATATTGAGAAACCTATGGATAAACCTAAGGCTACACCTCACATTCCTAAGGGAGTCCTTAAGAGTTCAGGGCATAATCCAAATGCCCGAGCCACCTAGAACTATTCAGTTGTCGAGGATTTGACCCACACGCCTTGTGTGATGTCTGCATTGGAAGTGCTTCAGAGTTGTCCTTCGCAAAGGAAGGTGTTTCTTTCTACCCTTCATGTGTACAATGATGATTCTTCCTCCATGATTAAATTTGAAATTGTAGGACTTCAGCCTCGCTTGCCCTACTATGTGAAATTTTCAAGTGCACTATGATTGACGAGGGCGCTGCAGCTTCTGTGATGTCTTTATCATGCTGGAAGGGTCTGGGTTCCCCTGAGCTGTCTAAGTCAGTGACCATGTTAACTACATTCAATGGGAGATCTTTTAGGCCACATGGCATCCTTCCTTCCCTTAAAGTCCATTTGGGAGGGAAGACCGTTGCGATAGAGGTCAAGGTGGTTGATGCGCCCCTTGACTACAATCTCTTGCTGGGTAGGAACTAGATGTATAGTATGCAAGCCATTGCTTCTTCCTTGTTCCACATTGTATGCTTTCCACATAATGGGAAGATCATAACAATTGATCAAACAACATTCAAGAATCCATCTGTAACCGCATCTTCGGGAGCTTCGATCCCGATCGTTGAACATTCTCAGTCGGTAACTAGGAGTGTGGGTGTAGGCATGTACCCATCCCTCATGGGAAGCTTTAGTTGTCCTGCACCGATCCTCATGATAGGATCTAGTTTCGATGAGGCTTTTAAATCTATGAGATCGGTGTCTTTTTGCACAAGTCATATGGAAGATCCTTGGATTCTTCCTGCATCAAGTACTTCGAGTGAGCCCGTCATGACAGATGTGCCATTGCCTGCAACTATGATAGCTTATAAGCTAATCTCGAGTGTGCTGCAGATCCTAGCCCTTCCTCTTCGCGGATGGAGGAGGAGGACCCTTATGTGCTGTCGGCATGGGCAGTACAGTCTTCTCACACACACGACTGCCTTGATATGGTTTTCCCTTCAGATGAAGTGATTATCGAGGCTATGTCGGGAGTTGAGCCACCATGGGAGGAACTCCATCATAGATCGTACTTCCTTCCAAAGCTTGACCACTTGGAGCATGAGGATTTTAGGGCAGTTCTTAGTCATACAGTTGGTAGTCCTATGGTTCCATTAAGCTCTCCTGGTCCAATGGCTGATAGAAACATGGAAAACATATCTTCAACGATTCCTATCAACATCTCTCACAATCCTGGCACGATAGAGAATGTCTATATTGGGGCAGAATGTTCCCATGCTGAGATTCTTGAATACACTGAGCTATTTAAGGAATTCCATGATATTTTGCTTGGTATTACGATGAGATGCCAGGTATTGACCCTCGAATTGTCGAACACGAGATTAAGACTTACCCCAACGCTAAGCCTGTTCGACAACGTTTACGTGCGGTGAATCCTAGGAAAGCACCCGCGATTAAGGTAGAGATAGAGAAGCTATTGAAAGCTAATTTCATCTATCTCGTTCCCTTGATGGAGTGGGTTTCAAAACCCATTCTGGTGGATAATAAATAGGGAGTGATCCACATATGTACTGATTTCCACGATTTGAATCGTGCTTGTCCTAAGGACAACTTCCCCACACCATTTATTGATCGAATTTTGGATGAGTGTGTGGGTAGCGAGGTGTTCTCCTTCATGGATGGATTTTCTGGATATAATCAGATACAGATTAAACCTGAGGACCAACACAAGACTGCATTCATCTGTCCTTGGGGAACGTTTGCATATCAGAAAATGCCTTTCAGCCTTAAAAACACCGGAGCTATATTTCAGCGGGCGATGACCTTGATCTTCCATGATCTCAAGTCAATTATTGAAATATTTTTAGATGACCTTGCTGCTCATTCTCGTATGAGAATGCGTCATCCCTATCACTTGAGATTGGTATTCGAAATATGCTGACACTATTCAGTTAGATTAAATCCTCATAAGTGCATCTTTTGTGTGAACTCAGGTCGTTTGTTAGGATTCATCGTTTCTAAAGAGGGTATAAGAGTCGACCCTTTGAAGGTTGAGGCAATACTTCAGTTGTCTCCCCCGAAGAATATTCGTTATCTTCAGTGTTTGCAAGGCATGGAAAAATTCTTATGAAGATTTGTTGTCAACTTTGCCAATTTGACTAGAGGCTTCATGCATCTCTTGAATAAGGACACCCCCTTTTATTGGGATGAGTGAGTCTAGGAGTCCTTCGATGCACTCAAGTGAGCCCTAGCATTGGCCCTGGTGATTATTCCCTCGGACTATAGCCGTGATTTTATATTATATGTGGTTGTGTCTTTAGAGACGATTGGTATGGTTTCGGTTCAATAGGATGAGGAGCTCCAAGAGCATGTCATATATTATCTGAGCCGGAACCTTATTGACGTAGAGATTCGTTATTCTCATGTCGAGAAGCTTGCTTTAGCTACCATACATGTGGTTTAGCGGTTGAGACATTATATTCTCCTTCGCCAGACCTTGGTTGTGGCCCATGTAAATCCATTTCAATTCATCCTCACCAGAAGGATGATTGGGGGAAAATATAATAAATGGATTGTCATTCTACAAGAATTCAATCTCGAGTTTGTTTCGGCAAAATCGAAGAATTCTTTAATTTTTGTAGAGCTTATATTGGATTTCCCGAGCGAGGCCAAGGAGTTGGTTTGTAAAGATACATTTGACGATGAACACATATTCTTAATCTCAATGTTAGACCCATGGTATGGGGATATCATAATATATTTACAAACACTGAAGATCCCAACTCACCTCTTGCGAGATGAACGACGACGATTACGTCACATCTCTAAGAAATACCTCATAGTGGATAACACTTTGTACCACCGTGGTGTAGATTCGATTTTACGACGTTTTTGAACTTATGACAAGGCTGAGGTAGTACTAAATGATTTCCATGGAGGGGCGTGTGGTGGTCATTTATCTTGGCTTTCTACAGCTCAAAAGATTTTAAGAGCGGGTTATTTTTGGCCATCGATCTTTAAGGATTGTGTTGATGCGGTCAAGAGGTGCCACCCTTGCCAGGTTTTCACACGTAATATGCGCTCGAAACCTACCATGTTACATCCCATTATCACCACCGGTCCCTTCACTAAGTGGGGGCTCGATTTTATGGATTGCAACCCAGCTTCGGCTGGGGGGAACCATCATATTATAGTGGCTGTTGATTACTTCACGAAATTGGCTGAGGCTATGCCTACAGTAAAATCCAATGGCGAGAAATCCGCCCACTTTGTATTCAACCAAATTATTACTCTGTTTGGGATTCTGAAATAGCTTGTCACTGACCATGGCTCGCACTTTCAGAACCGTATCATGGAAGAGTTGGCATCAAAGTTAGGGTATAAGAAAGAGCATTCCTCTTCTTATTATCCTCAAGTGAATGGACAGGTAGAGGTAGTGAATAAATCACTCAAATCCATTCTCCAACGAACCATTGCACAAAGCAAGAATAATTGGCATATCATGTTATATCCTTCTTTGTGGGCATATCGAACCACTGTTAAGACTGCCACTGGTTTTTCTCCATATCAACTTGTACATGGAGTGGAGTCGATATTGCTAGTTGAATGCGAGATTCCTTCTTCGAAGCTAGCTGTAGAACTCTTACCGGACACTTCACCATTGGAGGAGTGTTTGGTTCACCTTGAGCAACTTGATGAGCAGTGTCGAGATGCCTTGGTGGCTCTAGAAGTTAATAAACGTCGTGTAAAGGCCCAATATGATAAGTCTATCCGTCCAAGGGCATTTGGTGAAGGAGACTTGGTCCTTTTGTGGGATCAACCGAAAGAACCCTTGGGGGCAAGGAAATTTAATCATATGTGGTGTGGTCCTTACATGATCAAGCACGTGTTAGAGAAGGGTGCCTATGAGTTAGTTGATTATGAAGCAACGACCTTGGCAGAGCCTAGAAATGGGCTCTATATTAAGAAATACTATGCATGATCTTCAGCCAAGGCTGCTTATTGTATATTATTGTACAGTTTTGCAGAGTTAGGTATTTTTCTTATCGTGATCGGGTTTGTGATTAGTTTCCATTTCTTTTGGAAAATTTCAAAGGAATCTTCCACCTACCTAGGATTTGCGGATGGTGCAATCCATCACACTCAACACTCAGCCTCTGCTGCTTGGGTGATTTACACTCCTATGGGTCAGGTACTGTCTTCAGGAGGCGTATGTCTATGTCCATATTCCAACAATGTTTCTGAATATAGTGTCGTTATTGAGCTTCTACGAGATTCCATTTCACATGGTGTTCTCTCTCTTGAGGTACGTCTTGATTCAGAGTTAGTAGTGTAACAGCTCAATGGTTTGTACCATGTTAGAGATCCGACGTTATTGAGAAAATTCTTATGTGTGAGATTGTTAGAATGACAATTTGACAATATAACATATATACACATTCCAAGAAATAATAATCAAGTTGTTGACTCATATGCTAACTATGTGTTAGATTGGCATTTGTTTCATTCATAATAAATTAATCACAAACACAATTTTTACACATGTAAATAAATAAAGCGATCACCATAAAACTTTTTATATATACATCCAAAAATTTGATAATACATAGTGTCATCATACAAAATTGGGGCTTTCGAGCCACCAACATATAATACATGGTAGTACAAAATGTATACACTCCCAGGTGTCTAATCCTGTGGAGGAGGAGGAGGGTTTTGATCATGGAAGGTCACTACAGCTCTAGCTAGCCATCGGAATAATCGCACCCATGCGCGTGGTACACCCACCACCTGTTGTTGCATAGCCTTAGGCAAGTCCTCGACTTGCGCCATGGGAACTCTATGTGTCAGTCTCACAAAATTGGTATGAATTCTCTGGAGCGTTCGCTCCAAATCCACACTCGTGATGTCATCTCCTCTTCCCCTCCATATATGATGAGAGAATCCTTCTGGCCATTGTGGTCCCACATATGCACAAAAATGGTGGTTGTCGCTATGTATTGTCACACAAAAATATGTATTTTTGATTCCATATAATCAAGAAAACACAAAAAAATTAAATAACTCAAAAACATTTAAAAGCGAGGGGCAATATTTGTCACCTATATCGCCATATGCCAATCCTGGTGGTAGCGGCATGTCCGGGTCCCTCCGAAAATCTATCCCTACATAGGGGCAGTCATCGATGGCAACTATCTGTTGTCACCACCATGGAAAGAAGTCAGTTGGATATGGGTTGGCCACCCTACCACCCCCCATTCTATGCATAGCATCTTCCCAACACCATTGGGCTAGATCTTGAACCTCGTGGAGAGGAACATCCACTCTAGGGCTCAATCCTGGAACATGCTTGAAGAAAAACGTGCTCAAAATATTGCTAAAGCCGTAGTTTCGCACTCTACCTACCTTACACTCACTAAGCTGATGTTTCATGATGCTCAGTAGTGTAGTGCTCCAGTCATAAATCGTGGGTCTCATGCACTCCACTGCATAGAATATCAGAGGCCATGAGGCCTGGTGGAGTGATGCCAAGCCTGCTATCCTACCCAATGTCAATAGTATGGCCTTTAGGCCCAGCACCTGTATAGCGTTGGTAGGGACTTGACTCCCCACCTTCTCTGTTTCTGGATAGTAGTACACTGTGATGTACTCGTCGATAGTCAGGCCACCTCCTGGCCCACCACGAGAACGAAGTTTCACCACTTCCCCTCGTCTAGAAAGCATAGTAATGAAGTATATGTCCTCCACCTCTATGGTGAGGGACATCCCATCTATCTGGAAGGACTCTGAGTCTGGATCCCAGTAATCCACCAGCATCTGTAATATTCTTGGTTTGTCCCTCAAACCACCAAGACACCAAAACTTGTAGAGTCCGCATGCACGTAGAGCCTATTGAGCCATTAGATTGACCCTTACTGCTTCCTCTACCTCACCATGTTCACACTCTCTCCACTCTAGGACCATCCTACACAAGAAATTGCAAATTTTCCCATTAGATTATTGAAAAACCTTATGCGTGGCCTCATACGCAACTATTTTCAAAACAGTCGCGTATGTACACGGGTTTGAGGGTATTTTTCGCATATATCCAGCCCTATACATGGAAAAAACCTCGATTTCCGTGTGGGCCGCAGCGCTCATCTTAGGGTGGCCTAGAAAATTTATTTGACCATGGAATTTCATGAAAATTACATCAAAATGAAAGAGAAGAGCATGGGTAAATACCTAGAAGAAACGGTAGTGGATTCCGCCGGCTGGATCTCCTGGAATTCACTATTGAAAATCAGAGCTCAAATGGGTAAAAGTTTCAAATGTTTTATAATATTTTGAATTGTTTACTATTTATAGAAAATTTTCAAATATTTGAAAATTTTTACCCCCTTTCCTATAGTTTCGACATTTTCTAACGATTTTGGACCGTTTTTGACATAATTCATGTTGTAGAGGACCCTTTTTAGTGTCGTTTCAGCCGTTGGATTGACCCGTTCATGTAGATCTCAGGTATCATGTTTAAACTAGCATATAGGTTAGGTTTCATCACCATTTGCATTTTGCATGACCTTATGACCATATCACCATGACTTTAGGTACAAACCCACTCTATTATGTCACGGAACCTTCTTGCTATTCAGAAGTGGCATGATATGAGTGGTAGAGCTTCACCTTACATGGGTACCCTAGTTAGTGCCTTATTTTCATTTGGTGCCCATGCCGACATTTTCTCTTTTAGGGTGTGAGAGTCTATTGTATAGTACTGCCATGACATTTCGCAAGAGCCTCATACTCCTCTTGATCTTATGCTGGCCTATTTCCCTCAGGATTCCCTTATGTCAAGTTGTGAATGCATTATCATGAGATTTGCCTGTCTTATTGTGCTTTATGCTGGCTCTCCTAACATTATGTTTCAGCCATATAGCCCAAGCTTGTCTCATGTCTAGCCATGCAAATCCATTTTTTATATCCTTCGCAGCTTGTTTCCCTTTTTACCAGGAGGGGATTTTCCCCCGAGTGTCGATATCCTACACATGTATCCTTGCATTGAGCATAGGTATGTTCCACTTCTTGGAACTAGTTTTTTTTCCCTTATGACAGTTGTCTCCTCCTAGTCTGTAACTATAAAGCCATTTTATTCTTTTTCAAGATTTTTAAATAATTGAAAAAGTCCAAAAAAATCAAAAAACCAAAAAGCTGAACAAGGAAAGATGTTATCTGTGGCAGCTGTCGAGTCATGTCACCTTTGAACAAAGCACTGTATATCACATCCATTGGTTGCATTATATTTTGACTTTAGGAGCTGTACTCATTTATCTAAGTTTATCTCCACCGACTGGTTAAGCTTCCAGTCCCTATGGAGCCTCTGTCGATTCCTGCTTTGTTGCAGAGATGTCCCAGTTCATATATCGATTCTATGCTACCTTCATTCAATCACCATACGTCGTTATGCTCTTGTTCGAAGGAAGATGAAAACTGAGTCGGCCATTCCTCGGTTATCTTTACTTTGCATGTCGGCCATTCCTGGTACAGTTACTGGTCCGTGCACCTTATGATCGAGTCCTTCCACATTATACAGCTTTACTGAGTACCTCGTGTTGGATGATGGGGGATGCCTTAATGCCCTCCTTCTAGCGGATTTCATCCCATTGACTTCAGATAATTTATTCTGGGATTGGAATCTAGAGTCATTTTGAGTGCCTTGAGACTTGCAGTAATCAATGGCAGGCTCTCTCGCCATCGTCAGTATTTGGGAATACATCAATGTCCCCTGATCAATGGATCCTCTCAAGTGTTCGACCTCAACACATTTATTCACACTTGTTAGTTTGCACTTCAGTACCTTGATTCCCATTTTCATCATCGGTGGGTGATCTCGCATCTATTAACAGTATATATGAATGACCGGTAATCAGACAATGGACTACTATGTTCGAACTCGACACCTCTATTCGCATAGTAGGACATGTACTCATAGTGGTTTGTGTAGAAGACTTTCCAAATTGGCAGCATCTCTTATATGCTACCTCCTTGATCGTGTCAGTGTTCATGAGATTTCAGCTCTCATGACTTGATTCCAGTATATGTCAGATATTTCCAGCCACTATGGAGATTTTGATCTGTTATATATCTTCAACCATTATGGAGATCATGGTCCTTTGTATATATTCATCATGGAGATTCTAATCTATGTATTGTACATGGCGATGACCACTTATGTGATATCTTGTATCATGCCTATTCATGTCCATTGCACTCTTATGTATCCGGGACTCCTATATGTATTTGTAGTTATGTGCAGAGTTGTATTATTGTACTATGCTGATTGGGTGGTTGGTCTTCCATTTGGGACCCTTCATCACTCCATTTCTAGGATTGACTTATAATGTATTTGGGCCATCGTATGACCCCTCTGACCTCACACATTAAGGGGCATCTGTTATAGCTGATTTCACCACTCTAGGTGAATCACACTTTGTATGGCCTTCCCCTGTCCCGCTGCAGACTCCTTAGACCCCATGGACCATTTTTTGTCCTTTGATGTTTCCTTGACCATCCCTAAAAACATGTGAAAAATGATGCATGCAAATTTTAAACCTATAAGCGCGTATATACATGGGTTTGACCACCAAAACCGCGTACATCGGGATGTGTACAAAATCCAAATCCTTTTGGAGTTTTCCTTGACATGGATTCAACTCATTTGACTCTTGGACTTCCATATTCCTTGAGATCGCTCAGATTCAACCTTTCATTACCCCTTTGAAAAAATATATAAGGAACCCCTTGGTACATTGAAGGAAGAATAGAGAATTAAGAGCAAAGAAACTATAGTCCATTGTTGCCGAAACTTATGCTTGAGTCTACATCCCTTTTTCCCTTGGAGCACTTTTGTGTTCTTCCCAAGCTTTCCTTTTGCTTGTGAGCTTGCTATCTAGTGATGGAGGATTGAAGTGGTGGAGGCCCAAGTGGGGGATTCAGTTTCTCCGGTTCGCAGACGTGCCGACAGAGGTTGTATCTTGTAATCTCTGATTTATATTAATAGAAATATCTTTTCCTGTCCAATAATGTGTGTTTGAATGAATATTTTATCCATTGGACTATGTCAAATGCTTATACGTTATTGATTATATATGCTAGAATAGATCTAACACCATGATATATAGAATGCTTGTATTGTTTGCTTGTTGTTGAGGAAGTAATCTATCAATTCAAGATGAAGTTGGAAAGCTCAACGGGGATCTACTTAAACCGTCTAGAATAAGGTACAAGGTCTAATCCTTTAGTGTTAGACATTTAATTTCTATTGCATATTGGAAAGGATTGATTTCTGGAGTCAAGTTGTCTGTTGTGGTACCCCAAGCCATAGGAATTTCTCTCCGTAACAGTTTGGCTTGTTGCCTATGTACTGTATCTATTGATATTCAAACAATACTTTGGTTTTCACAATAAATTATTGTGGAAGTGTCACATTTGATCCCAAACTCTCGAAGTATACCCTGTAACCACAAACATTGAGTAGTTGCATTCACGGCTCCTCTATATTCTACCTCTGTAGAAGAAAGTGAAATGGCACTTTGCTTTTTACTTGAATATATTATTGGTCCATTTTCAAGCATAAAAACATATCAATAATTTGAATTTCTATCAGTGTTATCACCTTCCCAATCAGAGTCAGTAAAACCAACTAACTCTAGGTCAAATTTTGCAACATAGTGAATCCCATGAGTCTTTGTTCCTTACACAAAGTGCAAGATTCTCTTTGCTTCCCTCCAATGGATTTAATGTGGATTATCCATGTTTATATATGCCACACTTACTACATAATAAATATCATGTCGAGTGTGAGCCAAATAGAGTAGACAACCAACTAGCTTCCTATATAGTGTGTTGTTTACCAAAGGAGTGGAATTCACTTGTTCAATATTAACTCCTAAAAGAAAGGAGTATTTATTGTATTGCAATACTTAATGTTGAAGTTGATTAGTAGGTATGAAGCATACTTGGACTGATGTACTTTGATTCCAGGATCTTATTGAGAAACCTCAAGCCCCTAAAATTGGCTTAACAGTCCCAAATCAGTCATGGAGAATGCATGAACCAATGCATCCTTCAAGGAGGAAATTTATTTCATGGAACTGCATGTGATCAAAAGTTCATCTGGATACAAAATAATAATAATGATTTAACCATGAATCAGCTTCAAATAGACATTTGTATCAGACTTGCATCTACTAAAGTTCAGCACGGGGGCTTCACTTGTTGATCAATATGCTATCACGTTAGTTCATATTGTGGGTTTTAAAATTATAAAAAATTGAACCAATATATTGCAGGTATTGGGGGGATGAGGGGTTTAAGGTGGGGGTGGGTAGGGTGGTTTATAACGATTGAGGTATAAAAATGGGTGGGGAGGAGGTATTAAGTATTGGGAGGGGGTTTCAACAAAAATACTTTGGTTCAATATCTCTCAAAATTAAGGGTATTCTTTAATATCCCACGATCGCACGTGCTATGTGAGAGGTTCACTAAGTGAAGTCCCCATGAAGTTCAGTGATAGCAAAAAGCCATCAATCTTGGCATACCAAGCTTAAGGAGCTTGTTTTTGCCCATATAGTGATTTCTTCAACCTGCACAGAAGAGATGGATTAGTAAGAAAAAAATTAATCTGCTGCATACATATCACTTATTTGATATCTCCATGTATAAAGGCACTCTTCACATCCATGAGATGTACCTTTGATTTCTTGGAAGTTGCAATGGCCAAAACTAGTCTTATGGAATCCACTTTTTCCACTGGTAAAAAGGTCTCATTGTAGTCAATTCCTTGGACTTTGGAGAAGACCTTGGATACTAACCTTGAAATAGACATAACCAACAAGACTTTCCTTGAATACCCATTTGCACTTGACTAGATTTCTCCCTAGTGGAAGATTGACTAGTTCTCATGTTTCATTCTTCAAGAGAGAATGGTATTCCTATTTCATGTTTGTTTTCCATATTTTATATTACGATGCTTCTTCATATTTATTTGGATATGATTCAACCATCATATAACACTTCTCAGCAAAGCATGGGTCCTTGACAGAAAGGGAACTCTTGAATTGAGATCTAGTTCTTCTAGGATCGCTAAGATTCCCAACAAGTTTCCCAAATGCTTGAATGGTATTTTCTACCACTTTGGTCTTGTAGGATATAAAAATCACAAAACTTATTAGAGTCTTCACTTACAACCATAGGTGGAGGTGGTGAAGAGCATTCTCCGATTTCTGTTGCTAGCATGGGATCTTCTTCAATATGAACACTCCTTTCAATGTAGGATTTTTGAGTGCTCATGTTGATCATATTATAACATTTGGAATCTTCTGAATACCCAACAAATAGGCACTCATTAATTTTGGGTTCCAAATCCTTCCTCTTTTCTGGTAGAATTATAGGCCAAAGCTTTTGAACCAAAAATACTAAAATGAGACACATCAAGCTTGTGTCCACTCCAAGCTTCAAAAGGAGTGATTCCATAAAGATATTTGTGAGTCACCCAATTCTGTATACAGGATGCACAATTTATTTCTTCATACTAAAACTTTAATGTCCCAATTCGAAACTTCCCAACAAAGGCAGAATTTTGGAGAAAATGTCTTAACTAGTCTTGACTCTAGGGGATTCGAATGGCACAAGAGGGTATCGAAATTGGTAGGTAATGATGTGGGGAGTATTAGGAATATTCAATGGACTCTTTGATACATCTATGACATTTCATATACATCTTAAACTCGATTTGGGAATCATGAAAAAAAGGGTAAAATTACTAGCAATTTATGGTGCAATTCCCCCTAAGGTGTGGGCAAAAATGGATCTCCAAATCCTATGAAAACCTCTCAAAATTTCACATAGATTATGGGGACTATAATTATACTTCATTTAATTTCATTTGGTATGGTTAATATTTCTTCAACATGGGATTAAATCTTCATATTCAAATGCATAATTTCAGTGATATTTGCTTAAGGGAAATTACATATAAAAGCTCAACTTCGACTCATTAATGGTGCATATAATGGTAAAGAACATGGAAATATGAATATTTAACATTAAAATAATTTAAATATATCACTAACATCATATAACATTGATTCCAAGTTGCAATAAACATCAGATATACAACTCCATTGAAATGGGAAATCAACATATGGAAACTAGTCACAACAAAGATTGGAAATGTGGACATTTGCATATGTATTTATTCTGATTTATAATTATATATAATATGGGATAAATATTACAAATCCATGAATAATTCACCCATTCTTGGGCATCAAATGAACTCAATGAGGCACAACCACCATTCACACAAGTGCGCCTTCATAGAAAAACATGGAAATATGGAAGTGGGAATTGAGAGAATGGGAGGAGAGATGGGTCACGAATAGAAGCAGCCTCATATATGCAGAAAAAAACTCCATGAATATCCAAATTATATTTCATGGTTCCCTCTCCCATATCCAACTTGTATGGGAATATCACTCTCTCAGAATTGGCTCACTAGCAGGGTAAGTGTGCACTCACCATGCAATGGACAAGCTAATGCTCTCCAAAATTCCAAAGGAAAATTAAAAAATGATAAAAATATATTTCAATTCCTTATTAAATATTTTTATAACCCTCCTAAGGTCCTCCAAGGTCGAATTCACTCCCATATGCTTCCTTCAACTCATCCTTGATGTTTAGTAACCTCCATGCCACTTCGCCTTCTCCTCAACCCTTCATCTTCCTCCAAATTCGAATGGCTTCAACCTAGTCCCAAGTGTGCTCTATTAGAGTCTATTTTATCCATGAAATTATATATTTTCATAGGTCTGAAATCAGGTCTGACTTGTCATAGAATCTTCCATCAATGTTGTCATAAAACACATGGAATCTAGCTCCACATGGCACCTAGTTTCTTCCTAGACTGTTCCTCTTCTATGGGGCATTAATCCTCCTCGCCCATTCAAATCCTTGGGATAATGATATTTCATTTTACAACTATTCACCTTCCAATAAAATTCCATCACTCATAATTTCTAATTTTGGGTTAAGTCATGACATGTGTAAGGAAGAATCTAGCCACCCAAGGCCTCCACGGACCTCCAAATGTTCTTATGAAGAAATTCCACTTTATTTTCTCCATATTTAGTATTTGTATGACCCAAATTAATGTGTAAATGATAATCTAATTTTCTATTGGGTCCCATATCTCCCTTATTGAAATATTTAATGCCTCCTCCCCCAACCTAGAGAACTAGTAAGTGGGTGAAACATTATCAACTAGTAGACTTATTGGGATGGGGACATGACTTTCCTCCCCACACAATATTTATTTTTCTCAAGAAATTCCAAGTTTGGATTCTACAAAAAAATTTCATCTTCCCAAGTTGCTTCTTCACTATGCAAATCCTTCCATTGTACCAAATATTCTTTTATTGTTCTGCTTCGTAGCCTTCTCTCCCTTGTTCTCAAGATTTTTTCTGGAATGAGAGAAAGTTGTTCTTCATCATCCAAAGGTGGTAAAGTATCTGAAAATTAAATATTATACCCTATAACCTTCTTTAGACAAGAAACATGAAATACATTATGAATTTGGTTTCCCATGGGAAGCTCCAATTGATAGGTCACTTCTCCAACTTTTTGAATCACTTTGTAGGGACCATAAAACTTTGGTTTGAGATTTTATGAACCTTTACCCTTTATGGTGGTTTTTTTGTAGGGATGAAACCTAAAATACACCAATTCAATCACTTGAAATTGTCTCTCCATTCTATGTTAGTATGCATATTGTTTCTGTTGATTTTGAGCAACATGCAAGTTATCTTTTAAAACGTTCAAAATTTCTTGACTTTCCTCAATACAATACTTAGCCTTTGGATCTCTACTATCACCAAAAATGTGTTCGATAAAAGTGGATGCACCATAACCATAAATTTATTTAAAAGGAGACATGTTAATGGACATATCGAAAGTAGTATTGTAACAAAACTCACCCAAATGCAACCATTTTATCCATGCTTTTTGCTTCCCACTAACATAGTTCCTCAAGTAGCCTTCCAACCATTGATTCACCCTCTCTATTTGGCCATCAGTTTGGGGATGATATCTTGTGTTGGGTGTCAAATTTGTCCCCGCCATTTTGAATATTTCTTTCCAAAATGCACTAAAAAATCTGCTATCTCTGTCACTAACAATGCTCTTAGGAAGCCCATGCAATCTAAAAAATTATTTAAAAAATAGTTCAACCACTTGTGCAGCAGTGAAAGTGGTAGTAACAGAAAATAAATGAGCAAATTTAGTGAGTCTGTCCACCACCACAAATATGCAATCCTTACCAAATACTTTGGGCAAACCAGTGATGAAGTCCCAAATGCCCATTTTGTACTAGAATAGGAAATGGATGTAAGAGACCTATGTTAGTATGATCTCCAGTGATAAATTCCATGGAAATGATCTCCCATTTTTGTATTGAATAGCCAAGGGATGTAAGAGACCTGAAACCTAAAATACACCAATTCAATCACTTGGAATTGTCACTCCATTCTATTTTAGTGTGCATGTTGTTTCTGTTGATTTTGAGCAACATGCAAGCTATCTTTTAAAACCTTCAAAATTTATTGACTTTCCTCAATCCAATACTTAGAATTTGGATCTCTACTATCACCAAAAATGTGTTCAATAAAAGTGGATGCATCATAACCATAAATTTCTTTAAAATGAGACATGTCAATGGACATATGGAAAGTAGTATTGTAACAAAACTCACCCAAATGCAACCATTTTATCCATGCTTTTTGCTTCCCACTAACATAGTTCCTCAAGTAGCCTTCCAACCATTGATTCACCTTCTCTGTTTGGCCTTCAGTTTGGGGATGATAGCTTGTGTTGGTTGTCAAAGTTTTCCCCACCGTTTTGAATATTTCTTTCCAAAATGCACTAAAAAATATGTTATCTCTGTCATTGACAATGCTCTCAAGAAGCCCATGCAATCTGAAAATTTATTTTAAAAATATTTCAGCCACTTGTGCAGCAGTGAAATTGGTAGTAATAGAAAGTAAATGAGAAAATTTAGTGATTCTATCCACCACCACAAATATGCAATCCTTACCAAATACTTTGGGCAAACCAGTGATGAAGTCCATGGAAATGATCTCCCATTTTTGTACTGGAATAGGAAAGGCATGTAAGAGACCAAATGGATGAATGTGCTCCACTTTATTTTGTTGACATGTGGGGAATTAATTAACATACTTCAAAACATCAACCTTCAACTCTTTCCGTGAGAATATTTCCCTCAAGATTCAGTATGTTTTGAAGAAACCAAGGTGACCTGCTAGAGGAGAGTCATGAGCTTTCTTTAAAATGTACTCCTTCAAACTCGAATTAGGGACCAAATAGATTCTATATTTGTAGTAGATGATTCCTTCCAACACATTATACTTATCATCATGGTTAGTACCATCAAAAATTTCACTAGAAAATTTATTATTGGCATACTCTACTTCTAATGCAGCTTTCCAATTTTCTACTACATCCATTAGAGAAATAGAAAGTATTATAGATAAGGAATCAACTAACACATTATTTTTTCCCTTCACATATTCAATATCAAAGTCAAATGCTTGAATATTACTCACCCATTTTTGTTGCCTTTCATTTAGATCCTTTCGAGTTAGGAAGTACCTTAAGCTGTTATGGACCATGGTCAGTTTTGACCACAAATTTGTTTCCCACCAAGTATTATCTAAACTTGATCAAATCATGCATGATGTATAGAATTTATTTATCATAAATGTATTAAATATTCTCATTTGGTTGTATCTTCCTACTCTCAAAATCTATTGGGATTTGTCCTTGTTTTAGGACTGCTCCAATGCCTTCTCCTGATGCATCACATTCCAAGACAAATGGTTTAGAAAAAATAGGCAAGGATAGAATTGGAAACTACTTATTACCTCCTTCATTCTTTGGAAATATTTTTTAGCCCCTTCATGCCATTGGAAAGCATATTTCTTTGTTAAATCAGTGAGAGGTGAAGTGAGTTGGGAGAACCCATTCACAAACTTTCTATAGTAGGTGCAAATTCCAATGAACCCTGTAGCAGGGATTTCTCCTTGCTACAGGGGCAGGAATGGCTCCCTTCTGTCTATAGGACAGAAGGTTAGGCTCCTGTGTGTGAAAATGATGAAAAGAAAGCAGAAATAAAATAAAGAACAGAAAGAAAATAAATGATTAAAAACCCCTCTATAAACATTGTTAGGGTTTAGCTCCAGCTACCTGCAAACAACATGTTAGAAACTGAAATACCTACAAAACAATTTAGGCCATAAACCTACAAATAAACCATGGATTATAAAGTAAATAAATTACTAAGAAAATATAGAAAATAACAAGCTATACCTTCTCTTTGGGTGGAATGGGCCACCATGCCCTGGCTGGAAGGAAGCACCTCCCTATCTCACTCAACAATGGATGAGGAGCTATGGATCAATGGGGAGAATGGATGGAGGAGAGAGGGATGTGGGTGGCTTGAGAGGAAAAGGTGTCTCAAGGCATCCACGGGCAGCATAATAGTATCCAAGAGAGGTGTGTCTTTGAGAGTGACCCCCCACCCTCCTTTTATAGCGGTTTTGGGGTTTTTAGGTTTTTAAGCCCTTGGTCTGGGCTTTAGCCCCTTTTTTGGGATTTTATCCCCTTTTGCCTTAATTTTAGCTCCTTTTAGGGTTTTAGCCCCTTTTGGAGGGATTTATCTCCTAGGAGAGTATTTTAGGCTCCTTTTGGGGTTTTTAAGCCATTTTCTTCATTCTTAAGCCTTTTTGAGGGTGTGGGGGTCTAATGGAGGGTTGTGAAATGGTGTCCTTGGGTGGTGTAGGTCATGGAGAGCTGAGTGAGGGATTTTTTGGGTTAACAAACCCTCTTAATTCAGTGATACTTTTGGGATGAGGCCACTCTAAAATGGCTCTTATTTTCTCCAGATCCACCCTCACACCATCTTTACCAATGATGTGTCCAAGATATAAGAGCTTTGTCAAACAAAACTCACATTTTGACATCTTAGAAAACAAATATTGATCATGTGTAATGTTTAATACCTCTTTTATATGATTCAAATGTTCCTTCAAATTTTTACTGTAAATAAGAATATCATCAAAGAAAACTAGTACAAAGTTACGAAGTTGCTAGTGGAAGATATTGTTCATTCATGATTGTAATGTGGTAGGTGAATTTTTCAAGCCAAAGGGCATGGAAACAAACTCAAAGTGACCATAGTAGCATCTGAAAGCAATCTTTGGTATGTCTTCTTCCCTCATTTGAATTTTATGATAACTAGGTGTAAGTTCAATTAGGGATGATTTTAGGGAACCATACATATTTGAAAGTGTATAAATGTTGGTGAATCTTACCAATTCTTAAAATGCCAACTATAAAATGTTTGGCGATATTTTAAAAAAAATATTTTAATTTCCAAGGATTTTATATTTTTTATATAATAATTTGGTGATTTTTAGGGTGAAAAATTTTTACCCCATCAAAATTGGGCGAAACAGGGCTTCAAAAAATGCAAAAAAAATGAATATTTTTTTGGAAAAAACATGGAAAAATAGCCCATTGGGCTAAATTTCGCCCCTAAAATTATCCCTGAGTTCAATATTTGAGAAGAACTTGGCCCCATGGAGCTCATCCATGAGCTCATTAATCCTTGGGATGAGGTATCTATTATTTACTGTCTTCTTGTTTAATTATCTGAAATCAATGGACATTCTCAAAGTTTCATCTTTTTTCTTTACCATAACAACTGAAGAAAATGGGATGGAACTAGGCCTTATGAGACCCAACTCCAAGATTTATTTAATGGCCTCTTCAATATCATGTTGAATCCTTTTGGGGTGTCTATAGGGATGCATTTTGATAGGTTTTGTTCCTATCTCTAACTCAATGATATCCTCCACCCCCCTATCTGGTGGTCTGCGTTGGGGAAGGTCTCCAAAAACCTTCTCATACTTACTCAATGGTTTCTCTATATCCTTAGGATGCTTGGAAATATTAAATTGAGGTGTAGGAGATGTAATTACACATTCAAAATCCCATTCTATGTCTCCATGCCTCAAGATAGACCTCATGTTGTGAGAGGACACCACTTGATTTGGGTAAGCGTGCATTCCCCTCAACAATATGGATTTTCCTTCTAAATTTTTCAACCTTATTTCAGGGACATGATAATTCATTGTATGATCCCCTAAATAATACATCCATTCTACTCCCAAAACCACATTTGTATCAGCCACATTCACTACATAAAAATTTCCAGGGGTAGTATGATTTCCTAGAGTAACTTGAAGCCTTGGAATCCATTTAGTGCAGTCCATATAATTTATACCTGAAATGATGACTGTGAAACCATCAAAATTTTCATCTTGTAACTTTATCCTCTCCACCAAGTCTGCATCTATGAATTTTTTATTGGCTCCACCATCCACTAGAACCGTGACCTTTTGGCCTTATATGCTGCCCTTGAGCCTCAAGGTGTGGGATCTAGGTACACCCGAGAGTGCTGCATTTTTTCCTGTATCAAGAGTGGGATGTTCTTATTATGTTGTTTCATACACTTCTTCTTGGGATGCAAGTTGTGCTTCTTCCTCCTTCTCCTCCTCTTCATCGTCTTCAGAAAAAACTTCAATGTAGTGTTCCTTCCCATTGGCACATCTATGTCCCAGAACCCAAGGTTGTTGGCATGTAAAACATATATTATTTCTTCTAAGTTCTTATTTTCTTAATCCTCATTTATTTTATTTGGTATATGAGTCATTTATCCATGGTTTTTTACCTTCCTTGAACTTGGAATGGAAATTTAGCTTGAGAGGGTAATTGGTTCTTGGAAATACATTCTGCAAATCCCTTCTCAAATTCATGGCATCCTTCAATGTGGCTAGATTGTGGGATTTCAATAGCCCTTTCAAAGGTTTTTTCAATCCTTTAGTAAAAAATAAAACCAACCTATCCATAGATACATTAGAAACCATTACTGAAAGCTTTTCAAATTTTAACATATATGCTTTAGGAGTTCCTACTTGCTTCAATTGTGATAGTTCTTTGAAAGGAAGTTCAGGGTCTTTCCTGTCAACTATCTACATCAATGCATTGGAGAAAACCTCATAACATAAAACCTGATTATGTCCCAAGGTTCTAATACCATGGAACCACCAATCACTAGCTTCCCCTTCAAGATGCATAATGGCCATTTTCAATGTATCTTCTTCAACCATATGATTTAATTGAAAATATACACTTAATTTTTGCAACCAAGCACTAGCATACATTTGTGAGGAACCATCAAAGGACAGAATGGTTAATTTTCCCATGGTGTACATTAATTCATGATTAATAGGAGGTTCCCTATTCTCATTTCCCCCTTGCTTGAGCTAAAGAGAATCTCTAATGAACCGATCAAAAGGTAGGACTTTCCTACATTCATCACTTAATTGCTTCCAATCATTTGTTGATTCTTTAACACCATAGGTGGTGTAAGGACCTTCTTTGGACTCTAAAAACTTAGGTATTGTAGGTCCATTCTCATTTTTGAACTCATGTGGTCGGTTATGAGGTCCATTCTTCACAAAAATTGCCTCCCCGTGGGTCTAATTCCTCTCATCATGGGGTGTACTACAACTACTCCTAGGTCCTTACTTGATCCCAAGTTGGCTAGACAACAATTTGAATCCTTTCATAAAATGTTTGGTCATGCCTTCAAGGGATTATTTAATTAATGTATTAAGTTCCTCATTGTTCTCTTTTTCATCCATATCTCCCAGTCCTAGTTTTTCCTTAATATCCTTGTAAAAAGAACTAACTTCTCCATTTCCTCCCTTTTCACTGTTAAGGTCTCTAGTATCAGTTTATAATGGAGGTAAGTAAGAATAAGAAAAAGTGAGTACAGATATCTATCAGGTTATAATATCATGCTATGATACCACTTGTAATGTCTCAATTTGAAAATTCCCAACAAAGGCATAATTTTGGAAAAAATGTCTTACCTAGTCTTGACTCTAGGGGATTCGAATGGCACAAGAGGGTATTGAATTTGGTAGGGAATGATGTGGGGATTATTAGTAATCTTAAATGGACTCTATTATATATTTATTACAGTTAATATACATCTACAACTCTATTTTGGCATGATGGAAAAAAAGGTAAACTTACTAGCAATTTATGGTGCGATCCCCCCTGGGATGTGGGAAGAAATCGCTCTCCAACTCCTATGCAACCCTCCCATATTGTCAAAAATAGTATGGGGAATTTAATTAGAATTCATTTTATATAATTTGGTATGGTTAATATTTCTGCAATAGAGGATTAAATCTTCATATTCAAATGCATAATTTCAGAGATATTTGCTTAAGGGAAATTACATATAAAAGCTCAACTTCGACTCATAAATGGTGCATATAATGGTTCAAAACAAATAAACATGAATATATAAAACTAAAATAATTTAAATATATCACTAAAATAATATAAAATTGATTCCAAGTCGCAATATACATCAGATATACAACTCCATTAAATGGGAAATCAACACATGGAAACTAGTCACAACAAAGCTTGGAAATGTGGACATTTGCATATCTATTTATTTTTATTTAGACTTATAGAGAATATGGGAGAAATATTACAGAGACATGGATCATTCACCCATGATTTTTAATCAACTGAATTCAATGGGGTGCAAACACTATTCACACAAGTGCACCTTCATACAAAAACATAGAAATATGGAAGGGGGAATTGAGAGAATGGGAGGAGAGATGGGTCACAAATAGTAGCATCCTCCTATATGCAGAAAAAAAATCCATGAAGCTCCAAATTAGAGGTTAGTATGGCCTCTCCCATATCCAACTTGGATTATAATCTCACTCTCTCCAAATTGTCTCACTAGCAGGGTAAGTGTGCACTCATCGTGCAATGGACAAGCCAATGCTCTCCAAAATGCCAAAGGAAAATTCACAAATGTTAAAAAGATATTTCCATTCCTCATGACATAATTTTATAACCATTATAAGGTTCTACAAGGTATAATTCACTCTCATAGTCTTCCTCCAACTCATCCTTGATGTTTAGTAACCTCCATGGCACTTGGCCTTCTCCTCAACCCTTCATCTTCCTCCAAATTCGAATGGCTACCACCTAGTACCAAGTGTGACCTATTGGAGGATATTTTTATCCCCAACATGTCATATTGTTATAGGTATGCAATCAGATCTTAATTTTCATAGAATCTTCCATCATTGTTGTCATAAAACGTAGGGAATCTAGCTCCACGTGGCACTTAGTTTCTTCCTAGACTCTTCCTCTTCTATAGGGAGTTACTCCTCCTCACCCATTCGAATCCTTGGGCTCATGATATTTAATTTGACAACTCTTCACCTTCCAAGAACATTCCATCACTCATAATTTCTAATTTGGGTTTAAGTTATGACATGTGTAAGGAAGAATCTAGCCACCCAAGGCCTCCATGGACCTCCAAATCTCCTTATGAAGCAATTCCACTTTATTTTATCCATATTTATTATTTGTACGACCCAAATAAATGTGTAAATGATAAAATAAGGTTCTCTTGGGTCCCATATCTCCCTTATTGGAATATTGAATTCCTCCTCCCCCGACCTAGAGAACTAGTAGGTGGGTGAAACATTGTCAACTAGTAGACTTATTGGGATGGGAACATGACAAAAAAATTGGTGGAAAATATTTAGACTCCATGATGCAAGTTTTCATCTCCTTGAGAGATCTATTCTTCCTCTCAGCAACACCATTATGCTGAGGTGTGTAAGGAATAGAGTAATGCATCTAGATACCTGCATCTTCACAATATTGAATAAACTCATATTTGACATATTTACCACCATTAACATATGTGAGGACTTTGATCTTTCTTCCAGATTGGTTCTCAACCAAGGATTTAAAACCTTTGAAGAGATCAAAAAATTATGACTTGTTCTTGAGGAAAAAGACCCAACAATATCTAGAAAAGAGATCAATGAAGGTAAGGACATATTTGGCTTAACTCACTGACATATGAGGGAAAGGACCAGCAATGTCATTGTGAAAAATATCAAAGGGTGCATAGATTTTCTCATGGCTGACTCTCTCATACTTGTTCTCAGGTTGTTTTCCTAGAATGTATCCTTGATAGCCACCTTTAGAAAACTTAATTTTGGGAAACCCTATGACCATGTATTTGTCACACAAATCAGATAGGTACTTGTAGTTTATATGGTCAAACCTTTCATTCCATAGCTTTCTAGCTTCAATAGCATGGTTTAGGAGAGCAAGGGGGTTTTAGAAGGGCATGAAGTGTGAGAACTTGTACAAATCAGAGCTATGATCAACAAAACCTTTTTATATGACTCAACCATTTGAAATTTCAGCAATTTCAACATCAATGGGAGAGAATACAACCTTCTTAGGAGACCCAATGTGGTTCATTTGATAAACTGACAAGAGATTAGCAGCAAGACCTGGGACATACAAAAGATTATTGAAGGAAACATGGTCAATATCTATTATAACCTTCCCTTTACTATCAGATTCATAATCATCTCCCAAAACAATTTTTGGACCATTTGAGTCATCAAGAGAGGAGAAGGACTCCCTTGTCGAAAGCATGTGTCTCGAAGATCCAGAATCAATGATAAAGGAAGAAGATATTACATTGCTTTCTACCGGTGCATGAACTCTCTCCTTGTCTTCAAATTTGATGCACTCTCCTTATTATTTGTGCCTTCAAGAAGAGAGATGGTGTTCCTTTCAAGGATTTGATTCAACATATCAATTTGTTTCTTCATGCAAGAGCTCTCTAGATGATAGCCCTTACCACAATATGTGCACTTACTCATTTAACCTTTACCTTTCTTCTTCTAGGAATTCTTCCTTGAGCTTGAAGACTCCTCATGAGACTTGGAATTGTCTTTATTTTTTTCAGGAGGATTTTTTGAATTTGACTTCTTCTTTCCTTTGGAATCCATCTTTGAATATCCAGCAATCAAAGCTTGATATTTGGAAGGATTGATGGTGCCCATCATGACCAAATTATCTTTCTCCTAGGTCAAGGATTCCATGAACTCTGGAAGTAAAGAAATCTTCCAGTTTTGAACTGTCAATTTTGTGGCATGGAAGTTTGATACAAACACTGAATAGTCAAGGCCAAGCTTCAAAAGGATAACCAAGACTAGTTTTTCATATTTCTTTTCAATACCACGTTGCTTTAACAGAAGAACAAGAGATTTGAACTTGTATAAGTAGACTTGTAAGGAATCAAAATTGCTTGGACTTAGTGAGACAATATATTCTCCAGTGAATGTCCCCTCATTCCATCTATATTGCTAAATAAGGTTTGGAGTTTCTCCCATAATTCATTTGGTGATGTCAATCCACCTAGATGGAAAATAAGGTATCTGGAAATATTGAGACACAAGAGGCCATATGCCTCATCCATCCTATTGTGCCACTTTATCTTCTCTACTACTGCATTGGGATCAACCTTAGTTTCCATGGTCACACTAAAGAGGCCTTTGCTCCTCATCAGAATATCCATTTGTTCCTTCCATCGAAGTAGTTGAATGGAGTTAATATGATATGGTGAGATTGATCCATTTATTTAACAACTACACTGTGAACATACTAAATGTGCTCCCTGGGAGAGTGGTGTCGATCCTACAAAAGAAACAATATAGGAGAAAAATTTAGCTAAAGGAGCTATGATACCATGTGAAAATTAAGCCCAAGCATATATCAATTGATCTCACAAAATTGCTTGAAAAGCATGCATAGATCCACTCAAATTGGAGACTGAAATTGGTGCATAACACATAATTTCATTGCATAAATTTACATCATCCAACCTTATAAATTAATAGGCTATCCAAATATATAATTACATCATAGATTAGAATTCCTAAGGAGGCAAGTTGAATCCTCACAAAAGTAGGCTTATAAAAAGTCAAAAATCCCCACTAAGTGCATAAAACACTTTCCAAATAAGTCAAGGACGTCACTAATTGGATGAATGAGGTGTATCATATGATAAGTGATGGAAATTAAGTATACTCATGATTTTAGGAGAGAAAAATATGGAGGATGAGTTGTGCAAAAAACAAGGTAGTTTCCATGTGACTAACTTTCACCTTTTTCCTTAAAAGCTGCTTAAAATCAGTCAAACTTAGGATAAGGAAGGAATGCGCACTTAATAATCTCGGGAGTCTATAGAGTTGTCAAAATATTATCCAGAATCTTATGAATGCGCTCTTGGAGGAAGTTTTGGCAATTTTTGACCAAATGGTGCAAGTGGATAATGCAGGACCTAGGAAATTAATCAAAAAGATTAATTATTTTATCCTAAGTAAGGGAATGGGTTTTTGGTTATTATAACAACAATTACCATGTGCATGGATTTATTTTATAGGAAAAGTGGTGTCCAATAAATAAAAATATCTCAATGTAAAACCAACGATCCATGATGTGGCTCGAAAGTACACAATAGAGGCCATTTTAGGAAACCAAGTGTGTGAAGAGACAAAATTTTAGTTCCTTGAGTAAGTGGAGATTTCATGAGCCTCCAATGCACTGCTAGTGGGTGAGATCCCACCATTTATTTCAATCACACATATCTCAAAGTAAAATATGTGATACATCATAGGCATTGAACTAGTGACATGCATTGTTGCACGTGTAAGCAAAATATAACCTGCACAGTTATGTGTTTTGACTGTTTTGAGGAACTTTTGGACTCAATCTACTCTTTGGGTTTTATGAATATGTCTTTGGTTGGATGCATGTTGTATGATGATGATGCTTTACCATGTAAATTTCAAAAATGTTGCTTGTGTGTGATATTTTGGTAATAACAGATGCCCCCTAATGTATGAGGTTTTGAGGGTACTGTAGAGACGATAATGCATCTTTAATTTATGGTTGTGTGATATCTATTGCTCATAAAATAATTAGAAACATAGGTGGATGAATAGACCTTTACAAAGGGGGAGGTTGCTAGTGGAGCCATAAATGAAAGTGTTACTTTGATACAAATGAGGAATGCTTTCCCATGCTCGCTAAAATGGCCGGAATCAATACAAAATGAAGAGACTAAGGTATCTCTCATAAACAGTGATGGCATGGATGAGGGTCACTTCAAACCATGCAAGAGTACATGAACATGGAACTGGTATAACTTGTGTCAAAGAATCTAAACTATTAAGAATTTGAAGAAGCCCACAGGAGTAGGTGTCTAGAATGTTAGTGAATCCATTGAATGATAAATGTACTAGAGAAGGTATGTTGTTACTATGATTCACAAACGTGGACACTGCTACCTTCAAAATGTATGACTCCCCTTGATGTGATTAGAGGTGTTGTAGTAAATCATGGGGGAGGATACTAAGTTAAGGAGTACTAAGGAATCCTTACTTAGTTAGAGGCAATTCCTTGTAGTGATTGAAAGGAATACCAAGGTACCACTGTAATTTCTTCAACTCTCAGAGTATGAGGATTTGGCGTCGATGAGAGCTAAAGAATCCTGATAAGATGAGGGTCTCATCCTATGAACCAAGATCATGTTGTAACCAATTCTGTGACTGACTGACCTGACACAAGATAGGTTGGTATGCATGGGGCTCATAACTTTCTTTGATCAATGTAAACTTGGGGAATAACTGGCGGCATCATACCTCCAAGCGGATGGATAGGCTATAATGGAGAGAAAAAAACTACTTGTGAAGGGTAAGAAGGGAGACACAATACTGTAGGTATGGTGACTTGACCAAACTAACCATGTTGCGGTAGGAAGACTCAACTAGATCGATCAAAAGGAGACTAGTTAGTGCTACCAAAATAAAGGGTTGTTCCCACTATTGTGAGGGTATGGAGGAACCAGTTTGTACATAAAGAATAATTGATGGGGTCCCCATGGTTTTGGGCATGTCGAGGGATGAATTTGATGATGGGTGGGACTCCCATGGTTTTGCTGGATCAAGGAGTTAATTTGATGATGGGAGGGGTTCCCACATGTTTTAGTGGGTGGGGGAACATTTTCCAAAATGAAGTGAGGGGTTATTTGCAAACGAAAAGATAGGTGCCACATGAATCAATGCTATGTAGAGGGTTCTGACATGAATAACTGAATAAAGTTAGTTTCCTCTGGGGGAGGGGAGGGCATTGTTGTCTTAGAGAGGGTGGTCGTACAAACAAGATTTTGTGGATGGTTTGAATTCTTATGGAGGTATGAGATGACCATGATAAATATTCTTTGTAACTGTTGCTATGGAATTTGGTTGCTTGCACTATGGAAGGTGGGGGAGTAAATGCAAAACTACTAAATAATTGGCTTCAAGTGGGTAACTTCCCTTGGGGTGACAAATTCCTTGGACTTGTGGGGGAATCGACATCATGGGTGTCAATGTATAATGAGGGTTGCTGAGGGAGAATGCCCATAGGGGAAATAAAGTGGTCCTTAGTAGTGTCATTGATGGCACATCAAAACTGAAATATTGAGGACTATATGGAATGGATTCTTACACTTATAAAAAAAAAATTAAATCAGGAATGCAGTTATCAGAGGGAGCATTGGTGCCAAGAGGCCAATTCCTTGATAATAACTATGGTAGGAATCTTTCATTATTGCTGATGGTGGTTGATATTTGCATGTGATGAGAATAATCCTGCACACATACCCAACTATAGTAAAGGACATGACAAAGGTATGGACAATGTAGAAATAATAACCCAAAACAAGGCACACATGAGAGGTGCTTGTCTAACTTGAGTGTTAGGTGAAGAGATATTGATGGGGAAATAGGATGCATTGTTGTGTATTTCTCGGATTTCTGATTGTGGTGGTGCAAATGGTTCATCAAACAAATGTGTGGTTTGGTCATGGCGAGTGTTAAGTCATGAATTTGTCTTCTTTAGTTTTATATTTTGTTTGTGTTTTTTGAAATTTTCTAATGTTCTTACCTCTAGGAAATTTTGGTGTAGAGTTTAAGCTTGAGTTTATACCTTTAGGTTTTCATCATTTTTGTTTTTTCCTATCATTTTTTAAAGCTTGCTTTTATAAAAACAATTTGCGTAGAGTTCATTTTTGAAGGGTTCTATAGGGTGTATATTGATTAATGGTTTCATCAATCACACTAAGATCAAAGATTAATCATATAAACTAAGTTTTAAAGCTGGATTAGTGATCAAATGACATAAAATGTATGTTTGAACTTTCTTGTAGCGCAAGAGCGAAATTAATGCACTAGCACGCTACATGAAAGTCGTGAGTGCCCAAATGGTCATTTTTCACCCCAATTTTTTTGATGATTTCGTTCCTAAGGTGATTAATCACATCAATTAGCATGTTTGATACGTGTCTTGCCAGGCTAATCATCTAATCAGGTGTTTGGTCATCGTGTCAGGGAGATCATGGCAGTTGGATGCAAATGCATGGCAAATGATGGCAGTGAATGGAATGAGGCAAGATTTTTGGGAATAGGTTCCCAAGATGAATATTACGAAGGCATTGAACGTTGTGGTGGAGACATATTGCTGAAAAATCAGGAATTTGACAATTGAATGAAGAATTATGGCTTCCCAGCAGTGACAGTTAGAAGCGATCTGAAGGGTTGAAGACAGCTGGAATGTTCAATTTGACAACTAACATGTTAAGGGATCAACTTCCAACACCTATATTAAGCTTTGAATGAGGTATCCAGCGTGACCTTTGTTAGGGCTTGTTAAAATTGGGGTTTTTTTTTATAAGCCCTACTATGTCAAAATTTTAAGGGAAGACATGAATTTACTTACTCAATAGACTTTCAATGATGATATCTTAATCAAAATATCTAAATATGCATCGTTTAAGTTAGTAAACTTCAAAGCAGCACTGTTGGATATTTCTGAATCTCTGATTAAGCCAAATTATTGGAACTTGGCACAAGCATTTCCTGAACTAATGATAGGGTAGACTTTGTAAATTTGAAGATAAACATGCTGTGAAAGTTTGAAGGAAAATTGACTGCCAAGACTGTGTAAATTTGAACAAAAATAGACTGTGAGATTACTGACAGGTGCTGCAAGCCATACAGAAAATGAAGAGGAGTGGAAAAACAAATAGGACCGAGCCCACTGATCTTAGTTGGATGGATAAATTTCCATGATCTGATGAGCTATTTGAAAGTGCAGGATGGTTGATATTTTTCAAGAAAATTGATGGATACAATGTTGAAGTCTCTCATAAGTTTGCTCAGTGTTATGACAAAGATACTGTATCTTTTGATACTTTTAAATTCAAATTGACCAAAGAATTGGTGTCTGAAGCAATAGGGGTTAAAAATGAGGGAGAGCTTTGGTTTAAGAAAGTTTCATTTTCCTTTAATGCACAAAGGTACCTATTGCCTGGTATAGTTCCAGATTGGAGTAAGGGTGCGCCCATCCATAACTTCAGGGCTGAATGGGTAGAACCTATAAGGTTTTACAAAGTTATATTACATGTGAAGGAAGCTATGCCTTCATTTTTAAATACCATTACAGATTCCTTCAACACCTCAGTAATCAAACAAAGATGAACATAGCTTTCTTCTTACTCAAGAGCCTGCAGAAGATCTCTAGCAGAATCAAAGAACACCAAGACCATACTAGACAGCCCATATTTCACCATGGACTTATCAAACTTATTATCAACAGTGTTTTACAGAGAGAAGGAAAAACTTGGGAATATTTCCTTTTTTGGTCAGGGTTTCAGAATAGTCAAGAAGGACAGTCTACTAGAAAACAAGTTGATAAAGGACAGACCTTGATCAGAAAATTAAGATAGAAAGTAAAGGTTGAATATGAAGATTGTGTCAAATTAGACAAAGTTGCAGAACCTGCAAAAGAAGATTGTGAATCTAAGAAGCCTCTAGATGACAGTGAGAACAAAGATTTGCAGTTTATTAATGAGGAGACTCAGCCTGTTTAGAATGATGCACCAGCAAAGACATTCGTTGATGATAAGATTGTACTTACAGAGAAGGTTTCAGGTGATGAAGAAGACACTAAAGTCCAGAAGCAAAGTCCAATTATAGTCTTGTCATAGGATGAAACATACCTATTGGAGGAGGATAAGCTTCCTGTCATTGATAAAACTAGGGTTGGCACTAAGAAAGAATTTCACAGTCAGGAAGATAGGATAGCAGTACCAAAGAAAAAGAGGCTTAAAGTTATGGAATTTTCCTCTGTCATCCATCAAGGTAAAAATTTAAAAATGGTAGGAGAACTTGCTCCTGGGTGGAGACCAAATACTAGACCCAGTAACAAGCTCAGGGTAAACATGAAGAAATTACTAAACCCTAGATTGAATAAAGAGGGGGTAACTGTGATTGATGACTCCTCCTCTGATGAAAAGATGGATGTTGGTAAGGGTGACAGCAAAGGGAAAAAACCAATGAAATCAAAAGAAGAATCTACCCTCACGGAGACCAAACTGTCTGATGCATTTTTAGAAATACGAGGCCAAATGTTAAAGGAGCAACATGAAGGTGAGATAGAGGTTTCTCATGCAGAAAACAAGTTTATGGTTGATGAAAATGTTCCTGGTGAAACTGAGACTAAAGAAAACCTAATTTTTCATGAGACTCCTACAGAGTTGCAGTCAGAAGATGAAGAAATCTATAGAAGACTTGACATTCCATGGCTTCCTAATGAGCTGCAAAGTAGAACAGGAAATAAAGAATTTGATTTAGAGAAAGAAAATTTACAGAGAACTATAAAGCAGTATAAACATCAAGTAGAATATATGCAGGAGACAAGTGATGGTTTCATTATGGCCAATAGAAGACTCAAACAAGACCTAGAAGAGGTGAATAATCACTATCATGAACTAATTGCAGTCTCAAAAGAGGCATCGAAAAGAAAAAGAAGTACAAAGTTATAATTTACAGGGTTAAACATACCATCAAAGATATACAGCAACAAAATGAAGATCTCACTAGAAGAATGACAGAGATGGAAGCAGAGCATCTAAAGGCTAGGAGAAAGGCCCAAGCCTTAGAAGGGATATCTTTGTTAGCAGAGGCAGCTAAAGATCTATGAGGCTTGTTAACAAAATCAGTTATTTGTTATGTTTTGAAGAATATTTCATTTTTGTAATTATTATTTTGATAAAACCATTTTGATGAGTAGGCTAAAAAGAAGTTAGGGTTTAGCTTTTAACTGAATTTTGAAAGATAGTATTAAGGTAGGTCACAAAGAGGACTAAGGGCTCGATTTTTTGGCTGGCTAGAGGAGGTCTCCTGACTTGTTGATAAGCTAGGTAATTGACTCTCATGTGTATTTGAAGAACTGATTATAAAATATATGCTCCATTTTACCCTTCAGTTTGTTCTCTGGCTTCATTTATAGCTTGTTTAGCTACTCAGTTGGTAATTTCATTGCTGGTTTAAAGTTTTTATGCTTGTAGTGCTTGCCATTTGTGGATGAACTTCAGTGCTATTTTGTGTTGGATACATGGTTATTATGTTATGCATATCAGTTTTTATATGCTTGTGATTTATTTTTTATTTGGGTTATGAATGCATTCCCTCTTGTCACCAAACTTCACAACCAGAAAACCTTAAAAAACCCTAAAAACCCTGTTTTGTTTTATTGAAATATTTGAGATTATGTTGGCTTGTTTTCTCATATTCTGGAAACAATTTCTGGCATAAAAATCTTTGGTGCCATTGTCGGGGAATGAAGTTGAAAACATATTTTCCCTGGGATACTTATCATTTCAGTGGTTTTAAGAGGTGAACTTAAACCAACATATCTTTAAAACTAATTTTCATCAGTTTGTCACAGTGGCTACTAGGGGAATTGGAACTAGAAACAGACCTATTTCACCTTTGCAGCTAGGTGTTTCAGACCTAGAACAGATATTGAAAACAACAAGGAATATTAGAAGGTCTTAATCATTATCAGCCCTATGTGACCCTGACCAGTTGGATGGTTCATCACTTTCATCTGTTTTGATAAAAGAAGAATAAACTTCACCTTGGTTAAAGCATATAATTCCTATCAGTAACTTTCAAGTTTTCATTGATCCTCAATCATTCAGAAAAGCTAAAACAGTATATCTTGGTAAGATACCTCTATTTCATTTGAAAGTAGGTAAAACCCCTTTTCAGCCAAGTTCCAGCCAAATCTCTCCATCACCAAAGTTAATCGGCCTTAAAATGGCAGCCCAAAATCAGCCTATAGACATGATGGACCGAATGGTTGCAGCCAGATATGCACCATTGGTTTTGCCTCACCCTTTGAATGCACTTCCTGGAGGTGACTATCAGAAATACCTTCCTAGGTTTAATGGACAGGGTGAAACTACAGCTGAAGAGCATTGGGAAGCTTTTCTTAGGTATGATAATAACCAGAACATTGAAGCTAAGGACATATGGATGAGAATGTTTGTGCAGAGCCTTGATGGAGATGTCAGAAAATGGTTTAGGGAGCTACCCGCTAATTCAATCACCATCATAGAAGAGCTTCACGACCTCTTCATGAGACAATGGGGTGACACCAAAGACCATACTTATTATATAACTGAGTTTGGATCCCTTAGGAGAAAGAAGGATGAAACCATTGCATACTTTTCAAAGAGATTTAACAAAATCTATAGCAGAATTCCTGCAGAAATAAAGCCTTCAGAAACATCTGCAAAACTTACATATGCAAATGCTTTCGATCATGAATTTTCCTTACTACTAAGAGAAAGAAGACCTGTTTCTTTACTAAACATGCAGGATGCAGCATTGGAGGTGGAATCTAACATATTGGATTCCAATAGATTGAAGAAGGAAATAGTTCAGCAGATGTATGACAGGAAAGGAAAGAAGGAAGCAGCTCCAGGAGGTTCAGCTTCTCATTCTGCAGAAGGGAAAATTGATGAGATGGCCAAGTTGGTGAAGATTTTGACTGCAAAATTAAACAAATTAGAACTAGAAATAAATTCCAGCAAGCCTGTTTAAGAAGGTGAAAGAAACCCTAACAATTAGAACCAATTCAGAAGACAATTTGCTCCATGTTTCATACCTAGAGAATGAAGAAATAATGATATTCAGCGAGAAAGTAGAGAAACTGAGGACCAAAGAGTAACACCACCTCTTCAGAACAATGTTGTTGATGAAGAAGTGCTATTTGAAGACACAGATCAGGATATGAACTATTTTGTAGAAACATTGTCCGAGGTTTTTGTCACTGAAGAGGAATTTTTAAATGCAGAATACTATGATGCTGATATGTTTGAAACTAAGGATGATTTGAGTCTGAAAATGACTGCTGTAACTGCTGATGTCTGTCAAAATGAACCCAAGAAGGCTATGAATTTGAGGTCAGGCCAAAAACAAGTAGTACAAAACCCAAAGAAGAAGGTAGTTGTACCTGCTAAGCAGCAATCTGATCCTATGTCAAAGAAAAAACAAATTCCAGAAAAGAAAAAGAAGAACATGGAGGTTGAAGAGGTAAATAAAACTGTGCAAAATTTTAATCTAGAAAATGAATTAGGCAAGTTAAATATTCTTGTGCCTTTAACTGAACTAATGAAAAATCCTTCTTATAAAGAATCAATTCTTAAAATGATTAATTCAGCAAACAATCAGCCTATTTCTGATACAGTGAATTTGCAAGAAGAAAATCCTAAGATTTTTATTGGATCAGCCTTGGCTGAAAAAATTGAGAATTTAGCAGGTGCTTCACCTCCATTTTACATTACTTTGACAGTCCATGAACAAATGATACATAATTGTTTGTTAGATTCAAGAGCATCACACAATTTAATGCCAAAGGCTGTCATGGAGGCTTTAGGTTTGAGTATAACCAAACCATATCATGATCTGTATGCATTTGATTCATGAGCTGTGAAGTGTTTAGGTGTGATTAAAGACATGGTTGTCAGTTTTGCTCAATTACCCATGAAAAGTGTAATCATGGATGTGGTGATTAAGTCATGAATTTGTCTTCTTTAGTTTTATATTTTGGTTGTGTTTTTTGAAATTTGCTAATGTTCTTACTTCTAGGAAATTTTGGTGTATATTTTAAGCTTGATTTTATGCCTTTAGGTTTTCATCATTTTTGGTTTTTTCCTATGGTTTTTAAAGCTTGCTTTTATAAAAAAAAATTGCATAGAGTTCATTTTTGAAGGGTTCTATAGGGTGTATATTGATTAATGGTTTCATCAATGACACTAAGATCAAAGATTAATCATATAAAATAAGTTTTAAAGATGGATTAGTAATCAAATGACATAAAATGTATGTTTGAACTTTCTTGTAGTGCAAGAGAGAAATTAATGCACTGGCGCGCTACAAGAAAGTCGCGAGTGCCCAAATGGTCATTTTTCACCCTGATTTTTTTAATGATTTCATTCCTAAGGCGATTAATCACATCAATTAGCATGTTTGATACGTGTCTTTCCAGGCTAATCATGTAAACAAGTGTTTGGTAATCGTGTGAGGGAGATCATGGCAGTTGGATGCAAATGCATGGCAAATGATGACAGTGAGTGGAACGAGGCAATATTTTCGGGAATAGGTTCCCAAGATGAAGATTATGAAGGCATTGAACGCTGTGGTGGAGACATATTGCTGACAAATTGAGAATTCGACAGTTGAATGAAGAATTAGGGCTTCCCAGCGGTGATAGTCAGAAGCGATATGGAGGGTTGAAGATAGCTGGAACGTTCAATTCAACACCTAACCTATCAAGGGATCAACTTCCAATGCCTGTATTAAGCTTTGAATGAGGTATCCCGCGTGACCTTTGTTAGGGCTTGTTAAAATTGGGGTTTTTTTTTATAATCCCTATTATGTCAAAATTTTAAGGGAAGACATGAATTTACTTACTCAATAGACTTTCAGTGATGAGATATTAATCAAAATATCTAAATATGCATCGTTTGAGTTAGTAAAATTCAGAGCAGCACTGTTGGAGATTTTTGAATATGTGATTAAGCCAAATTATTGAAACTTGGCACAAAGCATTTCCTGAACTGATGATAGGGTAGACTGTGTAAATTTGAAGATAAATAGACTGTGAGAGTTTGAAGGAAAATTGACTGCCAAGACTGTGTAAATTTGAACAAAAATAGACTGTGAGATTACTGACAGGTGCTACAAGCCATATAGAAAATGAAGAGGAGTGGAAAAACTAATAGGGACGAGCCCACTAATCTCAGTTGGATAGATAAATTTCTAGGATGCACTGAGCTATTTGAAAGTGCGGGATGGTTGATATTTTTCAATAAAATTGATGGATACAATGTTGAAGTCTCTCATAAGTTTGCTCAGTGTTATGACAAAGGTACTGTATCTTTTGATACTTTGAAATTCAAATTGATCAAAGAATTGGTGTCTGAAGCAACAGGGGTTAAAAATGAGGGAGAGCTTTGGATTAAGAAAGTGTCATTTTCCTTTAATGCACAAAGGTACCTATTGCCTGGTATAGTTCCATATTGGAGTAAGGGTGTGCCCATCCATAACTTCAGGGCTGAATGGGTAGAACCCATCAAGGTTTGTTGGTTATCTTGGGAAGACCTGGGTTTACTAGTTATGTACCAATAATACCCCTAGCTCACTGGCCCTTTCGGCAACAGACCACAGAACGGCCTGAAGTCTCACCCGAAGTGATCTGAGATGGGTTGGACAAAGACTCAGATGTCCTCAACTAGGTTCTGTAGCATCCTAGTGTCTCACGACTCTTCTTATCCAGCGGGATCTCTCTGTGAAACACTGTTCTCTCTTACTCGCTGGCTCTGATAGGGGATTGACTCTTATCGCTTCTCAACCTCTAGGATTATGTGCACTTTCTCTTCTACTCAACCCTTCCCCTGCAATATCTCACACCGCAGCTCCTTCGACGGTGCGATATCACCTTTCTATACTGCGATATCTTCTACAGCAAAACTCAATGTGACTCTCAAGGTCCAAAGGATTTCTCTCTTGGTAGAATAGCTCTGTTAACCTTCAACAGGGTGTTAAAAAACCTTACCTAAACTCCCACAGTTTAACACTCTTAGCATCAACTATACTCAACTTGCTGAACTAAGTATACTGGAATTGCTTAACACTGTAACTATTACTATCATGAATCAAGCACCGATAAACTCATATACAGAATACTTGATACATTCAACTTGCATTTAACCTTCTATAATGTTGTAAACTGAATGATAGCATACATACATTCACTAACTGGTAAGCAAAGCTCATGTAACATATAACAGATAGTAAGGAGTAAACACAATCACATGAGACAGTCACACAACACACGGATTTAATGTGGTTCACTCCCAGGAAGGAAGCTACATCCACAGGAACTGGTTTTTATATTATATCTTGAGAGGATAAACACAGTTCCGCTGCAACCTAGTATGCAGCTTGATATCTTCTTGGAAAGTCCGCTCACACAGTCGAGAGCCCTTCTCTCTTAGATCTCTTCTCTTTCTATATTGTATTCTTACAATATACTCTTCCTCTCTCTCTCTCTCTCTCAATCCCTGTGGATTGTTACATTCATGCTCTAGGAGCTAGCTACTGGTTACAGTAAAATAAATACAGACTGAATAAGAGAACCAAATCTCGACTCTCCTCAATGTCTTACAATACAACTGACTATGAGCTAACAGACTAACTGACTCTCTGACTAGCTAGCTAATTGTCTGAATAACTAACCTTTCACAATAGAAAATACATGCTTTTATAGGCGGCCCAAAGGTCTCGCCATAATACAACACTGTGGGCCTTTCCCAACAGTAACCCAAAACCCTAACTTGTGACAGTCGACGTATCTGTACTTTGAACTACTGCTTTTCGTCACACCACAGCTTTCTGCAGTCTTCCATGCTTCCCGGCACTAATCGTGGGTATGGGCGCCGCTTCCTCAGTCTCTCCCCTTCTATCCTTTGTCTTCAATACCTCAACCCGTTGCCCCTTTTCTCTTTATGAGGGTAGCTAAGCCCTCCTGTCTTTGTCACTTCCTTAAGTGCAGTGGTTGAGCTCTCTCTTCTCGGTCGCTGCCTTAAGTGCAGTGGTTGAGCTCTCTCTTCTCAGTCACTGCCTTAAGTGCAGTGGTTGAGCTCTCTCTTCTCGTCCACTCAGGTACTATTTCCTCTTGACTTTCTTATTCCTCTATGGCATATTTTCTTGTAGCTGCGGGGCCCTGCTCCAACAGTCCCCTAACACTTACTTGTGGCTCATCCCTGAGGCACTAACATCGGGTTTCTCTTGTTGTAGCTTCTCCTTGGCTTCCAGCAAAGTCCTTGTAAATCTCTCTCAAAGTCCTGTGACTTCTTTATCCATAGCCTCGACACACTCTTATGTTGTTCCAAGCATAGCTTGACTAATGATGGAGTCTTCTGTGTCAACTTAGTTCATAGGTCTCTCTTATCTTTCCTTCCCTCATTGGCATGCTCTTGCTCTTGTCGTTGGAAAGACCTTCAAGTGATCGCTTCACCTGGATCACCATCGAATCTCGCGCACAAGATATACTTCACAGTTACATATAGGTCTTTTCTTGGGTCAGTGGCTCCTTTAAGGATCTTGAGCTTTTGAGAAGTCTTCCACAGATATCCTTTCCTATTTATCTAGGTTAGAACTCGTATTACCAAGAAAATATAAATCTATATCTTCCAGCCTTCTCAAACATTTCATTCAGTCTGGATCCTTCTATACGAAAGCTATACAAACCATGAATTCCATTCCGAGAACAAGCCTTTGTCTACATGTTGAAGTTCTGCTCGTTTGGTTTGTTTTCCCCCTTTCACTTTTCTTCTCAACAAATTGCTCTGAGTGTTCACACTGGCTATGAACTCCGTATTCTCATTTCTTTGCCTCTGCAATCTCTTGTTCTTCTCTTAGCTGATGAGATAGGTCATCTTCCTTCTCTCGTTGCTTTCTTTTTCTCATTTTTACTTTCTTCCTGCCTGCAGATTTCTTCTCATCATTCTTCTACTTTGTTTTCTTATCTTCAGTGATATTCTCGTCATTCTGCTTCTCTGCAGCAAAGACTTTGATGACATCTTCTACATCCCGTGCTTGAATCCTTATCCTTGGCGGCTGTATGACTTGTGATGCACCTAGTTTCACAGCCCTGGGTGATGTTGTCATAGCAGACACGAGGCCACCACGCTGGAATCGTTGCACAATTTCTTCTAAAGGTTTCATCTCAGACAGAACCCACTCAGTGCAGTACTCTGGAGTGGCAATGGCTGTGAAATTGGGGAAAACTAGCACTCTGTAACTAGAGTATCTCTGGATAGGGAAAACTCTTCCAATTTCTCTATAGCTCTCAGAAATTGTAAAAGCAACCCTTCTGTATGAATGATCTCTGTATTTATAATGAAGGTGATAATCTTTGAAGCAACGGTAATCTAGGCTAGACCCATCGACGGAATTTATTGCATGGACAAGACAACACCCGTCATTTTGATCCTCATTAATTGCTGAAAATCCAATCAAATTTCCCTCGAAACTTGTGTGCAGGCGCTGGTCTCGACCAAGATTTACTAAATCTAGAAAAATCATTATACTATTGCCAAATCTAGGGCAACGTATACCTATCATATCTAGATTAATTGCTTGTCAGAAGGCGAAGTGACTGGCCCTTTGTCTCTTTTCAAAATTGTCTACGTGGCACGGGGAAAACATCGCATCGCTGCAATGTCATACCGCATTGTTCTGAAGCAAAGTGTTTCACACCGACTCTGTTTTTTTTTTTTTTTTTTACTCTATAAGCATCCTATGACTTGCGCACAATAAAAATTTCCTCATGCGATTCCTTATACTTAGAATACCTGCCGGTGTAGACTAATTACCAGTGTGATGCCTCCTTTCAACTACACTAGACATATGCACATGCATAAACTGTCTGAGCTAGGGCTGGGAGGTGGAGTGGCTATCACTATAAAGCTTAAGTCTACTGACATTAATCAAAGTAGGAAGAAGTTCCCCGTTCAATTTGCTGAGCTGAATGGAACCTCCTTCTGTAACTTGCTGAATCTGATATGGCCCTAACCAATGCATCTTGAAATTCCCTAGAAACTTAACAAACTTACTGTCATAGAGGAGCACTAGGTCTCATGTCTGAAAAATCTTACTCTTGATGTGCCCGTCATGCCAAGATTTTTCTCGTGCCTTCTGCACTTTCTGGTGAAATCCTGCGATGAATCTATTTTCTTCTAAGGTAAGCAACTGCGCTAGTCTTTCGTTCATCATGTCTGTATCATCCATCTTAGTAATTTGAGCAACTCTTAAACTAGGGATAATATATTCCATAGGCATAACAACCTCTTGTCCATACACCAAGCTGAAAGGTGTGTGTCATGTAATTTTCTTACATGTAGTCCTATAAGCCCATAATACAGCATTAACCCTGAGGTCCCAATCATTTCTTTGGCTGTTACAGATCTTAGTAAGATCATTTTCTAGAATCTTGTTAAAGGCCTTCACCGTACCATTAGCTTGTGGGTGGTAGGGAGTGCTCTTATGGTGCTGTATCTAAAATTCCTCCGTCAAGGCCTCAATAGTGTGATTCAGAAAGTGTGTGCCTTGATCACTCATCAAAATTACTGGACATCCAAATCTACTTATGATGTTTTCAAAAATGAACTACGCGGCTGTAGCAGCATCACAATTCCTTACTGCTTTGGCCTCTTCCCACCTGGTGAGGTATTCTGTTCCTGTGATGATGTATCTTGCACTAGTTCGTTTTCCTGGTGGGTTGATAGGACCCACGAAATCTATAGCCCACTTGTCAAATGCGCGCAGCGTAATCTATGGTCGCAGTGGCATTTCATCTCTTCATGAAGGTTTTTCTACCCTCTGGTAGATATCATAGCATCTGCAAAACTCCTTAGTGTCTTTGTGCAAAGTAGGCCACCATAATCCTGTAGCTAGAATTTTCTGCGCAGTCGGCTTTCCTGCAAAATGACCTCCTGTGGTACCTAAATGTGCTTCTCTGATAATGGCCTCTTTCTCGTGTGGCATAATGCATCTTCTCAGGACTTCATCTGGACCTATCTTATACAAATGTCCTATGATCAAATTGAAGTCTGCTGCTTTAACAACTAACTGTTTCTTTTGCTGCTTATTAAATTCAACTGGTGCCCACCTTGTGGTGAGGAAGTGAACAATATCGGCGTAATACTCATCTGTGATCTGAATAGAAAATAATTGCGCATCTAGAAAATTATCCTCTAAATTACTTGGTTCTTCTCCTAAGTCTATCCGCTATAGATGATCAGGTCCAGCATTCAATCTTCCTGGTTTTACAATGATTTCAAAATTATTCTCCTGAAATAGGAGTAACCATCTACAGATTCTTCCCCCTAACACTGGCTTATTGACCAAATACTTTAAAGTGGAATGGTCAGTAAACATCTTGAATGGGGCACCCAACAGGTAGTGCCTGAACTTCTGTAGAGCATACACCATAGCTAATCCTTCTCTTTCTGTAGTGTAGTTCTTTTCTACAGTAGATAACTTTCTGCTTGAGTATGTGATAGGGTTATCGATACCCCCTTCTCCTGGTTGTGTTAAGACGATCCCCAGTGCAATGCCAAATGCATCCACATGTACATGAAATGGCTTGGTCCAATCTAGAAATACTAAGATGGGTGTTGTAACCATCTTCTCTTTAAGAGTGTATAGACTGTGTTGGAATTCCTCATTCCATAGGAATTTCACGTCTTTCTTTAATAACTTTTCCATAGGTGATGTGATCTTTGCATAACCCTTGATGAATTTTCTATAGTACCCGGTATGACCAAGCACTATCCTCAATTGCTTGACTGAGTTGGGTGCTGGAAGATTTACAATGATGGCAATCTTTGCAAGATCTACCATCAAGCCTTGTCTGCAAACAATATGACCCAACAAAATACCAAATGGCGCATAGAATATACATTTCTTCAAGTTAAGAGAAATCTGATATTGCCTACATTTCTCTAACATGAGCCTTAAATCTCCTATATTCTTGTCGATTAATCCAAATACAGTCCAATCATCAAAATAGACCTTTAAGAATTTATGGATGTATTCCTTAAATACAGCAACTACTACTCTGGAAAAAATAGCTGGTGCATTTTTAAGACCAAAGGGAATTACCGTATACTGGAATGAGCCCCATTCTGTCACAAAGGTGGTATTATGTCGATCCTCTGGATGGATTCTGATCTGGTTATAGCCTGAAAAGCCATCAGTGAAGGAGTAGACCTCCTGTCCTCCCACATTGTCTAAAACTTCGTCAGTAAAAGGTGTCGGAAATGGGTCATGAAGCGATGCGTCATTGAGTTTGCGCAAATCGACACAAATCCTGATGTCTTCTTTGGTTTTCTTTTCCTGTATGACCATGGGACTAACCCATTCGCTCTCTTCTACGGGCTCAATGATGCCTGCTACTAGCATCTTATCAATCTCATCCTTAACTTTTTGTTTATAACGAGGATTTAATCTGTATGGACGCTGCTTAACTGGCCTAGCATCCTCTTTCAAAGGTATCAGCATGACTCCCAAATATCCTACTATTCCCTTCATCTCTATGAACTTAGTGGGGAATAAGTCCTGATAGTCATGTAACAAGTCTGTGATTTGTCCTACCATTTCATCATCCCAATAGTCTCCAATAGAGGCAAACTTTGGTTCTGCTTCTGTGCCAATATTGATCTTTTTAATCTTGATAGGATCCGTGATGGCGGGAATCTCTAGCTTTGGTCCATCAACTTCGTGAGTCCCTTCTGACTCTGGAATTTTGATACTGCGAGGGTCCTCATCCTCATCATCTGGCTCTGCTGCGAAGTTATAACACTCGAGCGCATCTTCTAACTGGAAGGCCCACTCGGGCTAAGCATGCACTGATAGGGTACAGTCCTCAAATATCTTAATCTTTATAACATCTAGGGCCTGATCAATACTTGGATACTCATATTCAAAAGCAAAAGTGATTTCAAAGCTGTCTATCATAACTGGCCATGTAGTCGTTCCTCTGCACAACTCTGTCTCTGTGTACCAGTTCCTTGGGATTGTGTCTAAAGTGTGAATGAATAGGTGAAACCATTCATCCTCTGGAATATCCGACCAATTCTATTCACAAGTCTTAATATGTGACCTGGGGTCACTTTCTCCTATGTATTTCTGCTGGAAACACTCCTTGTCATTAGATAATATGATCACCATCAATCTCTTAAGATCATCCCATGATGTGATATTCTCTTTATGTGCATGCCACCATCTTGCAGGTGTGGCTCTTACTGCAAGGTCAATAGCTTCCATCCTCTGCTCATGAGGGATTTCTTGTTCAAACTGCTATAAAAAGTTGTTGACATCCACTAAGCCATCAAATGATGGAATGTCCTTAATCTCTGTGCCAATCCATCACAGTGACTTAGTCATGAATGCACATCTACGAGCTGAGACTTCATAAAGTCTATTCTGCCAGTTTTCTAGACCAACATCCGAATCCGATGTGCATGAGCTGTCGCATCGCCAACTAATATTCCCTTCTGCGGTTGGATTGATGTAGTCACTCTGGTTAGCAGTCATCTAATAGAGGCTCTCCATATTATGCGCCTCTTCCTCTGCTCGGATAGGTTCAATATATCTAGGACCTTGGAGAGGGTCCAACTGTGCGATGACCCGAATCTGATTATCCTCAAAGGTCATTTGTCTTTTCTTTAAATTGATAACAGCCATGTTATCGATTTCCCAATCAATACCTAGTAAAGCTGGGTATGGTCTGCTATCGCCAATGATTTCTATGACTTCAAAGTCTGCAAAGCTGTGAACTCCATCAATGTCGACTGGTACTTTTGGTAATCGACCCAGTGGCGACACCCTCTACTGATTGGCTAATCTCAGATGGATAGGTGATCTGGATAAATTAGGGCTACCCATCTGTTCCCATGTCTGCTTAGTCAGAAAATTTACCTCTGATCCTAAATCTAGGATTACCTCATCCATTTCAAATTCTCCAATTTGCGTTGTGAGTCTCATCTCTCTTCTTGTTCTTGTATGTCCCATAATATTATGAACAGCATGTTGTGCACTGCTCACGGAAGAAGATTGTTGACACTGATCTATGATGCGCTGAAGCTCTCCGATAGCTTTCTCATTTCTCACAAGTTTCAAGCAACTCCGCAGGAAGGATTGTACACTTCTTGTCGACTCATCCTCGTCGCATCTCCCATATGTGGTAGCCTGCGATGTCTGCACATGACTAACACCACAAGGTGTTTGCTGTGGTACACCCCTACAAGGTAGTACCTACGATCTTAAGGGTCATTAAAGAAAGTTTTATCTTTCTGGAATGTTTCTTTATTCTTCTGTAGGTCAAGTGGTGTTGATTTATTAGTAGCTTTGCGCACCCACTCCGAACCTATATTCTTTTCGGCATCCTGCAATGTCGTACTAGTGGAAGCACCACTGCGAGTCACAATATTGACTCTTGGTTCTGGTTCTTTTTGCTCAGCAAGAATAAGCTGAATGTTCTGGTTTACTGCTGGCTTAGGATCCCTGATCTTGGCTATCAAGATAGGACATTCTTCTATGGCGTGGTCATAGGACTTGCAATAGTTACATGTCGTAGTAGGGTTCTGAAAATCCCTAGCATAATCTCCTACAACTCCACAATTGTAAAAAGTAATCGATCCACGGCCACGGCCAAAGCCTCCTCCACGGCCTCATCCTCTGAATCCTCCCCCATGGCCATCATGAGCCGGTTCATGCTGTGGTCCTGCTGCTGGACCTGGTGTCTCTAATTGGACTCTATAAAAGTCATGCTTTCTCTCTACCATGAGATCATAAGCTTTGCAATTATTTTCATCGTGTCCTACTGACTTACAGAAGTTACAGTATAAGTTCTTAGGGGTCTGTACATACTTCTGAAGTAAAGGGAATTCCTAAGGTCTATGTCCTCTTGTTCTGCAAAGTTCACACCATGGCCCTTGGTTCTGTACTAAGGGGTTAGTAGCCCCACTTGCTAAATATTCAACAAATACTGGAAAGTTATCTTTAGTATGGCCCTATCCTTTACACTTGGTACACCATAGTTCTTGTGCAACCTCTTTTCCTTTTTTAATCTCATGCAGCTATAAGGTGAGGTTAGCTAACTGATTCTACAGGTTTGTCATACCTGTACTAGTCTCGGCTAGAGGTGAAGCCTCTAGTTTCATTGCCATCTCCAATGCTTCATCCTGCATATGGAGTCTCTACTGCATTAGTGGCAGTCTGATATGAGGGAGCAGTGCTGTGATGAATCATTCCTTATGCTGCTCCGGGGAAAACTCAAAGCTAACTTGGTCTATAAGGGCTTTGAATTTCTGATCAAAGTCCCATATTGATTCTGAGGGTAGCTATTTGATGTCTTTAAGCTCTATGATACACTGCGAATCAGACTTGGGTTTCTTAAATTCTTTGATCATGGCAGTCCTGAAATAGATGAGCGTTCTAGGCTGTGCTAAGGTATACTTCATATACCACGTTAAGGCTCTTTCTCTAAGTGTAGTGGCCAACTGTACAAGTTTAGTATTATCATCCTAGATCCCTTTAATGGTCCATACTGCTTCACATAGGAACCAATGTTGTTTCAGGTCTTCTGCCCCTGTACCCTTAAAGGTAGGTAACTTCATGTCATCCCCCATTCTGTTTCTACATGGTGGATTCTGATTTGCTGTGTTACTACCACTAGGTGGTGTAGATGTAGGTGGTGTAAAGGTAGTATGTACTGTATGTGAACTACTAGATGGAGTTCCTGCGGGATTGTTCTGAGTCCCAGTTGTTTTCTGTGGGGTATAAGGGTGGTAAGGGATACCCCCTACTGTTATTTCTATATTAATGTGACTCTGTTGTCTAGTATTGTCTGAACTGTCTTCAAAGAGAGAAGATTTGAAATCTACTTTATATTTCTTACCGCTACGTGTACATCCAATTTCTTCAAAGTCACTCTCAAACTCTTGTGACATTACACTTTACTTTAACTTATTCATCTGAGAATATATCCAATACTCATTTTTCATGTAATAACATCTTAATGGACAAATTTAAAGAGTTCAAGTAATTACCGCGATATCCTTTGAAGAAGTACCTCTCGACTTCGCTGAAGCTCTTTCTTTGATCGACTGCAAACTCTGTAATGAAGCCTTCCAGTAAACTCACAAGCCAGAAGTTGAATACCCATGAAATGGGATTATCTATGCTCCTCGTGGTCTAAATCAGCTCTGGTGTCCAGACAATGTTCCTTTTCTTCTTGAATATATGCTTATCAGTCAACTTTGACAACCAGTCGTACAACTCGTTTGCATAGGTCACAAAAAATATCTCATGCAGGTCTGTGAAGATATGTTTTTGCAACCAGTCCTCTGTACTAAGCCTAGGACTTTTGTTTTCTGTCACAGCAAATTCCTTTTCCTTAGACCCAACCCACTGGTTGAGTTCTTCTTTAGTAGGATGCCAACAGAACATTAGCTCTTCAATGTGTTCAAAGCTGGAAACGGAACCATTTGTTGGTTATCTTGGGTAGACCCGGGTTTACTAGTTATGTACCAACAATACCCCTAGCTCACTGGCCCTTTCGGTGACAGACCATAGAACGGCCTGAAGTCTCACCCGAAGTGATCTGAGATGGGTTGGCCAAAGACTCAAATGTCCTCAACTAGGTTCTGTAGCATCCTAGTGTCTCATGACTCTTCTTATCCAGCGGGATCTCTCTGCGAGGCATTGTTCTCTCTTACTCACTGGCTCTGATAAGGGATTGACTCTTATCGCATCGCAACCTCTAGGATGATGCACACTTTCTCTTCTACTCAACCCTTCCCCTGCAATATCTCACACCGCAACTCCTCCGACGGTGCGATATCGCTTTTCTATACTACGATATCTTCTACATAAAAACTCAATGTGACTCTCAAGGTCCAAAGGCTTTCTCTCTTGGTAGAATAGCTCTATTAACCTTCAATAGGGTGTTAAACAACCTTACCTAAACTCCCACAGTTCAACACTCTTAGCATCAACTATACTCAACTTGCTGAACTAAGTATACTGGAATCACTTAAAACTGTAACTATTACTGTCATGAATGAAGCACCGATAAACTCATATACGGAATACTTGATATATTCAACTTGCATTTAACCTTCTATAATGCTGTAAACTGAATGAGAGCATACATACATTCACTAACTGGTAAGCAAAGCTCATGTAACATATAACAGAAAGTAAGGAGTAAACACAATCACATGAGACAGTCACACAACACATGGATTTAACGTGGTTCACTCCCAGGAAGGAAGCTATATCCACAGGAACTGGTTTTTATATTATATCTTGAGAGGATAAACACATTTCCGCTGCAACCTAGTATGCATCTTGAGATATTCTTGGAAACTCCACTCACACAGCCGGGAGCCCTTCTCTCTTAGATCTCTTCTCTTTCTATATTGTCTTCTTACAATATACTCTTCCTCTCTCTCTCTCTCAATCCCTGCATATTGTTACATTCATGCTCTAGGATCCAGCTACTGGTTACAGTAAAATAACTATAGACTGAATAACAGAACCAGAGCTCGACTCTCCTCAATGTCTTACAATACAACTGACTATGAGCTAACAGACTAATTGACTCTCTGACTAGCTAGCTAGTTGTTTGAATAGCTAACCTTTCACAATACAAAATACATGCTTTTATAGGTGGCCTAAAGGTCTTGCCATAATATAATACTATGGAACTTTCCCAAAAATAACCCAAAACCCTAACTTGTGACAGTCGGCGTATCTGTACTTTGAACTGTCGCTTTCCGTCACACCACAGCTTTCTGCAGTATTCCATGCTTCCCGGCGCTGATCATGGGTATAGGCGCCACTTCCTCGGTCGCTCCCCTTCTATCCTTTGTCTTCAATACCTCAGCCTGTTGTCCCTTTTCTCTTTATGAGGGTAGCTGAGCCCTCCTGTCTTCGCCACTTCCTTAAGTGCAGTGGTTGAGCTCTCTCTTCTCGGCCACTGCCTTAAGTGCAGTGGTTGAGCTCTCTCTTCTCGGCCGCTCAGGTACTGTTTCCTCTTGACTTTCTTATTCCTCTATGGCAGCTTTTCCTGTAGCTGCGGGGCCCTGCTCCAACAAGGTTTTACAAAGTTATATTACATGTGAAGGAAGATATGCCTTCGTTTTTAAATACCATTTCAGGTTCCTCCAACACCTCAGTAATCAAACAAAGATGAACTTTCCTTTATTCTTACTCAAGAGCCTGCAGAAGATGTCTAGTAGAATCAAAGAACACCAAGACCATACTAGATAGTCCATGTTTCACCATGGACTTATCAAAATTATTATCAACAGTGTTTTGCAGAGAGTAGGAAAAACTTGGGAATATTTCCTTTTTTGGTCAGGGTTTCAGAATAGTCAAGAAGGACAGTCTACTAGAAATCAAGATGATAAAGGATAGACCTTGATCAGAAAATTAAGATAGAAAGTAAAGGTTGAAGATGAAGATTGTGTCAAATTAGAGGAAGTTGCAGAACCTACAAAAGAAGATTGTGAATCTAAGAAGCATCTAGATGACAGTGAGAACAAAGATTTGCAGTTTATTAATAAGGAGACTCAACCTGTTCATAATGATGCACCAACAGAGACATTCATTGATGATAAGATTGTACTTACAGAGAAGGTTTCAGGTGATGAAGAAGATACTAAAGTCCAAAAGCAAAGTCCAATTACAGTCTTGTCAGAGGATGAAACATACCTGTTGGAGGAGGATAAGCTTCCTGTCATTGATAAAACTAGGGTTGGCACTAAGAAATAATTTCACAGTCAGGAATATAGGATAGCAATACCAAAGAAAAAGAAGCTTAAAGTTATGGAATTTTCCTCTGTCATACATCAAGGTAAAACTTTAAAAATGGTAGGAGAACTTGCTCCTGGGTGGAAACCAAAGACTAGACCCAAAAACAAGCTTAGGCTAAACATGAAGAAATTACTAAACCCTAAATTGAATAAAGAGGGGGTAACTGTGATTGATGACTCCTCCTCTGATGAAAAGCTAGATGTTGGTAAGGGTGACGGCAAAGGGAAAAAACCAATGAAATCAGAAGAAGAATCTACCCTCACTGAGACCAAAATGTCTGATGTAATTTTATAAATACAAGGCCAAATGTTAAAGGAGCAACATGAAGGTGAGATAGAGGTTTCTCACATAGAAAACAAGCTGATGGTTGATGAAAATGTTCCTGGTGAAACTGAGACTAAAGAAAACCTATGTTTTCATGAGACTTCTACAGAGTTGTTGTCAGAAGATGAAGAAATCTATAGAAGACTTAACATTCCATGGCTTTCTAATGAGATACAAAGTACAACAGGAAATAAAGCATTTGATTCAGAGAAAGAAAATTTATAGAGAAATATAAAGCAATATAAACATCAAGTAGAATATATGCAGGAGACAAGTGATGGTTTGATTATGGCCAATAGAAGACTGAGAGAAGACCTAGAAGAGGTTAATAATCACTATTAGGAACTAATTGCAGTCTCAAAAGAGGCATTGAAAAGAAAAATAAGTACAGAGTTACAATTTACAGGGTTAAAACAAACCATCAAACATCTACAGCAACAAAATAAAGAGCTCACTAGAAGAATGACAGAGATGGAAGCAGAGCAGCTAAAGGCTAGGAGAAAGGCCCAAGCCTTAGAAGGGATAGCTTTGTTAGCAGAGGCAGCTAAATATCTATGAGGCTTGTTAACAAAATCAGTTATTTGTTATGTTTTCAAGAATATTTCATTTTTGTAATTATTATTTTGATAAAACCATTTCAATGAGTAGGCTGAAAAGCAGTTAAGGTTTAACTTTTAACTGAATTTTGAAAGATAGTATTAAGGTAGGTCACAAAGAGGACTAAGGGCTCGATTTTTTGGCTAGCTAGAGGAGGTCTCTTGACTTGTTGATAAGCTAGGTAATTGAATCTCATGTGTATTTGAAGAACTGATTATGAAATATATGCTCCATTTTACCCTTCAATTTGTTCTCTAGCTTCATTTATAGCTTGTTTAGCTACTCAGTTGGTAATTTCATTGCTAGTTTAAAGTTTTTATGCTTGTAGTCCTTGCCATTTGTGGATGAACTTCAGTGCTATTTTCTATTGGATACATGGTTATTATGTTATGCATCTCAGTTTTTCTATGCTTGCGATTTAGTTTTTATTTGGGTTATGAATGCATTCCCTCTTGTCGCCAAACTTCACAACCAGAAAACCTTAAAAAACCCTAAAAACCTTGTTTTGTTTTATTGAAACATTTGAGATTATGTTGGCTTGTTTTATCGTAGTCTGGAAACAATTTCTGGCATAAATAGCGAGGTTTTAAAGTTTGGGTCATTTTCTTTTAAAATTGGGTGGCACCCATTTTCCACACCCATTTTCCAAGAATCATTTGTAATATTCAATTTGTGCATTCCTTTGAGCACTTTTGCAACTTTTTCCAATGTGGGTCATCAGTTTCTCGAGTAGCAAGAGCCAGGTAATCCTAAACCTTTTTTCCTATCACATTTATCAAGGTAGTTTGAGGTTTTGGGGGTTAGGGATTGTATGTATGGTTTTGACCTCCAAAACCATCTCCACAAGTTTCATCCCTTTTAGTGTGTTAAGGCACGAGAAAATGGGTGTCTCACATTGATTCGTGCAAGATACTAGGGTATACTCATAGTTAAGTTTAGGATATGGATGGTTCAACTATGCATATCGACTGTGCGGTTTTTTTATGAACAACCGCTCTAGGGATCGGGGGAGTTAGGAAATATCATGTTGATGCAACACAACTAAAATTGGTTCAGTTGCACGTATGTGCAACTGAATAGGGAAAATATCATGTGTTGGTTCAACATAGAAAACAAATGAATAGATGCATTGAGCGTGGATTTTGTGGGACAAAAAACACCCATTCAACGCGAGTGGTCTTAAGGAGGTGTCATGTAGGTTAGGGTTTTCATTGACTTTCATTTATGATAGCGCCCAAAAGACTTATGATGATAAGCCTTTTTTGTGTAGGTATTGATTTATATTGAGTGGTATGAGTGGAGTTATGATGACCTGGTGGATGATGTTTAGAGTGACCTTCAAGTGACCCAAATGAGGGACATCTGACTATCGAAGTTCTTCACATGTCCATTGATTTGATCTATGGATTATCTACTACAGGAGCTAGTGTAGATATGGGGCCTAGATGAGGGTGTGCTCCATGTGGGTTAGCAGGAACTAAGCATTATAGGTCAGGACATTTACTTTTTGACGAGACTGAGTCATTGAGGGATGAAGGAGTTCATTCACCCCACGATGGGTGGGGCCCATATGATTTGTGGGATGATCAATCAGTATTTTGGAGAAGAGACGACGACATACAACTCCAGTCGAATCTTAGTGAGGTTTCTATGGAATTGGAGTGTGTTGGCGGTAGTAGTGGCGGTGTTGAGGATTCTATGGCCTTAATCATTCCATAGGATTATGGGTGGGAAGATACTTTTGGTGGAGTAGGTGCTAGCTAGTGAGCTAGTAGCGTAGGGGTTGATGCTGTGGGAAAGCATCATGGCCTAGTTTTGGGAGATGCATCATGATTAGGGGATGAGGAATTTCTATCATGGGAGTGTCCTATGTGCCTTATTTTTGGAGAGATTCCCTTCACTAAGGTTGTTGGTTGTAGTACCACTGTGGGACCCTCATGAGCCGCGGATGTTACGAGGGGTTTACAGTGATGCCCCATGTAGGAAGTGGTGAGTTGGGGGAATTGTATTCCCCTTACTTTATGGAGGTGTGGTTGCAATGCATTGGGCCAATGGATTGTTATGCCTAGCAGGGGATGGACTACACCAGGGATCTACAGCAACCTCATCCTGTTGATGGTTCGGGTGGGAAGGTACACATTTATGTTTGTTTTTTAGCATGATATCTACTTCTATACATGTATTGGTTTTATGTACATACTTTGAGATATATATGTATTGATGACAGGTTTATGTACCCTATGATTCAGATGTTGGACTAGTGCCACCATCACATAGATTATGTTGTTGTCAGTTGCAGTTTGAGGGAGTAGGGTCGGTAGGGCCTAAGACAGTTGCTAGGACAACAAAAGGTGGTGATGATTTGAGTGGGGGAGCTGATGTTGTTGCTCCCATGGATGGAGCTGTTGGTAGGGATGCAATATACATAACCTTAGTCAAGGTAGAGCGATGCTTCACCAAGCTGACGGTGGGAATAAATGATTAGGAGATCGGGGATCTTAGGGATGAGGAGTTGGCATGGAATTTGTAGCTCCCAAATGCATGTGGACCGAGGTGGTGGACCGTGATGCATAGGGTGGTTATTGCATGCCATGGTGCATGGGTGGGATAAGGTAGAGAGGTACCTCCTTCTATGCAGAGACCACGACATGGATCGAGACTAATTTGGGGGCCAGATCCAGAGGTAGCTAGAGGAGACACTGTACAAACTTTGGCTATCATGGGGCCTTGTGATCTGGTAGGTGGTGTAGCAACTTGAGTGCTCAGAACTTTAGGTATCTTGTATACAAGGAATATGGCCTTTGTTTTGTATATGCATTATGATAGAGCCTATGGAATTTAGTTTTATTATGTATCCCCCATAAGGTGCATGATTATTTTGTACATTCCCCTTAGAGGGCCATTTTGTACATGGCACTATGTTTGAGGATATATATATATATATATATATATCATTTTGGTGATATATGTTATATTCCTCATGTATGATGTGTCTATGCATGATTATGATTTTGTTGTTTCATATGTTGATATGATTAATGTGTAGTAGTTGACACTTGCACATGATGTCAAACTCATTATCGACATATTTTTATGATATGGATGTTTATATATGCATAGTTATAGGCACTTGTACATGTATTGGATGACTTTGTTCATTTGCGTAGGTTTAGGTATGATGTATCAAGTGCCATTTCAAGACCTCATTGGCGACTACATTGATGAATGCATTGGCGCCTCTCGAGACATGGGAGAAAACTATGAGTTCAAACTATCATATGAGAAGATGCACTTGGAGATACTTGCAGAGGAGGAGTGGATTAAGGACAAGAAAGACATTATTGAGCTATGATACAACTAAATTGGAATTTAGATGGGTGTGTAGGTGGGTTATTCCAAAATGGATTGCATCAGAGAAAAGACCTAAAAAAGATGCATCGTACTCTACTTGGTTTTTTGTGAGTGCCCCTAGGAAGACTCCATCGGTGTGGTATAGAGTTTGGTGGGGGGTATAAATGGCCCAAGTAGTTGATGCTAGGTTTTTGGACCAACAAATTGCACCATCTGTGAAGCCTATATAGTTTTTTTGGTGGTCATCCATATACATTGTGAACAACGGATGTTGTTTATTTTTCTTTCTATGGGATTGAAAACATAAATGATAGATTGTGAATATTGAAATTTGCAATGAACAATGGGTTCAAGTGGTTCATTTTTGGGGATATGTTGCTTATGTGGGGGGTGTTACATCTTTCCTTAGTATTTCACCTTCATGGGTGGTAGTGCAAGAGTTGTTTGTGGGGGGAATTTACCATGGGAAGAAATGGACCCAATAAGCCCATCTGCAGAATGTGACATCCCTACAACAAGAGGATCTAATTAACAATGCCGAGGGGAATCTTGTAGTACAGTGTCTAAATACCCTAATTGGGAATAGATGAGGTCAAAGTGTTGATCTTTGAGAAACACTTCTTCCTCATTTTGTGGCATCAAGGTATCCATGTCCTTCATGATAGCTGGTTGGAGAGATTTAAGAAACCAAACCAAAAGGAAGGGAGGTTAGATGTCGATTTTTCACAAAGTGTGGTGGTGATGTCATTCATGGATATGACCAACTATGTGTGCCACAATGTCAAAAGAGAGGAGGAAGCAAAATAGTGAGCACAATGTACAAGATTCATAGATTCATTTGAATTTTATTTTATAACCATAGAAGTAATATAGTTATTAAGTATGCAAAACTTTATTATAGAATATAATTTTAAGGTTGTGACCTAACCATATACTAAATTGATATATATGACCTCTTGTTTTTGGGACAAGGTATCATCTCATCACATATTCAACTACTTAATATGCCACAATGTGACTAGTCCCTACTAAATATAGAAAATAAGTTCTAGGTTGAGTATAGGAAGCAAGAAAGTAAAAGAAAAATTGTAAGAACATAAAAAATTGTAGAAAAAGTAGAATTAGGGAAATTTAAAATTATGAATTTATTTTTAATTTCCAAAAACTTAATTTAATAAATTGTACATTGAAAACATTATAAAAATTTATAATATGAAATTGAATTAATGTGAAGTTAAAACACCTTGTCTTGTGAATAAAAAACATATTCTAAGTTTCAACTTATATATGGTCCTTGGAATATGGCCCAGGGATTGGAAGCTATGCTCATAGGCTTCCAGATCATATGATAATCTCTCTAAGGGAACAAGGTAATATTTTTCTATATCAAGTTAGTGATATTAATAATTCTACCCCATTGTATTAGGTTTGGTTAACAACAAAGGTCTTGATTTTTGTGGATGAATATAGAATTTCTTGGAATATATACATAAAATACCTTCAAGACTGTCACATTCATTTGGTGGACAAATAGGATGACTTGACATGGTCTAGTAATGTGAAAGGACTCTTACCTATACTCCTAGATTGGGTTATAGAGTCTTGAGAGAGGAAGAAGACCACCCTTATACTCCTTGGTGGATACTTTTTATCTGGAAGCTAAATTGTCCTTTAAAAGTTAAGTTGTTCTTGTGGCCATTCTTAAACAAAAAGTTTCCAGTATGGGAAGTGGTGAATAGGAGATTCTGGATCGGGTCAGGATGGTGTCCCCTTTGGAAGGAAAACAATGAAGATATAGAGCATTTATTTATACTATGTCCATATATGATGAGGATGTGGGCACATGATTTTCATATTACATGGATAAACTTCATTTGGAATGGTTTGCATGTCCAAGATGCTCTTCAAAGCTAGCAAAATAATGGGCTATTCAAATATTATCAAGCTCTCCCAACCTTAATGTTAACGGGCTCATGGATGGCTAGGAACACAACCATATTTGATGACACTTTTATAGCTCCAAAAACTGATGCAATTAAAATTATGGCCATTCTCAGACTTTTCCCTTAGAGTGAAGGCATTCCAAAGGTTATAAGGGTGGTGGAAGAAGTTATTGATAGATCAGGTAGTTGGGCTTATTTTGATGGAGCCTCATAGGGTTTTCCAACTAGGGGATGGGCAGGGGGTACAATTTACTTTCCATATCATCATTGGTTTAAATTTGTAGTAGGACTAGGCCAAAGTATAGATAATTGTCAAGAAATGAAGGCTCTAAAATTGACTATGTTGCTTGCTCTTTCAAAAGGTATTACACATTTATAGGTATTTGGGGACCCAAGGTTAGTAGTGGACTCGATGAGGTTAAAAAGGGATCCAAAGAACATCTACTTAATGGCCATCGATGGAGAATTAATCCAAATAGCAAGTTTATTCTAGAACACCAATTTCCAACATATATACAAGGAGAGGAATGTACAAGGAGTTCAATTATCCAAGCAAGGGCTACAAGTGGCAAAAGGCATTTGGTTTCAATAGAAACAAAACAATAATAATTAAATGGAGATGGATCTAGGACCATCCTTGGGTTGAGTAATGTTGATGATATCACATTTTTGTATGAGGATCTACATAAATGATAGGAAATAAACTATCTTTCTTTGTGATTTGTATTAAGTATTAACATTTACATTATACATATTTTCATATATTAACTAAATTGAAGCTTTTTCGAAATATAAACTTATTTTCAAAAATAAAACTTTTCATACTAAAAATATATTGCCCATTTGTTTGAGAATGTAAACCAACACATATATGTGTCTTTGAACAATATCATTACACCGTAAGGCGTTTCAACAAGTGGGAGTCGACTCCCTGAAACTAATGCATTTTTTTCCAGCCGTAGGATGCTTTCGTCCGATGATTGGGATAATTTGTCCCGTTGATCTTCATCTACTGCCTGGCATTTTTGTCAACCTCCCTTAAATGCACATCAATGCTTCCTGACATTTCTTTTAACCTCCCTTAAATGCACATCAATCAATCCCTGCCTTGCCGACACTCTTAGGCGGTGATGCCTACCTCCATTAGAACCCCTTGCCTCCATCAGAACTCAGAACTCAGCTGATTCCTGCCTCAATCAGAACTCAAGAACTCTGCAGAGGTAGAACTCAAGAAATCTCCTTGCCCTACCGAACTCAGGAACTCGCCTCTCAGGGCAAGGTTTAGGACGAGCTGGTAACTTCATGATTCCAGGTCTTGAATCTCTCTGTATATTTCTTTTTCCCTTTAACATTTAGCTTGCCCGTTTTCCCGCATGAATGAATTTACATTTTGTTGTTCCAATATTTGAAACTTCAAAGCTTATGAATATCCCATACTGTTTAGCATGCATATGACTCATGGGGAGTTTCTTTAACATATATACTTCAAACCTATAAATTTGTTAAAAATACATAGATGTAAATAGTTACTAAACCCACTGCAAATTCTAAGTGAATTGATGTAACTACACAAAATTGATGAATACATTAAATACCTAAGAAATTTATGCTCTTTTGGCTCCACCTGGTGAATGTGCTCCTTAGCTTCATCCGGTTCGCCTGCTGAATGTGCTCCTTAGCTTCGTCTTGTCCCTATTATCAGTTAGTTCTTCTCGTATCTTCTTTCCGAGAATATGAGCTTAACACATACCAACTCACCATTGTTTAACAACCATGATATCAGTATTTAATCACCATTTAGTTGACCCATTTTTCTTACAGTAGAAGCATCGCAGTAATAGGGTGTGCTAAGCTCTGCAAAATGGTGGAATAGCCTACCTCTACTCCATTGGTACATTTTTCATGAGTCTTTGACGTGGTTAACGTATAACCAACACATTCTAAAATTCGAAATCAAACTGATATTGAATCATAGATGCCTAGCCCAAGGAATTCCAAATGTTATGGATTTCGTCTTTCGAAGCTAGCTTGCCTATACCTATACAGAGGGTCGGGCCCTAAACCCCGAGTAAAAGCA
>LPNX010108712.1:77102-148601 GCA_001517045.1 Pseudotsuga menziesii
CTCATGAATCTCAGTCTAGCGCTCAACAAATTCTACATCCCACATCATTTCCCTTTTATTCAGCATGAAAACAATAATTATTGAAACACTATGAGAAAACTGCAAATCACCTCACAGAAAGCGGGTATGGTTTTTGTGCTAGGCCGAGGTATTCATGGTGTGCTACCCTCTGCAAAATGAATTGATGTAACTACATAAAATTGATGAGAAAACTGCAAATTACCTCACAGAAAGTGGGTATGGTTTTTGTGCTAGGCCACATATAGTAGGATTAGCCACGTGATCCCGCCAAACATTTCTCGTCTTGTCAATCTGGAGACGCTGGAAGCCTACAACAACAATTTCTCCGGCCCACTATTGTAATTAAAGGCATTGTTGCCTCCATGACCTACACAACCAGCATCTTCACCAGTTCACCAGGCCTCGTGATGGTCTATGAGCATAGAATGGGTTGGAGATAGACCCCGCGTCGGTGAGGGCTAGCCCGTTTTGGAAGAACAAGCACTGGTCACCTGGTTGCATGCTTGCCCACACTTGGTGTGCATGCAGCCCAGGCTCACATGGGCTCCCTTGGGCAGCCGGACGGTGGCCTGCCTGTGTAGAAGGAGAATGGTAGGGAGACTGGGGGGAGGTAAAGAGGTGTCCACACATGAAGGAGGTAGGGACGGTGAAGGGTTAGAAGAGGAGGACCGTGGGAGGAGTTAGCAGGTGGAAAGGGTGTGGAAAACAAGAGCGGGGAGTCTCACCTACATGAATTCCTTCATGACATTGACCCACGTGGCCTTCAATTTTTTTGTTTTTGAGAATAGCCAAATTATAAACAAAAATATTTACTAAAAAGTAGAAACCATCAGTTTTTTTGTAATATTTCTTCTATTTACCCATAATGAAGTAATGAGGGGCACCCCAAAAGTACCTTTTACACTCTACCCTATCGTTCATTTGGTGCTTGAAATAGTTGAAATCATTTTACACTCTACCCTGTCAATCATTTGGTGCCTGAAATAGTTGAAATCATTGTCACCTCTCTAACTAAAATATCTAATTATCACTCCATCACTGCCAAATTTACCCCACTTAGTCAGTCATGAAACAGGATTTCTATGGCTCAGACTCTGAACATTTTACCTACAAACTTGTGGACAAATGTGCCAAGGATTCAATGTGTACTCCCACTGTCTCTAATACGTGGTTCTACAATATAACATGGCTGCAATTATTCTTTGACTTTTGGAGCAGATTCTCTCATCTTCTTTACAAGTTGTACCTCTGTAAATCCATGCAGAGCCATGTCCTCACTATACCCATTAAATCCTGGAGAAGGAGAGAGCCTCATCCACAGCTGGGTGGGTGTTTGTCGGACTGTACATTTTGATTCTCTGCATGCATTTCCTTCTGCCACTACCATTTCTTACAAATTACACCACCTGTGAATTCAAGGTTTCAGTGTCTTTTCTGTTTTAGAGTCTCTGTTACTATAGTGACATTTTAACAAAAGGATGCATGCAAAAACAAAATCTCCCTCTCAATAGATGCATGTATGAATTGTGAACCCTATCAATCGAGATCTCCTATGATGGGGTTTTATAATAGTATTTTAATAAAATTATGATGGGATCTCTTTCCTCTCAGCTACTGGAGTTGCCGATGGATCTCCCACAGACTCATGCTATGGTGTTTGCTGGACTACAATAAAGACCTGAACACATAAAGAAGAATCTCCATTTTATTTCCCCAATGAGCAATGATTCCTCTGAGCCGTAAAAAATAAGTTTTTACTCTAGATAAGAACATGAAATGAAAATGTTTTACCTGTTGTTTCACCAACTCCTGGGCCAAACCAATACGGGATTCTATTTCCTGTGAACCCTATGAACATGGATGGCTCCAATGTCTGATTCGGGTTGAGATGAATTTATCATCCCCTTCCTCTCAGCAGCTATGGAAGTAAGTGGGAAAGGACCTTTTCAGTGGCCATTTGCCAAATTACTCTGCCTGGCGACCATCCTTGCCCTGCAACACGTGAGTCCTTGCCCTCAAAAGGACAAGCCCTCCGGACCTGTCCGGCATTGCAATATTTTCCCTAGCCTACTCGCCCTAAATGCTAGGGTATGTTAGGTGTTTCATTTTATGAATTATAACAGTAACAGCTTTCAGGTTCCATATATAAGCTTGTGCGTTGCAGTCCTATATCCCCACACTCTTGATAATCCAATGTGAAAATCTAGATTATTCATGCTTATTGCACTATTTCTAGCTCCAGTGGTACCTTGGTCTTATAATATAAACCCTCCATCCCAATTCACAGCGTTAGCTACAGATGGTTCTGGCTTTCTAACCAAGTCACGGCTTAGAGGTTAGCTAGGAGTGAAGAGGTTAGCTTTAATTTTTAGGATTTTTACCTTTACCGCATGCAGGCCACCTAGCGATAACATGAAGTAACGTGTTCTACATAGAGATAACGTGTTCCATGTGCTATGCATGCCATGTATCTACATTGTGTCAAGTGCTAAGCGTTTGATGGCCTCATTAACATCAAATAATTACATTATTAAAGGTCGAGTTAACACTAATAGATTGTAATTGCTTCCATAATAGTTACCATATCGATGTCTCGTGGATATCATACAGAGGACAAGAAACAACACTAATAGATTGCTAAGAGTTTGATGGCGTCATTAACATCAAATAATTGCATTATTAAAGGTCCACTCAACACTAATAATTTCATTATTAAAGTTCGAGTCAACACTAATAGTGTATTTCCTTCCATAATTGTGACCTTATCATCGTTCATGGATATCTAATGTCTACATAAATTCAAAAATTCTTAGAGTGTATTTTGAACCTTCGATCTTAGCCTTGTTTTGAATCAAAGTGAATTGATCTAACTCCAAAAAATGATGATAAAACTTCAAATCCCCTCATAGAAATCGTATTCATGGTTTGTGCTAAACTCTGCAAAATGATGGAATAGCCTACCTCTTAGGAAAATATAGAAAACTGCAAATCAACTGGGAGAAATGGTTCCAATCAAAGCTCTGCAATAGCCTTACCCATTACGAAAATAGATTCCATGAGTACAATTTTCATGAGTGTTTTAGCTTGTTAACCTAAAACCAACACATTCTAAACTTCGAAATCGAACTAATATTGAATCACACACGCCTAGCCCCGGGACTGCCAAATATTATGGATTTCTTAACTGATATTGATGCCTAGACCCTGGACTACCAAATGTTATGGATTTCTTATTTCATTATTTTGATTATATTAAAAGCTCTAGGTTAGAAAGCAACTCGAACTTGACGCAGTGTTTTCCAAATTGTAGAGACAACAGAGATTGGCCCTTACCTCATCGTACTAAACGGATCAACAGATCCTAGTAATGTGCACCTATTTGAATCCTCAACGAGGCATTTCTCCTATATGTTGCATAGTAGTATAATACCGCATCAGCAGGTTGTCCTGGAACGCAACGCAATAGGGCCCTTAATAATATAGCTGAAGTTACTATAATCATTATACAATATAAATTCATTGACATAAAAAAAAACTTAGATTTTGTTATATCAAAATGCTTGAGAACATTTCATTCCTTTGTCAACTCTTTATACAATCATTTCTTGTCTCCACATCAAAATTTTCTCCACTCATTCAAATTCCAATCAATTTCCTTTTCATTGTGGATAATCTTATCATAGTTAAACATTGCAAAATTTTGTTTTTTTAAATATATAATTTATAATTCACTTTGGTGAGAGTAAATTTTAGGTTTAAAATTTGTATTACAACATAGTTTTTGTTTTTTGTTTTTTATTTTATTTTTTAGCTTATCAAAATTATGGTTAGTTACTTTTCATCAAGTTTTTTTTTCAGCTTTTTAGGTATATAAAAGTACAATTTTAAAGCAAACCAAACAATTAGTCATTGTTTTTCCTTTTAAAATGAGATAAACTAAACATGGTTTCAATAGGCTTTAACTTTCATCAAATATTCCAAATCAAAACCAAATATCTAATATCTAAAACTGAGACCTTATGAATTTTTTTGGGTGTATCTTTGAGTGAAAACTTGTACATTAGAGTGTGCAGTGTTGCTTTGCCCTAGGCAGTGAGTAATGTTATCATTAATGGATCACTTAGACAAGTGGTTGATATTTTCTACAAATCACAGCATCATCCTCCACAACTTCCAACGTTTGTTGTTGTTAACTTCCAAAAGTACATTGGTCCAGCATGGGATACCAACAATCCTACTTTTCTACCAATTCCACCTATACAAAAGGGGGGTCGTACTCAAATCCCACTTAAAATGGCATGGGCATTAACAATACATAAATCTCAAGGCATGACATTACCAAAGGCTACAATATACATTCGCACAATGGAGCGTCAAGGTTTGAAATTTACTGCACTTTCTAGAGTCCCGTCCCTTAAGGATCTTCACATCTCCCCAGCATTTTCCTATGATCGTTACAAACTGTTGCCGTTGCAACTGTTTTCCCAAATTTTCGAAATTTTGGACCCTCCCCTTAATTTTTATCTTGCCTAGAATCGTTTGGATCCATGAACTCTGTTTTGTTTTCCCGCTGCTACAAGTTTGGACTATTATGAGGGTAATTGTCTTCATGCTTTTTGGAAAATTGCATAAGTCTGAAACTGCTTTGGGTTATGGAACTTGGATTTTGGTTTGAAATATTGCAGTTTGGTTGTTCGGAAGCCATTTAAACAACGCATCGGAGCCATATTTCCTTATGGAGCCCCCGTTACAGAAGCTGAACGATGAGTGCTCTGTCAGATGGTCATCGTGTTGTATCGTTTGACTTGTCTTGCATTGTCGGAGATTGATCGAAGTTTGAATCGGGGTTGTTTGATCTTTGTCAAGCCGCTGTTTTGGAAGTGAGACAAGTTTTTTGGACCACTGCAAGACCTTAATTTTTTTCGAACACTTAATGTTTTCACAATGTTTCTATGCCATAGCAAAAGTTTATGACTTGGATCGGAGGCTGTAGTCTGTTTGTTTTCTGCTATTGCGGCTCCTGAGCGAACTAAGTATCCACCATATAACTGCTCCACTCACCGATGCTTTTTCTAGGTTTCGCCGATATGTCTTTAGGTCGTGAGGCCCGTAGCCTTTTCATCTTCTGCCATTGCGGCTGCGTAATGCGCTAACCTCTCAATGTTGATGTCATTTCGTTCACCGACAAGGAACCTTTCCATCCGATACTTTGGCATTTAGTCCTTCCGACTCCGATAGACTTAACGGTCCCGCAAAACTCATTGTCCATATAAAACCCGTCGTTGTGGATGTAAGTAAGACTACCTAGCCGATGTTTTAGTAGTTCAAGCCGCCAATAATATTTTTTCCTACTGTCTTGTGAGTTTTTAACCCCTGTATGGGCAGCAGTGGTTTTGATTCTTGTTAAGGCTTTCATGACGAGAGCACAGTACAGGGCCTCATTTGATGACTAGTTTGGTTGTTGGTGTAGTTTAGTTTTATTGAAAAGATGCAGTCCTATTAAAATAATGAATGTTGCTTAACTACAGACGGACTCAGAAGATTCTTCAGATTACTGCTACAAGAGGACGTAGCTAAAGGATAAAGCTGAGGAAGTTGGCTAAGAAGTGACAAGCAGAGTTTACTCTGAAATCAACAGGATCTAAAGAAGGACAAACAAAAGACAAGGAAGAATCAATGGCAATAATAGCCCAGGCTTGGAAAGGGTCCGTCAGTTATCGAGCGGATCTGGTTTTATTAGGTACTCATAAGTTGAAATACAAAAATGTAACGCATTATGTGAATCATGAGTACTCACGAAAAAGACAAAATGGTGAGATTAAACGGTTTTTGGGGATCCCAAAGGTGACACGGCTGGGGCAGCCCAAGGGGTTTGCTGTTTTGGTTTAAATATAGGAAAGTTAGAGTTTACAGGGGCTTTTTCCCTGGAGAAACTTGTGAGCTATTGTTTGTAAGAGGAACTATTTCATTTTACAATAAAGAAATTGCAATTTTTCCCTGTTGGAGAAGGTGCTATGTGGAATGTTTGAGTGTGATAAAATTAGCAATGTTGAAGGGGAACTATTTATTTTTCCACTGTGTTTCATTAATTGTGAGAGTGTTCTGACCTTCTGAACCTATGTTCTTATCTGAATGTTCTTTGGTATATTCTGTGATAATTTCCACTATGAGTAATGGAGGTTTTTTAACTGTTGATGAGCTATCTTGTCGTGTATATCTTCATTCATGTTTATGTGTTTTGATTCTAAGAACAACTATATGTGATTGAACTTAACATGTGAACAATATTACATTACTCATGAATTAATATTTTACTCTCTCGAGATAGCTTAGTTAGTATGTATTTTCTAGTTGTGTGTGATTTAGATGCGAGAGAGTCTAAGACGAGAGGTAAGAACCTGTGCATCACATTGTGACCGCTCCTTGCATTCTTTATCAACCTGGATTTTTAGATAGGCACTTGCATATCATACTTAAAGCCAAAAATACAAAAATATATATGGTGGGCTGAGCCGCAACTGGTAAAGCCTTTTTATTTTTGTTACCTGACCTACGGTAGCCGAACCGCAAACCGGACGGATTCCCTACACCAAACAGTCATGGGCTTGTTGGGAACGTTGACTGGGGAGAATCCCTTGCTGTTGTTGCTTGCGAATTTCCAGTCCTCAACAGTTTTTAGTGCTAGAAGGAGGGCCGTCAATGCATGGCTGGCCGAGGAAACCCGTTTTCTCGAGATTATTCCACTGGTGACAGCTCAGGAGGCTGTTTGGTTCCCAATACAATTCCTGAAGAGAAGGGTAGAGAGCATTTGTATTCTGTGGACAATGAAGTTGTTAATGATCTGAGAAGACATACTAGGGAATACGTGAAGAAGATTGGAGGATTACCGATTATTCCTGAATTTCCCAGGAGAGAATATAAAAGGAAATACCGTCCTATATTGGAAGATTCAGTGTTAGTTGGAGATTGGGAAGAGTTAGTAGAAGTAGCATTACAGGAGGTTGTTCATCCCTTGAATCAAGTAGGCCCAAACACACCTTACGGTTCTCCTGTTAATACTCCTATTCATTCACCACCTCACTCTCCACCCAGACTCATGGTGGGCGTAAACACAAATCAGCCACCCAACCCACCAAATCCACCACCTGCCTGGAAAGCCAGATCACCTTTAAACCTAACACCTCCTTTGCATGATTTACCTCAACCTTTTGAAAAGATGCTGCCCAAATTTGATCCAAATGAGAAGATGCTAGTAGATGACCACTTGCAAAGTTTCTATTTGGCAATAGAAGGATTAAGGGCTGGGGAATATGAGGATGTAGTTTGTAGACTTTTTCCACACACCCTTAAAGGAGCAGCAGCATCGTGGTACTTTGGTTTGCCTGCAAACTCTATCCTTGATTGCGATACCTTCGAGAGGATTTTTAGAAGTAAGTATGCAACCCAAAAAACTCATGCAGCTCTCATGAAAGGACTATGAGCCTTAAAGAAAGAAAGAAAAGAGAAGGTGCATAGTTTTACCCAAATATTCGCAGCCTATCTTAAGAATTTTTCTGAAGCTGACAAACCCTCGGATAAAGTACTGATTGAATATTATACCTCAGCTCTATGACCCGAGTTGGTGAAGGCCAAACCTACGCTAGCAGAGACTTATGAGGAAGCGGAGAAAGTAGAGGCTGAAAGGGAAAGTATTGAATATTATCCTAAACGGTCAGGAGAAAAAATGGTCGGGAGGAAATCTTTCTTGTTTACTAAGCCTAAAGAGGAGCAATCACCGGATTTCAAAGGAATGGAAAAAATAATGCAGAATCTTTCTAACAGAATCATAGACTTGGAAAAGGAAAAGGAAGCCCAAAAGTTCTACAAGTGTTATTACAAGAAAATGGAAGATAATAATCAATCCCAACCCCCTCCACACAACCCTGCATCTATGAACTTAACAAAGGTAGGAATGGATAACTTTTGCACTTTCCACCAACAACCCCATTCTAAAAAGAATTGTCCTCAATGGATAAATTCAATGACGTTGGTCATGAATCAACTTTTGGATTCCAAATTAACTAAAGACAATGATGAAGAAGGGAAAGATAATAATAAATCAACAGAAAAACAGGAGGATGAAGCTATGGTTCTATGGGACTGTGTATCGTTGTTTGATGTCGAGGAAGAAAAGGATTTGAGACACGAGGGAATACTGGAAACAAATGTAACGACAAGAAGCCAGGGGTTGATTAAGGAAAACAGTCTTATGCTCCCAAAGATCAAAAGACTTCAAAAGAATGTTAAGAAATTTCAAAATAGCTCCTCAGCTAATAAAATTCCGGAGTTTACCATCACCAGTCAAAATCCTAGATAGACCAGCATGCCTACTAATCCCAATGAAGAAAGAATAAATAATGATAGATCGAATCTTACAGAACATAAGATGGATTATGACATTGTGGAGGATATCAAGAAGGTAAGGGCGAACATTTCATTATTTTAAATGTGCAATGTGCCGCAGCAAAAATAAAATCTATTGAAAGCACTGGAAGTATCAGAGGAGAAGCTACCCATTGACAATCAGCCCCAAGAAGAAGAAATTGGTGAAGCAAGTATGGGGGGTAAGCCTAAAAGCAAGAATCCACCTTTTCTCACTTTTGAAATTTTCAACCATAACGTGCATAACTGCCTAGTATACTCGGGTGCATCAGTCAACGGCATGTCGATGTCGGTCTGCAAAAGGATAAATGGAAAACCTAAACCATCTACCTGGAGGATGTTCTCGTTCACTTATCTTCAAATGATAAGGTGTGTCAATTCATTGATATTGTGGTGGCTGACATACCGAAAGCTTATGGACTTGTTTTGAGTAAGGATTGGTTGGCAAAGCTGAATGGATATTTTTCCTTAGACTGGTCACATCTGTGGCTGCCATTTAAAGGAAACCCAAATAAAATTAAAGTTTTGAGGGAGCCCCACATGAAACACAATGTTACTCAATTCGAAGAAAAAAATGAACCAGTGGATTCTGTTCTGGTAAACTACTTTATTGAGCTAGAACCAGGAAACTATCAAGTGGAAGAATCTAGCAGTACATCTAACGCTCAGCTTGATCTCCTTCAGTTTTCATAGGCTGATGAAATCAATTGTAAAATAATAGACTTAGCTGTAGATGTAGATGTTAATTCTTGCACAGTAGTGGTTAGCGATTTTTGGATGTTGTTCTTTGACGGTTCTAAAACTTTAGAGGGGTCAAGATCCGGATGTGTCATGATTGACCCTAAGAAAAATAAACATTTTCTTTCATGTAGGTTAGAGTTTGAATGTACCAATAACACAGCTGAATATGAAGCGTTGGTTCAAGGTTTAAGGAAAGCAATTGAATTAAAGGCAAATAATCTGGAAGTGTTTGGAGATTCTGAAATAATTGTAAAACAAATTCAGAATCAAATACATTGCATCTCTCCTCATTTAAAGGCTTATCAAAATGAAGTATGGGATTTACTTAAATATTTTAATGCATTTAACATTGTATCGATTCCAAGGCTTAAGAATGCAGCAGCTGACTTGTTGGCCACCTCAGCTGCGAGGCTTGTGCCCTCTAATAATCGGTGCTCTGTTGAATTGCTTTGTAGGCCTTCAATTCCAGATATGATTACCAATCTACAAGTGTTCGATGACGATCAGCATATTATAGAATGCTTGACAAATGACGAGGCATTCAAAGGGGAGATTGTTGACGATGAAGAACATCAGACCGAGCTAAATTTTGATAATTTTATTCCTAAGGGAGTCAGGACTTTAGAATGGATGTTTGATTTAAACAAGAAATTTAGAAGACCAGCAAATGTGAAGACTCATAGCTTGTCTCTACAGTTCGAGTTGATTAATTTGGGAACTGAGATGGAGCCTAAATATGTGAATCTGGGAAAATGTTGCTCCCCAGCTGAAAGGGACAAGTTCATCATTCTTTTCAAGCACTACAAAGATGTTTTTGCCTAGACATGTGAAGATATGAAGACATATCACACAAATATCGTCCAGCATGTTATCCCCATCAAATATGGAATCAAACCTTATTAGCAGCCTTTAAGGAAAATGCATCCAAAATTAGAACCTTTAATCCAGAATGAAGTTAAGAAACTATTGGATGCTAGAATTATCTTCAAGGTTAGACACTCGGAATGGGTTTCAAACCTGGTACCAGTGAGGAAGAAATCTGTAGAAATCAGGCTATGTGTGGATTTTAGAAACTTAAATCGCGCTTCAGATGAAGACAATTACCCTGTTCCACCCATGGAGCAGATATTGCAGATGGTTTTAGGTTCTGAACTATTCTCTTTATTAGACGGATTCTCAAGCTACAATCAAGAATTAGTAGCCGAAGAAGACAGACTAAAAACGACATTCAGGACCAGGTGGGGAACTTTTGCTTACAGAAGGATGCCCTTTGGACTCATAAACGCTAGAGCTACTTTCCATAGGGCCATGGACATAGATTTCCGCGGTCTGATTGGCTGCAGTGCTATAGTATACCTCGATGACATCACGATATTCTCAAAGAAAATAAAGGAACACGCATTCCATTTAAAGCATATTTTTGAACGCTGCTGAAAATATGGTATCTCACTAAATCCCAAGAAATGCGTGTTTGCTATTACAAAAGGCAAGTTGTTGGGTCACGTGGTTTCTAAGAAGGGGATATCCATAGACCCAGAAAGGATCAAAGCCATCGAACAGATTCGCTTACCCCATAATAAAAAGGGCATGCAATCATTTATGGGGACAATAAACTTCGTGTGAAGGTTTGTGCCATATTTTTCTCAAATTGTTAAACCTTTGCAGCAAATGGTAAAGCAAAGTGTACAGTTCAAGTGGACTGATGTAGAGAAGAACGCATTTAGTAAAATTAAAACAGCTGTTGCGCACGCACCCTCCCTCAAAAGTCCAGATTTTGATAAAGATTTTATTTTGTACACTTTCGCATCTGATGATTCCCTAGCAGTTGTGGTTACCCAGAAGGAAGTTGGGGGAGATGAGTTCCCCATATCATTTATGAGCACTGGTTTGCAAGGGGCCGAATTGAATTACCCAGCTGTGGATAAACAAGCCTACGCAGTGTTCAAAGCAATGAAACAATTCAGACCATATATACTGAAGAACCGAACAAAAGTAATAGTTCCACACCCAGCTGTGAGGTCTCTTTTCATACAAAAGGAGCTAGAAGAAAGAAGAGGCAACTAGGTAACAGCTCTATAGGAGTATGACCTTGAATTCAATCCAGCCTCCATAGTCAAAGGGCAAGGATTATGTAAACTGATGACTGAAAGTAAAGACAATGAAGAACATGACTGGGAAGACGAAGCTGAGTTACATTTGATGGATGTATGTCCTCTTTTCATAGCTCCAGACTCTTGGTATAGAGACCTTATGCATTACCTTCAGGTAGGATTGTTACCGGAACATTGGAATTCTAAGCAAAGAAAATCACTGCGTCTTAAATCAGCCTCATATTAGATTGTTGAAGGAATATTATTCAGAAAGAATTATGATGGAGTTCTTCTTAGATGCTTAGAGAAAGAAGATGCGAAGAAGGTAATGATAGATTTACATGATGGACCTGCTGGAGGACATTTCTCCGGAGATACTATAGCTCATAAAATTTTTAGAGCCAGATACTATTGGCCCACACTGTTCAAAGATGCACATGCCCATGTCAAAAGGTGTGATGTTTGTCAAAGGTGTGGTGGAAGACAAGTTAAAGCAGCAGGACCGTTAAAGCCTGTGATGATAACAAAACCTTTTGAGCAATGGGGGATGGATATCATTAGGGAGATAAAGCCGAATTCTTCCCTGCAACACAAGTATATTTTGACAGCAACCGACTACTTTACTTGTTGGGTTGAAGCCATTCCATTACGTAAAGTAAATGAAGATGCAGTCATGGACTTTTTGCAAGACCATATTATGACCAGGTTTGGAGTTCCAATTTCTTTAGTTTTCGATAATGCTACTTACTTTTCCTCGATTAGATTAACTGATTTTGCTCATGAGAAAGGAATTAAGTTGCATTACTCTGCTAATTACTATCCACAGAGAAATGGTTTAGCTGAATCTACAAACAAGAATCTGATTAGGATTTTAAAAAAGATGGTGATAGAAAATCAGAGGAGTTGGCACTCGGCATTACCAAATGCTCTTTGGGCTGATAGGGTCACCCCCAAGACTTCGTTAGGTGTGTCCCCATATACCCTTGTTTATGGAAAAGAGGCCATTCTACCCCCCAATATCATGCTACCCTCTTCCATAATAGCTCAGGAATCCAGAGGATCAGATAATGAAGTCTTGTAGGTAAGGATACATAATCTTTTGAAGGCAGAGGAATCTAGATCAAAGGCCAGAGAACATTTTAGACAACAACAGGGGGTTGTTAAGAGATGGTTTGATAAACACAAGGCTGGAAAAAAAGAATTCGAGGTGGGAGATTTGGTTCTCAAGTGGGACCACCCCCATGATGAGAAAGGAAAACACATGAAATTTCAACAGTTGTGGGTAGGTCCTTTCCAGATTGCGGCAAAGCTTGGCCCCTCAACCTATAAATTGCAATATTTACAGGGGTTGGAAGAGAAATTACCAGTAAATGGTTTAGTTCTCAAACCTTATTTTTCCTGAGTTTTGTTTTTGTTCTTTTATCTTGTACATAAATAAATTGACTTGGTTGTTTATTTTGATTTATTTTATTTCTGTTTTGTTTTAGTTTAGATTCTGATTGATTTCAATAAAAGGAGGCAAACTCTTGGTTGCATGGAGAGCATCAGAATTTTGGAATGATTGAAGTTTTTGAGTGTAAGACTGTGTATTATTGTTTTATCTAAAAGAATTTCTTCTAGTTTAGCAATTTTCCCAAATGGCTATGAACACATTGAAGTCCTACTTAATCCTTGTTAAATAAACTAGGATCGAAAGGTCTGGAATACTATTTTGAGGTTCCATCCATCTCACATGTAAAAATGTCCTAGGGGGTGACAACAAAAGGCCCATGGAAAGGAAGCGGGGTAAATAGTATATTATATATAAATGATCCCATGCCAGGAATTAAATGCCAAAAGGTAGATAAGAGTCAAAACTCCTATAAAGCAATTTGTATCAAAACAAAGTACCGAATCATATAAGTACTAAATTGCCAAAAGTTCTTCTCCGTTAGTGAGCTGAAAGTTGAACACATCTCTCACACAAAAGGACACTATGGATAGAGGAGCCTGAATGAAAATTCAAAAAGAAAGGCATGCAGGAGAACTCATATGTAAAGGACAAAAGTCCAAAAAAGCACAAAAAGTGCAAAATGGCATGGGAATGAGGAACAAATGAATATTTATGTTTACCTTGTGTTACTATCTTGTGGCGTCTAAGCTGGAAGCTCCCCGAAGGCAGAGGTAATAAATGAAACTCATCTTCCCGGCCTCAAAAGAGTTATCTTGACTTGGAGATTTTGTTTTCTTTTCTCCTAAATTGGACTATCATCAATGATCAAAAGTACATATATTTGTCATTTGAGAAATCCAGGCATCTGGAAGAATTCAACATGTTCGCTTATTGTTAACAGCCTGTTACTTAAGAAATAAATTGTCCAGAGATCTAGGTTCACCAAGTAGTCGCCAATTGTTGCCGCTGCAACTGTTTTCCCAAATTTTCGAAATTTTGGACCCTCCCCTTAATTTTTATCTTGCCTAAAATCGTTTGGATCCATGAACTCTTTTTTGTTTTCCCACTGCTACAAGTTTGGACTGTTATGAGGGTAACTGTCTTCATGCTTTTCGAAAAATTGCTTAAGTCTGAAACTGCTTTGGGTTGTGGAACTTGGAGTTTGGTTTGAAATATTGCAGTTTGGTTGTTCGAAAGCCATTTAAACAACGCATCGGAGCCATATTTCCTTATGGAGCCCCCGTTGCAGAAGCTGAATGATGAGTGCTCTGTCAGATGGTCGTCGTGTTGTATCGTTTGACTTGTCTTGCATTGTCGGAGGTTGATCGAAGTTTGAGTTGGGGTTTTTTGATCTTTGTCAAGCCGCTGTTTTGGAAGTGAGACAAGTTTTTTGGACCATTGCAAGACCTTAAGTTTTTCTGAACACTTAATGTTTTCACAATGTTTCTATGCCATAGCAAAAGTTTATGACTTGGATCGGAGGCTGTAGTCTGTTTGTTTTCCGCCATTGTGGCTCCCGAGCGAACTAAGTATCCGCCATATAACTGCTCCACTCACCTATGCTTTGTCTAGGTTTCACCGATATGTCTTTAGGTCGCAAGGCCCGTAGCATTTTCATCTTCTGCCATTGCGGCTGCGTAATGCGCTAACCTCTCGATGTTGGTGTCATTTCGTTCACCGAAATGGAACCTTTCCATCCGATACTTTAGCATTTAGTCCTTCCGACTCCGATAGACTTAACGGTCCCGCAAAACTCATTGTCCATCTAAAACCCGCCGTTGTGGATGTAAGTAAGACTACCCGGCCGATGTTTTAGTAGTTCAAGCCGCTGATAAGATTTTTTCCCGTCGTCTTGTGAGTTTTTAACCCCTGTATGGGCGGCAGTGGTTTTGATTCTTGTTAAGGCTTTAATGACGAGAGCACAGTATAGGGCCTCATTTGATGACTAGTTTGGTTGTTAGTGTAGTTTAGTTTTATTGAAAAGATGCAGTCCTAATTAATGATGAATGTTGTTTAAATACAGATGGACTCAGAAGATTCTTTAGATTACTGCTGCGAGAGGACGTAGCTAAAGGATAAAGCTAAGGAAGTTGGCTAAGAAGTGACAAGCAGAGTTTACTCTGAAATCAACGGGATCTAAAGAAGGACAAACAAAAGACAAGGCAGAATCAATGGCAATAACAACCCAGGCTTGGAAAGGGTCCGTCAGTTACCGAGCGGATCCCATTTTATTAAGTAATCATAAGTTGAAATCCGAAAATGTAACGCATTATGTGAATCATGAGTACTCACGGAAAAGACAAAATGGTGAGATTAAACGGTTTTTGGGGAGCCCAAAGGTGACATGGCTGGGGCAGCCCAAGGGGTTTGCTGTTTTGGTTTAAGTATAGGAAAGTTAGAGTTTATAGGGGATTTTTCCCTGGAGAAACTTGTGAGCTATTGTTTGTAAGAGGAACTATTTTGTTTTACAATAAAGAAATTGCAATTTTTGCCTGTTGGAGAAGGTGCTATGTGGAATGTTCGAGTGTGATAAAATGAACAATGTTGAAGGGGAACTATTTCGTTTTTAACTATGTTTCATTAACTGTGAGAGCATTCTAACCTTCTGAACCTATGATCTTATCTGAATGTTCTCTGGTATATTCTGTGATAATTTCCACTATGAGTAATGAAGGTTTTTTAACTGTTGATGAGCTATCTTGTCGTGTATATCTTCATTCATGTTTATGTGTTTTGATTCTAAGAACAACTATCTATGATTGACCTTAACATGTGAACAGTATTACATTACTCATGAATTAATATTTTGTTCTCTAGAGATAGCTTAGTTAGTATGTATTTTCTAGTTGTGTGTGATTTAGATGCGAGAGAGTCTAAGACGAGAGGTAAGAACCTGCGCATCACATTATGACCGCTCCTTGCATTATTTATCAACCTGCATTTTTAGATAGGCACTTGCATATCATACTTAAATCCAAAAATACAAAAATATATACGGTGAGTCGGACCGCAACCGGTAAAGCCTTTTTATTTTTGTTACTTGACCTACGGTAGTCGGACCGCAAACTGGACGGATTCCCTACACCAAACAGTCACGGGCTAGTTGGGAACATTGACTGAGGAGAATTCCTTGCTGTTGTTGCCTGCGAATTTCCAGGCCTCAACACAAACATATGCAAGATAATCCACATGTCAATGGAAGGAAAAATGCAGAGACATTGCTACAATCAATGGAGCTCCCTTAACTACGTTATATATGTAGGTACTTCTCTTTTTCCACTGTTTCATTTTCCTTTACATCCTTTCAAGCTAACTCCAAATTCTTCGTTCTCCCTAACTACTTTTCTACTTTTCATGTGCAGGGTCTACTCCTCAACAAGCTACAAATTGCTTGTTGTAATCTACATATCAATGTTCTATTTTGCATTAACATATATGTACTCGCATCAAAACATTATAATGTATGAGGATCGAAATGTATATGATTTCATTTCAATTGTCAAAACAATTTGACAAAATTTTTTTTATTTATGAATCAAATTATAATTTTTTCATAATATTATAAATCTTATTTTTTATTATGAATTTAATTTATCTTTTTTCTATATATATACATCAATTTTAAGTTTTTCTTTATAATTTTTCTGAGATATTTTCCAATAATGTCCATTGAAATGTTATGAATTCCTTATTAATGTTCCACATTTAAGAAATGTATACTTGATTGTAACATAAGAGCTACAAAAACTAAGAATCCATTGTCATTTGAATAAGGCAAGAAAAATGTTTATGATTACTTTTGAAATGCAAATAATGTAATGGCCAATTATGTGAATAATATAATAATAAAATTTGTGGTTCAAAACTTCAAATTCCCTTTCTTGTTGTATATGTCCACATCTCCTTGCTTAGCGTGCAACACGGCGTTCTTTTATTGCACCCCTAGATACAATGGCTAGTTTATTATAAATATAATTAACTAATTAATTGCAATTTTTTTTCCAACAAAAAAAATATTTTTCTCATGGTCTTGCTAGATGTGAGATCAACGGGCCCATACTCAATGTTTATTGAGCACACTGCATGACAAAAATAACATAAATATTTGCGATGAAAACTCCGTGTGAACAGCCAAGTCTCACACAGTCCACGTGGCACGCTTTCATTTGCTTTAAGCATACTACCAAGTAAACACATTCGGTGTAATAATAATCGTCAGTCGCTAGCGTGTGACAAACGACCAAAAGCTACATAGCACGGGGATCCCGAGTCCCACCGACAAACTAGTTTCAAGTAGGCCATGTGACGTGGCATTCCAAAGACAATCTCCCCCTCCCTCGTGAATATGCCAATGACAATACAATATGAACGCTACATGTTTGGAAAGAGAAGATATAAGTTTTGAGTGCACTGCACTCAACCTTCCCTTGGTGCCACATAAGCTCTTTTTAGGAAGCTTCATAAAAATGGCCATGTGGTGAGTGGACTTTAAAACTTGAGTGTGGTTTACTTTAGGGATGGGATTTGATGGACAAATTCTTAGTGATTAGGTGAGTTTTAAATATGGTTAGAATATATTTATTTATTTGATATTAGAAATATTTATTTTATTTGGTATATTTAAAAGATGTTTTTTTAATACAAAATCATCTTAAAACAAAATGAAAAAACACACAATATTGTAAAAAAATAACACAATATATTACAATGAAAGTAGAGTATTTGGTGAAAACCAATTTCTATTATAAATCAATATTAAAAAACATGAGAATGTGCATAGAAATACATAGTGGCTAGTATGATGGTCGTTGATATCTAAGAAGAGATGTTACAACTACTCATTCACCAAAAACCCTTATCGAAAGAGGATATTCATTTTATTATAACATGAAGAAGAAGTAGAAACCATAAAGTATACAAACTTTAAAGAGAGAAAACCCTAGACCTAAGAGTTGGGGTGGGGAAAGAAAGGTAGCCTTTGAAATACCAATTTAGAACATCACCTTCTTGGGGTCATAACTTTCACATATGAACTCTAATTCGTTAAAGTATACCTTATTGGAAACTTGTTGGTGAGCTATTAAGGTGGTATCTAAGCAATATATTTGTTGTTAATAATACCCCAAAAAAGTTGGGAAGGGCACACAAATTGTGTTGGAAGTTTAGGCTCGAAAGTCTATCAAAATGAGAATTGTTTATGTGATGACAAAAAACGACCACCTATCAACACCATTGATTTCCCTTTCTTAGATGATGGCATCCACAGAGCTAAGAATTTGCTAGAGCCAGTTTGCGCCAACATCTACAAAGAATACCGACTTTATCACATAGAGGAGAAAGTAAATTTAATTATGAATTGTAAAATTTTGTTTGTGTATTTTTTAAGAAGAAATTGGAACAATAGAGTGTTTTAAATTGTTCTCGACCTTAGCAAAGAAGAAGATAAAGAATGTACTAAAGAGGTTGAGGTTAACAATGGTGATGAGTATGTTTCAAATCCCTATAATGCATTTTTCAAGTCACCTAAGGCATCAAATTTGAATTCTTAATGTTCTATATTTTGCAACATCATCAAGTGATAGAAAGGAAGAATGGGAGACATTGATGGAGAGAGTGAGGTGCATTTTGAAAATTGCTAGATTACCAAATATGTTTATGTAAACATTGTCACTAAAGGACACTCAAGATTGGTTACCCATAATAGCATTGAAGTGAGAATCGCCAAATTAATTTCAAGATTTGAAGGTGTTTAACACCCTTGCACAAATCCATGTGGAAGATGGGAAGAATAAAATGTTGGATGACAAAAGTGTAAAACACATCATGAATTGTTAGGATGGTAACATTAAAATTGAGTTGATGATCTAGTGAAGAAAAATCTTATTGCATTGAGAGTAGCGAGGTGCCTACAACCCAGTATGTGGGAGATGTGTAACGTTACATGTAACGAACTAATGTTATGTGTATCGAGAGTAAGAGGTGCTTACAACCGAGTATGGGGGAGATGTGTAAGGTTACACGTAACGAATTCACATTACGTACTAAAAATGAAACATAAAAATGTAATCCAAATAAATTATCATTAAAAAAATAACACCTCAAAAAATTGAATGCTTCTTGATGCTTGATAAATCCATCTTTAAAATTGATTTATACTAATTAAAATAGAAATATAAATATAAATAAAAAAAACTTGTTACTCGAGACAACCATCCAAGGAACCAATTTTAACATTTGAATAGGAGAAAGAAGAATTTATTCTTAAATTCCCATTACCTAGAAGAAGCAACCATCCAAGGAATCAATTTTAACATTTGAATAGGAGAAAGAATTTGTTCTTAAATTCTCATTTCCTAGAAGAAGCAGAGGAGTTTATCCTTGACAGTTCGGAACATGAGGCGGTGGAGAGAATTGTTCCTCCATGTCCAAGGAACCAATTTTAACATTTGTATAGGAGAAAGAAGAATTTATTCTTAAATTCTCATTACCTAGAAAAAGCAACCATCCAGGAATCAATTTTAACATTTGAATAGGAGAAAGAATTTGTTCTTAAATTCCCTGGAAGAAGCAGAGGAGTTTATCCTTGACCGTTCGGAACATGAGGCGGTAGAGAGAATTGTTCCTCCATGGTTAACTTCTTTTGCAATATTCTTTTTATCGCCTCTCCATCTAATCTCCTTTTAGAGAGATTGAATACCGTCCAAAAAATACAAGTGCCTTTTCAACAAAGTTTTTCAAAGAATATGGTGTCCTCACCTGCCGAGTGTTCGATCATTGATTGTTTTTTTGAAAAAGGCTTTGGCTGTCCATTGTCATAAGTGGATATTTCAACGGTTCAGACAAGTTGAATTCGGTACACAGTACACTATAAAGGCCCGGTAGGGGAGGGGGACCTAATAAACCCCTGAAAACGTTCGTAGAAGGAAGTGTAAACAGAGTCAACCCCATTTTTGCCGTCATGGCATGGGCTAACATACTGGAAGGCAAGTTAGTTTTAGTGCACTGGGGAATACCAACTTTAAGCCAATGACAAAAGTGTAGGACTATAAATACTAGCAGCTCCCCATTACTTCAAAGGAAGTCAACCCCAATGCCCCCTGTTTCTCTTTATGGCACGTTGTGGGCTAACATACTGGAATAACAACTTCAAGCCAGTAATAAAAAACATGAGTATAAATCCTAGCAGCTCCCTGTTACATCTAGGGCAGCATTCATACATAATTCGAAGAGATTCGAGATAGCTCTTCTTCTCTCTGAGAGGATGGATTGATGCAGCAAAAACAAGAGGGACAATTGCATTGATAGTTGTGCTTCTGGTAAGAAAATGAATAATGGTAATTGTGAGAATTCAAAGACATTGGCATCAGATGCTTTGCCACTGCCTGTGGGACTGATCAACAAGGTGTTCTTTGTCTTGTTTTTCACTTCCTCCTATTTTTTGATGAGGAGTTGGAGGGAGAAGATCAGAACTTCAATGCCCCTTCATGTGCTCAGCTTTTGGGAGTTGGTGGCCATTATGGCTCAGCTTCCTTCCTTCATATATTTGCTCGGATTCTTTGGCATCGATTATGTCCAGAACTTTGTCAGCGGGAGCAATGATGAAGATGGTAGGGAAGAGGAGAAGCTGATGAGCCCTGTTGCCAAGGAAGAAATTGCTGTTAAGCCCAGTCCCCCTGGAGTCCAGCTGAACGGTATTTCGTTGGGGGATAACGAAGATGACGATATTGCAACTGCTGTTTGCAATGGGACTGTGGCTTCTTATTCTCTGGAGTCAGCTCTTGGGGACTGTAGGAGATCTGCTTGGGTGAGAAGAAGGTCCTTGGAGATTATGTCTGGGAGATCTCTGGATGGATTGCCCTTGGATGGATTTGATTATGCATCCATTATTGGCCAATGCTGTGAATTGCCTGTTGGGTATGTGCAGATTCCTGTGGGAGTTGCAGGGCCTCTTCTGCTTGATGGGCTTGAGTACATGGTACCCATGTCCACCACTGAGGGTTGCTTGGTTGCAAGCACCAACAGAGGTTGCAAGGCCATTCATATGTCTGGTGGTGCTACCAGTGTCCTTCTCAGAGATGTGATGACCAGGGCTCCTGTAGTTAGATTCACCACTGCTAAGAGAGCTGCACAACTAAAGTTTTACATTGAAGATCCTAATAATTTTGAGAATTTATCTGTGATCTTCAATAGGTATGACCATAAGTTTCTCTTTTATTTTTACCATTTTTTTGGCATATAGAGTATTTTATAGCCCCAAAGTTCCTATGGCAGGAAAATTTTGCCAAAGAAGTAATATATAAAAGAAAAATCATCCACTCACGTTTGTTTTGAGGTTAATGAATTTTGATACCAAATACGATGATTAAATATGATCTGAAATACTCTGAGTAACATATAATGAGTAATAACAGTTTTATGGGTGTTGATTCTTTCTCGTTGATCTAATCTGCATAACAGCACCAGCAGATTTGCTAGGCTGCAAGGCATACAGTGTGCAATTGCAGGGAGGAATCTGTACATGAGGTTTTCTTGCTTCACTGGTGATGCCATGGGTATGAATATGGTGTCCAAGGGTGTGCAGAATGTTTTGGATTTCATCCAGAATGAGTTTCCTGACATGGATGTTATCAGTGTCTCTGGTGAGTCTGTCTATGCAATTCTGACTGGTATTTGGATTTTAGGTCATCTCTGTTTTGGGTTTTGTAGACTCTTGGTTACTTTCTGATTTTTGCTGTGTTGGGCTTATTTTTAATGACAAAATTTTGGTCTGGTCAGGCAATTTCTGTGCAGACAAGAAACCCACAGCTGTGAACTGGATTGAAGGGCGTGGGAAATCAGTAGTGTGTGAGGCTGTCATCACCGAGGCTATTGTTAGCAAGGTCTTGAAGACTACTATTCCAGCTTTATTGGAACTGAACATGCTCAAGAACTTAACTGGATCTGCCCTAGCCGGTGCCATGGGGGGTTTCAATGCCCATGCATCCAATATCGTCTCTGCTGTATTTATTGCAACAGGCCAAGATCCTGCCCAAAACGTTGAGAGCTCTCATTGCATTACAATGATGGAGGCTTCCAATTGTGGCAAGGATTTGCATGTATCAGTCACAATGCCTTGTATTGAGGTAAGGAAATCTCCATGATGACTATTTAAAGACCTTGTCTAGGCCATTTTATTTAGGAGTCTAGAATAGGACACAAAATCATTACTCCCCCTCAACCTCTTTCCAAATTGTTCTGAATGTGATCATATTTATATCCATTGCTTGCAGGTGGGAACTGTAGGAGGAGGAACACAGCTGGCTTCACAAGCTGCTTGCTTGAATTTGCTCGGAGTGAAAGGAGCAAATGCGCAATCCCCTGGTGCCAATTCTCAACGCTTGGCCAGAATTGTTGCAGGAACAGTTTTGGCTGGAGAGCTTTCTCTCATGTCTGCTTTGGCTGCCGGTCAGCTTGTTAAGAGCCATATGAAGTACAACAGATCAAACAAAGATATCAAAGCAACCTCCTAAGATCTCATGGTTTATATAACCCAAGAAAGTCAGCATTGTTTTACGTTTGCCATCCACTCCATTACACTAAATTGGCAAAGGTGCATGAATGTAAGCACAGCAGCAGAGGACAGACTTGAAAGCAGAAGGTTGGGAAGCTTGTTAAATGCGGGGTTCGAAGAAAGGAAGGAGATTTTACAGTTCAAGAAGCTATTTCAATATATGGATAATCCACTGTTACGATAATTCAAGAGTCCAGTGAAAGAAATTCATTCGGATTAAATTTGATAAGAAAGAAGATTGTACATGAAAATAGTGGGGTGTCAATCTATGTTTGTGTGTTAGTCGAACATAAATTAATCTCAAAATGGTGAAAGCTTTGACCATTGCATCATCACAACTCTCATGTCTCCAGAAAAAGAAAAAGGAACAACATAACAAACTTTTTGAATAGGATTTTAAATAAAGATTGACATTTAGGTCATAATAATTTATTTTTAAAATCCTAACTTGGTAAAACATCAATTTTGACTTTGCATCATCACAACTCTCATGCCTCATAGAAAGAAAAAGGAACAATATAACAACTTTTTTAATAGGATTTTAAATAAAGATAGACATTTAGATCACAATAATTTATTTTTAAAGTCATAACTTGGTGAAACATCAATTTTGACTTATGGGACCTTTTTTTAGTTTTGAACTTAAAATATTTTAGGAGGAAATACTTGTTCTCAACCTAAAACCTATCTAAACTATACATAACCAAGCTTGGTTTTCAATTTCTCATTTGGTTAGCAGTTTAAGATTTCAACTGTTGGTACTCCTTGGATGCAGAATTCTGCATCCAACAAGTGCTCCCACTTGGAATTTAAGTAAATCCGCAAGGAGATATGTTGAAAATACGAAGAAAAAAATATTTTTTTTCTCTCTTCTTCCCAAATTCATAGATATTATATTATTGCTTTAACTATTAGTTTATTATTTTCCTTGGAAGTTCCATTTTAGACCTCAATTTTCCTCTAATGAAAGTTTAGTGGTTGTTGATAAAATGAAATCCCATCATTTTCCCTAGATTTTGGTCTTTCACAATGTCAATAGTCTTCTAACTCTTTAACTCTCTAGTTATGATGCTAGAGAAAATTTGGGTTAAGATATTTTTAACTCAATGTTTTGATCTCTTCTATGGGATCATCCTCAGAAGAACAAATCCCTGGTTATGGTTTTTTTGAAAAAGGACTTTCACGAAGATGTGAAAGCCCCTTCTCATGTGACAAGGAGAAATGGCTAAAACAAAACCTTACTAGGTATTTTTAAATTGTTATTAATAGAATGGTGTATATTATTTTATTTCACCCATAATCACATTAAGAACTAGAAATGAAACCATATAAACACAATTATAGAACATGATAGTTTCACAAAATTTCCTCAAACATTGTGAAGGAGGAGTAAGTAATGAGGAATGGGAGAGAAGAAGAATGTGAGAAATGAGGAATGGAAGAGAAATATATAAAAAACGAGGAAATAATATGGTGAGTATGAAAAAACGTGGAGCGAGGATGGATAATGTAGGAGAACATGAGGTACTCTGATGTGAGGCTTCATATGTGAGGTTTAAACTAACAAGGTAAATATTACACAAATGTATGTTAAATGACAACCATATAATGTTTTTTAGTGACATGTAAACTATCCTTTTCATTTGATTTATAAACTACCATAGATATTCCACTGGAACATTTCATCAAGACAAATCTTACAAGTTTTTACAAACTCTCATTATGTAGTATTTTATGTGAAAATAAGATTTAATATTACTATCTTAGCACATTAAATACTCAAATAAACTGAGACTAAAATGCAAGAAACTAATGGAAAACCATCATCCACACAATCTACACAAGGTGTACCTTGGGAAAACCCAATATGAGAAAATCTTAGCCAAAATGTGAGGACAATGCCTTGCTCTTAAATGTTGTATATGGATAGCAAGGAGGAGTAGGAATAACACCATTAGAGAAGCATTAAATATTAAAATTCATAGATAAGTTAGGTAGATCCATTTAAAAGTATACGAGACATTGAATAATTCACATTAAAAGTACACGACCCAACATAAGTACCAACAAAGAGTTGAGAAGACAGTCAATGTGGGTGATAGAGTTTGGTTGTATCTAATCAAAGAAAATATATAGGGTACTGGTAAGAAGATAAAGTCTCTATAGTATGAAAATTTTCTAATGTTGGAAAAGGTAGTTGATAATTCCTAAAGACTTAGTCTTACCCCATATATGCATATTTACTGAGTATTTAATGTGAATAATCTAAAAAATTTCAAGACTTCCATGTTAGATCAATAAACTAACACACAAGTATTACCTACCATAGAGGATTTAGGAGAATCTCAAGAAAAGTTAATAAAGGTTAAAATTTTGTAGAAGTCTAGAACAAATAGATGAGGGTATAATGAACTATAGTAGGTTGCTTTGAAAGGACAACTTCTAGGTAAGGTCAAATGGTACTCTAGGTAGAAAGTAGTGTAAAAGTTACCTCACCTCATTTAGTAAAAGATTCAGGGAAAAGACTCCAAAAGTGGGAAGGTCTGATATGAAATGGATAACTATATAAGTTATCATTTATTTTCATATTTTCTAGATGAAAAAAATGGATTTATTGGCTTATAGGACCCATTTTAGGGGTATGCCCTATTTTGGTGATTTGGGATCCATAAAATTTTGGACCCTATTTGAGGCATCACATGACATTTTTTGAGGTAAACTTTGCGCTATTAGAAATATCTTGATTGATATAATAGTGTCAAGGGGATGGAAACTTTGTTTGTAAATTTTTGAGCCCAAAAAATATTTTTTGATGCCTCAAATAGGCTCCAAACTTGTTCTTGGACCCCAAATCACCAAAACATGGAATACCCCTAAAATGGGACCTATAAGTCAATAAATACAATTTTTCTACCCAAAAATTACTAAAGTAAATGAAAGGTTATATAGTGATCCATTTAAGACCTCACCTCCCCATTTTTGGAGGCTTTTGATTCTCATTTATTTTAAATGAAGGATGTAAGTATGATCCGGATTTATGCAGGAACGCAACATAATACAGAAATAACCATAGAGACAAAGATGCAGTGGAAATGACACTTCATTTCATTAATCAAAGAACTGAAACTTGTTTACATACATAATGGAAATATACTAGCTAAAGTACCAGTAGCTTATCTTTGAGAAGAGATGTGGTGGCTACATGCCTCTGAACTTTGTGTTACAATGAGGCTCGAAGGCCTATATATTATTGAGAAAAAATGGAAACCCTACACATCCAGAAACCTAACCCTGGGAGGTGAAACGCCAAAATGTGGGCCCCGTTGGGTAACTTGGTACATCAACTTCCCGAGGTTGTAACTTTGGCATACTACCTCTGTTTGACGTGAATGATACGTCGTTAGAAATATCTATTTAAGGACTACATCCAAAAGTAGAAAATATTAAGTGTGGAACGAATTCATATTTTGCCGACCATTCGATGCCGAAAAAACGTCGTTTAGGGCCTCAAAATGGCTCTGGAAGTTTAGGACCGGAAAAATTTCCTAACATAGTAAATTGTGCTACAATTAAGGAAACTGGAAAAATGAAAGAAACAATGGTGGGGGTCCAAGTGGAATAGGCGGGTGGCCACCAATATCCTCCTGGATCAATCCTCCCCCCTTAGGAAGCAATGGTCCCCATTGCATTGAGCTCCTCCATGAGATGAGGAAACTTCTACTGAACTTGGTCCTTGGTGAGCCACTTTCCTTGGTGAAGTAGTTGTCCTGCTTTGACAACTCGATATAGATGGATTTTCTACTAGCGGGTGTTCTTGATCTGTGTGTCCATAATCTGATCAATTGTGGCTTGTTCCATGCAGTCGAGGTTTAACTCTGTTGGTGTGAGTTTTTGTGCCATGTTTGATGTGTCCAGTAGAGGTGGAAAGTAGGGCCAAAGGAGGTCCACATTGAACACTGGGTGTAGACCAAGGAATGGTGGAATACTAAGCTCAAAGGCATTGTCCCCGACATCCTTGGTGATGGTGTATGGCCCATATCAGAGCGGGCAAAGCTTGTGGTGGGGTCCAACGAGGTGCTCCTTCTGCAAATGTAGCCACAGTTTGTTGCCCACCTGGAAGTTGTGTTGCACCTGCTGTTGATCATTTCGTTGTTTGTAATTAGCATTAGATCTATCCAATATGTCATGAACCTATTGGTGAATGTGCTGAATGTGCTCAATGAAGTTGTTTGCCTTGGAAAATTCAGACTGGACATGAGCTGAATCAACATGAGTAGCTGCAAATGGCATGGCTACATCAATGGGACATAGTGGCTGGAATCCCAAGCCCTCCTGAAAGGGGTTGTGGTCAGTTGAGATGTAGAGGGCCCATTTATATCTATGTTGTACATAGGGGAGGCTCTCATCCCATGTGCATGGATGATTTGAGTTGTACATGAGAAAAATGTGTACGATCATCCTGTTGACGACCTCTGTCTATCCATCAGTCTGGGGATGGAAAGCTATGGAATTTGTGAGATTGGTGTCGAGCATTGACCATAGGCTAGACCAGAATGTACTAAGGAACTTGCTGTCCCAATATGAGATTATAGACTGTGGGATCCCAAAGTGTACCCACACTCATTCAAAGAAGAGTTTAGCAGTGGCTTCTGCTATGATATTCTTCTTGCAGGATGCCATTATGGCCATCTTTGAGAATTTGTCGATGACCACGAACACACAGTCGTTTCCATGCTTAGTAGAAGGAAGGCCGACATGTAATCCATGGAGATGGATTCCCAAGGTCGACTAGGGGTAGGAAATGGAGTATAGAGGCATTGCTTCTTGATGGACAGTTTGGAAATGGCGCAGGAAGTGCAGGATCGAATGTACTTCCCGACGTTCGGTCGAAGGTTCGACCAATAGAAATGCTTCTGTAGTACTGCCATTGTTTTCTCGACCCCGAAATGCCCAACGACCTGACTATAGTGTGCTTCCCAAATAATCTTGGCATGCTTGCTTGAAGGAGCACAAAGGTGTCCCATGTAACATAGTAGTTCATTCTGGAGGTGAAAATTTGGAACTTGGTTTCCCTACAAGAGCGTCTTGTGTGTGTGGCTGAATTTTGGATCACTCTTGTAGAGAAGTGGCCAATTTGAAGTCTCGTTCCCACAAGATTTGAGAATGGTGGTTATCGCCATGATCGGTGGTCGGCTAAGGCAGTATGCAACATTGTTGGTGCTTCCCTTCTTGTACTTGATGTCCAAATGAAACTATTGTAGATATGTGGACCACTTTTGATGGAGATCATTCTGTAACTTCCCTTGTGTCTATATGAACTGCAAGGGTTGGTGATTTGTGTGGATGATTGTTTCCTTCCCAAAAATTTAATGCTTCCATTATCATCAAGCCTGTACAATTGAATACATCTCTTTGTCATAAGTGGGATATTTGCGAACTGTGTTGGACAGTGTCTCACTGTGATATGCCACTGGATGCCCTTGTTGAGTAAGGAATGCCCCAATAACATAGTTAGAGGCATCTATCTCGATCTCAAATGGTTGTTGCAAGTCTAGTAATGTGAGAACTGGGGCGCAACAGAGGCAATGTTTCAATTCTGCAAATGCCTTCTGTTGAGTTTTTAACTAGAAGAATTTTGATTTCGCTCCTCCCTTGGTGACTTGACTCAAGGTCCAAGTGATATGAGAGAATCCCAACACGAAATTGCAATAGAAATTAGCAAGACTTAGAAAGATGCGAAGCTCTCTTTGAGTATTTGGGGCTGGCTAATGCTGAATGACTTGGATCTTGGTTGGATCTACATGTACCCCACACTCATCAGTAATGTATCCCAGATAATGAACTTGGGTCATGCCAAAAGTGCACTTGTCCAAATTGGCACACAACTTGTGCTTTCGCAGTGTTTGGAGGACCTGTCGGATGTGGTGGAGGTGCTCTTCCCAAGTCTGGATGAATATCAGGATGTCATCCAAGTACACTGCTACAAATGAGTTGGTGAATGGCTGCAAGATGTCATTCATTAGTCTCATGAAGGTTGCGAGAGCATTCGTCAGCCAAAAAGGCATGACCAACCATTCGAAAAGGACCTCCTTGGATTTGAAGGCAGTCTTCCACACATCAGTCAGTTCGATTGGTACCTAGTGATACCCGAAATTTAAGTTGATCTTGCTAAAATATTTTTCCCCTTTAAGCTGGTCAAGGAGTTCATCAATCCGTGGGATCGGGTACCTATTATGGACAGTGATCTTGTTCAACGCTCGATAGTCAATACAGAGTCTCCAAGTCCCATCCTTATTCTATACCAACACGATCGGGCTCCCACAGGGTGATGAACTTAGCCAGATGTGACCCTTCTACAATAGCTCTTGAATCTCCCTCTTGATTTCATCATTCTCCATAACAGATCATCTATAGATTGATTCATTGGGCAGCGGCAGACTTGGGGTCAGATCGATGGGGTGCTTGACCTGACAGTACAGAGGCACCCCTGTGGGTGAGGTGAATATGTCTCGGTACTCCTCCATGGCCTTGTCCATTTTTTGTTGTTTTGTGGAGGGGGCCTGTCTGGAGGTTGTGCCCACGATCTTCTTCTTTCCCTGAGGATAGATCATCAAGAAAACAAAATTCCTAGTTTTGGAAATGAGTTTACTGCATTGTTTTGTTGTAACCAAAGAGATAGTGGCAGGAGGTGGTACCTCTGGTATCCTGTACAACTTATTTCCCAACGTAATAATAACAATGCACGGCCGAGAATCATACACAACATGTTGCTTCCATAAGTATGGTTGACCTAATAATACATCACAAACATCAAGAGGAGAAATATCACATAATACCTCATCGGTGAAGGGCTTGATGTTGTAGGGAAGGCGACACTGCTGGCTGACGCAGAGATCCTGTCCTTGGTGAAACCACCCGATGGTGTACGACTGTGGGTGTATTGTGGTCAGAAAGCCCAACCGCTTCACGACCTTTGCTGAAATGAGGTTATTTTGGCTCCCACTGTCGACAATGAATTGTAGTGGGGAACCCTTTAACCACATTTGGGAGTGGAAAAGACACTCCTCCTCCTCTGAATATTTTGGTTCTTCCTTTTGGATCTTAGTGGTGGTAACGGTGGTGTTGGGATTTGCATCAATAATCTTCTTTCCTCTATTGTTCCCCTTCTCAGGTTTTGATTCAGTGTTAGAGTATGCATCTGATTCAGAAGCCTTTATCTCAACCATGAGTGACTACTTGGCCTGACACTCACTTGTGTTGTGGGTGGGGCTCTTATGGAACTCGCACCACTTTCTCACTTCCTTCTTCGGCTTCACAGTGTTTCTCTCTGCTTACAGCTTTGAAAAGTTGTCTTGAGTCACCATGCCTTAGTTGTGTCCTTGGTTCTGTGGTTTGGGGGCACCTTTCTCTTGCTTTTGATTCGCAGATCCAAAGTCTCGCTTTTTATGTTTGATTTTTTGCTCAATTTCAGCAGCATACCGGTATGTCGTGCCAAGCGAGGAGATGTCGAGGAATTCAATTTCCTCCTGAATGTATCTATGCAGACAACTGAGGTACTTCAACACCAAATTTTTCTCTAAATATTTGATACCCAACTTGGTGGGAAGGGTATGGAACATATTCGTCAGCTCATGCACATCTTGATCTCTTTGCTGCCGTAGCATTGTGCATTGTATGTACTTTTCCTCATAGCTCCCCACAGGATAATATTGTCCCTTTATGGAATCTAGGAAAGAATTCCAAGTGGGTATAGCCGAGAACAGAGAGGGTTCCTCCTCATCCTTTCTATCATAGTAGGTTTCCCACCAGTCCTTGACATGGGGGGCGGCTTTGAGTAGTGAAAAAGTAATCTTTTCCCAATCGAAAAAGTCATGAACCAAGAAATATCCTTCTAATACATTCAAACATCTATCTATGGTGTCTACATCTATTCATCCATCAAATATGGGATTGTCAAAGTTTACTTGTACCTTAAAAGCGGTTGCGCCTCCAGAGTGGTTGCTAGATGTAGATGCACTACCAGTGAGAAGTTGTTGAAGGATTTGGGAAAAGTTATCTATCATCACATTCCTTTGTTTTTCAAGGGCCTCCTCGAGCAACATTTTGATAGGATCTTCTGCGCCCTCATTTTTATTTTCATCCCCCATGGGAGGCCATCGGGATTTGTGAGGCTGATCTTGCAAAGGTTCAATCAGATTGATCCCTAACTCTTTATACCTTGCGCTCATTGAGCACATACAAAGAAGGATCGAGAAAGAGAAGATTTCTCTGATACCACTGATCCAGATTTATGTAGGAATGCAACAAAATACACAAATAACCATAGAAACAAATATGCAGTGGAAATAACACTTCATTTCATTAATCAAAGAACTGAAACTTGTTTACATACAGAATGGAAATAAACTAGCTGGAGTGCCAGTAGCTTCTCTGAGAAGAGATGTGGTGGCTACATGCCTTTGAACTCTGTGTTACAATGAGGCTCAAAGGCCTATATATTATTGAGAAACAATGGAAACCCTACACATCTAAAAAACTAACCCTAGGAGGTGAAACACCAAAATGTGGGCCCCATTGGGTAACTTGGTACATCAATTTCCCGGGGTCGTAACTTTGGCATACTACCTCCGTTTGATGTGCATGATACATCATTAGAAATATCTATTCAAGGACTACATCCATAAATGGATAATATCAAGTCTAGAACAAACTCATATTCCCCCGACTATTCGATGCCAACAAAACGTTGTTTAGGGCCTCAAAATGGCTCCAGAAGTTTAGGACTCAAAAACTGCCAAGAATAGTAAATTGTGCTATAATTAAGGAAACTGGAAAATTGAAAGAAACAATGGTGGGGGTCCAAGTGGAATAGGTGGGTGGCCACCAATATCCTCTTGGATCATTCCTCCCCCCTTAGGAAGTAATGGTCTCCATTGCGTTGAGTTCCTCCATGAGATGAGGAAACTTCTGTTGAACTTGGTCCTGGGTGAGCCACTTTCCCTGGTGAAGGAGTTGGCCTGATTTGACAACTCGATATAGATAGATATTCTACTGGTGAGTGTTCTTGATCTATGTGTCCATAGTTCGATCAGTTGTGGCTTGTTCCATGCAGCTGCGGTTTAACTCTGTTGGTGTGAGTTTTTCTGCCACGTATGATGTGTCTAGTAGAGGTGGAAAGTAGGGCCAAAGGCAGTCCACATTGAACATTGGGTGCAGAACAAGGAATGGTGGAATACTAAGCTCAAAGGAATTGTCCCTGACATCCTTGGTGATGGTGTATGGCCTATATCAGAGCAGGAGAAGCTTGTGGTGGGGTCCAACGAGGCGTTCCTTCTGCAAATGTAGCCAGACTTTGTCGCCCACCTGGAATTTATGTTGCACTTGATGCTGATTATGCTACTACTTGTAACTAGCATTGGATCTATCCAATATATCATGAACATGTTGGAGAATGTGCTAAATTCACTCAATGAAGCTGTTCCCCTTGGAAAATTCAGAATGGACATGAGCTGAATCAGCCTAAGTAGATGCAAATGGCATGGCTACGTCAATGGAACATAGTGGTTGGAATCCCAATCCCACCTGAAAGGGGTTGTGGTTGGTTGAGCTGTGGAGGGCCCGGTTATAGCTATGGTGTACATAGGGGAAGCTCTCATCCCATGTGCGTGGATGCTTTGAGTTGTACATACGCAAAATGTGTACGATCATCCTATTGACGACCTATGTCTGGCCATCATTCTGGGGATAGAAAGTTGCGGAATTTGTGAGCTTGGTGTCTAGCATTGACCATAGAATAGACCAGAATGTACTAAGGAACCTGCTATCCTGATCTGAGATTATAGACTGTGGGATCCAAAAGTGTACCCACACTCGTTCAAAGAAGAGTTTAGCAGTGGCTTCTATTGTGATATTCTTCTTGCAGGCCGCCATTATGGACATCTTTGAGAATTTTTCGATGACCATGAACACATAGTCATTGCCGTGCTCAGTAGAAGGAATGCCCGACATGTAATCCATGGATATGGATTCCAAAGGTCGACCAGGGGTAGGAAACAAAGTATAGAGGCCTTGCTTCTTGATGGACGGTTTGGCAATGGTGCAGGATCGAATGTACTTCTCAACGTCTTGTCGAAGGTTTGGCCAATAGAAATCCTTCTATAGTGCTGCCACTTTTTTCTTGACCCAAAAATGCCCAATGAACTGACTGTAGCGCGCTTCCCAAATCATCTTGGCATGCTCTCTTGAAGGAACATAAAGGTGTCCCATGTGACATAGTAGTGTATCCTGGACATGAAAATTTGGAACTTGGTTTCCCTCCAAGAGTGTCCTGTATGTGTGGCTGAATTATAGATTGCTCTTGTAGAGAAGCGACCAATCAGAAGTCTCGTTCCCACAAGAGTTGAGCACGGTGGTTATCTCCACGATTAGTGGTCAGTTGAGGCAATCTGCAACATTATTGGTGCTTCCCTTCTTGTACTTGATGTTTAAATGAAACTATTGTAGATATGTGGACCACTTTTGATGGCGATCGTTCTGTAACTTTCCTTGTGTCTGTATGAACTGTAGGGGTCGGTGGTTTGTGTGGATGATCGTTTCCTTCCCCAAAATGTAATGCTTCCATTGTCGCAAGCCTATACAATGGAATACATTTGTTTTTCATAAGTGGGATGTTTTCAGACTGTTTCGGACAATGTCTCACTGTGATATGCCACTAGATGCCCTTGTTGAGTAAGGAATGCCCCAATAGCATAGTCAAAGGCATATGTATTGATCTCAAATGGTTGTTGCAAGCGTGGTAATGTGAGCACTGGGGCACAGCAGAGGCAATGTTTCAATTCTTCAAACACCCTCTGTTGAGTTTCTTACTAGAAGAATTTTTATTTCTCTCCTCCCTTGGTGACTTGACTCAAGGACCAAGTGATATGAGAGAATCCCAACACGAACCTACGGTAGAAATTAGCAAGATCCAGAATCCCATCCTCGTTCCTCCCCAATACCAGTTCGATAGATAATGATTTTGTATCTTTCTTGGGTGTTGCTATTGTCGATGTCCTGCAAACACTTGTCTTGTTGCAAAATTATGAGTGTCAAGGCAATTCATGGAACATTACCAAAACGGCTCCAATCGACATATCGGTCAAGCCCGGAACTATTGAACATGTTCATATAGGGCAGAACTATTCAATAGATGAAACTGAAGAGTATAGAGCACTTTTTAAAGAATTTCAAGATATTTTTTCCTGGTCTTATGAAGAAACACCTGGGATAGAACCATCCATTATGATCCATGAGATAAAAACCTATCCCACAAAAAAACCGGTTAGGCAGAAGTTGAGACAAGTCCATCTAAAGAAGGTTGCAGGTATCAAAGCCGAAGTCAAAAAACTTCTAAAGGAAAGATTCATCTATCCTGTACTCCTGACGGAATCATTAGAGGAAATTTCAACTCAAAATGGGCCTTTTAACTTTAAATCAAATTCCATATCATCATGTGTTAGCCAATGAAATTGATTTAAATTTGAAATACCGTATAGGTCTTAAACACTTTTTTAATATAAATTTGGGGATAGGTATCATAAAAAAACTACTTTTTTTGTTTGTATTTTCGACATATCTCCCCGTGTTTTTACTCAAATTTCGATTGGGAGAGCTCATTGGATGCATAATTAAATTCCCCATCCATCGAGTACCCACTCGGCATACTTTTGACGGACCCCGCTACCCCAAAAACAAGAAATACCTGAAAAAACGTGATGATGACATCATTATCACGTTTTTCAGGTATTTCTTGTTTTTGGGGTAGCGGGGTCCGTAAAAAATATGCCGAGTGGGTACTTGATGGATGTGGAATTTAATTCCGCATCCAATGAGCTATTCCGATCAAAATTTGAGTAAAAACACGGGGAGATATGTCGAAAATACAAACAAAAAAGTAGTTTTTTTCTTTTCTTCCTCAAAAATTAATAAATATTATTTTATTAATTTTTTTTAGGAGGCCCATTTTGAGTTGAAATTTCCTCTAATGGGGTATTGAATATCGTTCCTGTGAACAAAAAATAGGGAATTATTTGAGTCTGCATCGATTTTTGAGAACTGAATAAAGCTTGTCCTAAGGACAAATTTCCGAATCCACACATCGATCAGATTATTGATAATTGTGTTAGAAGTGTCATCTTCTCATTCATGGATGGATTTTCTGGCTATAATCAGATGGAGATATTTCCTTCCAATCAGCATAAGAAGGAATTTATATGCCCATGGGGAACCTTTGCCTACACGAAGTTACCCTTTGGTCTTAAGAGCGCTAGAGCCACATTCCAGCATGTTATGTCCTATGCATTTTATGACATTAAAAACATCGTGGAGCCGTACCTAGATGATCTTCCTGTGCATTCACAACAATTGCAAGATCATCCTCAACATCTTAGAGATATTTTCTTGAGATGTTGCCATTACAAAATATGGTTGAACCCACACAAATGTGTTTTTTGCATTGAGACGGGACATCTCTTAGGCTTTGTGATTTCTAAAGATGTTATTTGGATTGATCCACTAAATATTTCTGCAATACTTGCCCTTCCGGCCCCAACCGATCTCCTTGAACTCCAAAGTTTGCAAGGGAAGGAAAACTTTCTTTATCGTTTTGTTTGTAACTTTGCTGAGAAAACACATGGTTATATGCGTCTCCTTAAGAAGGATAATCCATTCTTCTAGGATGACTAGGCCCAACGAGCCTTTTATAATCTTAAGCATGCTCTGACCCATTCACCTGTGATACACCCCCTAGATTATTCAAAGGATTTTCTCTCATATGTTGCTGCCTCTACTACTACCATCGAAATGGTTTTAGCTCAAGAGGATCAGAACGAACAAGAACACGCGATATACTACGCCACTAAGAATCTTATTGATTCTGAAACTCGATACTCGTGTGTGGAGAAGCTAGCATTGGCCACAGTAATTGATGTCCAAAATTTTTGTCATTACATCTTGCTTCACACCACCATCGTACTCGCAGACCAAAACCCTATGTACTACATCCCAACTCATCAGGTGCTAGGGGAAAAATACTCCCGATGGATTGTTATCCTATAGGATTTTGACCTTGAGTTTGCCAAAGCTACATCAAAGAAATCATTGGTCTTTGAAGAGATGATGTGTGACCTTCCCTATGCTTTAATGGATTATGAGCCCAGTGATTTGTTCCCAGACAAATTTCTGTTCCTGATAAGCATGACTGATCTGTGGTATGGAGATTTAATAATTTATCTCTAGACACAGAGATTTCAGCCCACTCTATCTTGTGACGACCACCGCCTTATCCGTCACCACGTGAAATATTATCTTATCCTGAATGATACTTATATAGGCATGTCATAGACACCATTCTTCAATGATGCCTCACCCATGACGAGGCTGAACAGGTTCTCAATGAATGCCACTATGTAGCATGTGGCGGTCATCTCTTTGGGATAGATACAGCCCAGAAAATCCTTCGCGTTGGCTATTTCTGGCCCTCTATCTTTAAAGATTGTCATGAGGCTGTTAAGAAATTCCCACCCTGTCAACATTTCTATCCGAAAAAATGCACCCACCCTGCTCCGTTACACCCCATCATTTCCATAGGCCCTTTTTCCAAATGGGGGATAGATTTCATGCAGTGTAAGCCTACCTCAGCCAGGGGGCATGGTTACATCATCGTATCCATGGATTATTTCACTAAATGGGATGAGGCTATGCCTACATATGCAGAGGATGGTAAGACTACTGCCCTCTTCCTTTTTAATCATGTAATATCTAGGTTTGGAGTTCCTCATTCTGTTGTCTCTGATCACTTTTCCGGAATCATATGATGGCAAAGTTAAGTGCTAAGTTGGGATTTAGCCATGAAAACTCAACTCCCTATTATCTACAAGCTAATGGTCAGGTTGAGGCCATTAATAAAGTCCTAAAAACTATGTTGCGTCCGATGGTTGGAGATCATAAATCCAACTGGCACCAAACTCTGTTTTCTGCTCTTTGGGATTATAGAAATTAAGTCAAAACAACAATTGGTTTTACACCTTTTCAATTAATATATGGACTAGAAGCTGTCCTACCTATTCAATGTTAGATTCTATCTTTGAAACTTTCCATTGAACTTTTCCCCATTACTTCCATCGAGGAAGAAAGGTTTTTATACTTGACCAATCTTGACGAAACTAGACGAGATGCTTCCTTAGTCAATAAGGCACATAAGAAACGCATCAAGGAGCAATATGATAAATCTGTGCAACCTCGTATGTTTAACGAAGGTGACCTAGTGCTAACTTATGATCAGAGACATGATAAACTAGGAAAAGGGAAGTTCAAATCAATGTGGTATGGTCCTTTTATTGTTTCCAAGGTTTTAGAGAAAGGAGACTATGAGCTCATGGATTATGACGGAGTCCCCTTTGGGAAACCTCGCAATGGGTTGTACCTGAAGAGGTACTATGCCTAGATCACTCATGTATGGTACCTTGTATATATGTACATTGTTTTAATTTTTTAGTGTGTTTTACTATTTTCAATATGCTTTTGAGTTTAGTGTCCAAACTGTTTATACCATGTTTTGGTTATGCAGGACAGATTGATTTTTATGGCTTTGTTGATGGTGCTTGCCACCATACCTTGAACCTTGCCTCCACTGCTTGGGTTCTCTATTCCCCAGATAATGGTTTGGTCAGTTCAGGAGCGGTTTTCCTTGGTCCTTCTACCAACAATATCACCTAGTATGAGGCAGTCATAGGTCTACTAACTGAGGCTGCATGTCAGGACATTCGTGATTTGGTAGTTTTCATAGACTCACAATTAGTGGTTTGTCATTTGAACCAGGTCTATACCATCATGTAAGCAGGAATATTTCACCTTCTGCGGACAGAAGTTGTTCCTCTGGTATGAATGGTTCAGATCCAAAACAAATGAACGACAAAGGATGAAGACCCTCCCTGGATGTCGTAGATACTTGGAATGCCAATTCGATAGTAAACCTGTGTATCTACAATCATATTAAACACATAAACATATCAAAGCTACCAGAACATAATCTATTCATCCATGTCAGCGACTAAGGAATCCAACAACATTTACATGTGAAATCAACAACAACAGTAATGTGGGATGGAAATCAACTTTGCATTAAGATGAATGGAGAAGTTTACAACCAATTAAGCCTTAGTGTCGACATGCATCTCCATGAAACCAACACTTCATCCCCGTAAGCTCCAACTTTGCTCTCTATGCTCTCCAATGGCTTGGGCCAAGTGGTCAATCCAATAGCATAACAATACCTCTATAGTCCCCCCCTCAACCATGGACATGAGCTTGTATTTATAAGGCTCAATGGATAGGAATGGTTGAGAGATTTTTGGATGAGGTGGCCTCTAAGATCCTATGATGGGGGATCTAGAGCTCAACTGACCCACAATGTTAGGGATAAGAGAGGACACGAGGCTCATGATCTAGAAGCCTCGAGAAACATCTCTTTTTTCCCATTTTACCCAGGGTACCGCCTTTTGCCTCTTACGATAGAGCGGTTCAAGTAAGAAATGCTTATGGACCAAGGGCTATAAGCAATGGCATTGCTTATGGTAAACAATATATAGGCGGTGCGAGCAAGGTACCACTCATGGATAACGAGGAAAACGTGGTGCTGAGTATTTTTATGAAAGATTGATAATCAACATGGGTTTTCTATCCAAGTGCTGGGATTAAGGGAAAATATGTCAATCAAAGGTCTTATCACATGGTGGTGAGAGGATTTTGGTATAACAGGATGCCCCCCAAAGCATGAGTCTTAGAGGGATACGATAAACAAAAGCTTTGAGAGAACAAGTCGTCGCTACGAGGTGAGAATGTCGGCTCGATCGGAGCATGTCGTCAAGTAGGCATTTGTAGTACATCAATATTTTTGACTCATAAACACAAGTAACCAACTCATGGCTACAAACCGATGCAAAGTAGATCCATGGGAGGAATAAACAAGCATGGCTACTAGAATACAACGTAGATCCATGTGATAGAGGACTCAAACTTGGACATAGCTACCAGACATACATTGTAGATCTATGTCATACAGACACAAATTTTAGCATAGCCACGACCATACAAATGTGAATCCATGCTGGATATACAAAACTCCATCGCAACCTGGGGGAAAAGCAATGAGCACTTTAACAAATACCCAAGGTTTTCCTCTTGTCTTCCACAAAGTACGATTCTATCCATGTGATTACAATGATATGAAGTCGAACATGATAGAAAGCACTTGATTACCGACCAATGATGTGAACCGTTAACAAGTGCGAGGGAGATCACCATTGATTTCAATAATTTCCAAGGTACCCTAGTACAATGTACTGAGTGTGAATAGATGTCTTGACGTTGAACACCCAGTTGATTCTATCGATCAAAGGTCAATGATGTGAACCTATGTCAAGAGCGAGAGAATATATCATTAAGGCATACAAATCTCAAGGTATTAAGTATTGTTTCTAAGACTATTTCCCGGATGATGAGCTGATGTCGATGGGAATAGTCTCGTCGAAGGAGGGCCATGATGAGTTCCACATCGATGACACAAAACTCGAAACATAGTTCTGGAATGATGTGAATGTAGTAGCCATAGGACTGACTCAAAAGTACTGACACAAAGACTGTGTTGACTATAGAGGTAAAAATTCTTCAAATTCCCTTTGAACATCGAGCGGCACGACACAAGACTTGGCAGCATGACTGGATGGGACAAACACACAATGCGATAGTGGAAAATGCATTCTTTTGAAAGACTCAAAGGAGAGGCATGAGTCATGAAAGTGGATCGTCATGGAGATCAGCTGAATACCCAATTGAATGACATGATATGCAGATAAGTGCCATGTTCAAAGGTAACGAAAAACTACTGCCATTTTTTTTGCAAAATGATTCCCTTCCCATTTTCCCCATCATGATCGATGATTGCCTCTTTTCGGTTTTACGAGTTCAAAGAGGGTAACAAACACTCGATATAGCTTGTCAGAAGACAATTCTAGATTCATATGTTTTATGAACCTAAGAGAGGAGGGGTTCATTCCCAAAAAAGGGTCTCTCAATGTTTAATTTAACGAGTCCAATGAAAGAAAACTCGGTATCGTTCATGTTTAGAGAGTCTGAACGATCACGGAAGAAGACTCCAAAGGGGTCCTTTTTCGTATGATTTAGTCTCTAAGGTGCGAAAAAGTGTAAAATCATACCTTAGAGAACTCTTCCAGTCATGATTGGCTAGAGTGTTCATTTTTCGTAAATAGTCTGTCCGAACCGAAAAAGAGATAACCTACCATCAGAGAGATGACTCTTCAAATTCTTTAACGAGCGTGAAGAAGACAAGATTGCTCGACAATATTTTCGTATTTAGGGAGCCTAAAAAGAGTTTAAAGAGGACTCCATGAGGTTTCTTTACACAATGTCACTTTTTATGAGCATGGAAAGAATTGGAAACAGACTCAACGGTCTTTTCATGTTTAAGGAGCCTGAAAAAGAGGTGAAAAGAAGACTCCATGATGTTTCTTTACATAATGTCAATTTTTTATGAGCCTCAAAAGAATTGGAAACAGACTCGAACCTTTGATACTAGGTTTAAGGAGCGTGACCAAAGTGTCATAACAAACGCTCATCGTCTTTTTCCGTTTTTATGGAAGTGCAAAAAATCCATAAACAAACTCCCAAATCTTTTTGCTATGGTTCTCCTATCCTACAATTGACTCAAAAACAAGTGTTAAATGCACTCATGATGAAAATTAAGGGATTACGACAAATAAATTTTGAGAAAAAGTGATTTTAAGTCAAAATTATAGCATATCAAACCCAAAAATGCCTATATAAGTCACGTAAATAGTAAAAAATCAAATCATTTTACTATTTACCCATAGTGGAGAGAATTTGGAGCACTTTCCTAGCCAGATCTTCATCAGCTGATACTGGGAGTTGCCACTGTCATATTTGAGCGTCGTTAGTTGCAGGTAACAGCTAAAACCCTACTCTTTATTTTCATGGCATTTTTTTTGAGTTTTGATGGGGTTTTGGGATTTTATGGCAAGCCCTAAAACCATGAACACGGGAACCATGCATACCCCTTGCGGGATACATGGTACCTCGCTAGAACCATGCCTAAAACAAATCTAACAGGTGTTGCCACCGCCTATCTCCAACGGTGCACAGGCGGTGCTGGCCGTGGAGATTTCAAACTAATAACACAAGCAATAATAAGCCATTCTTCTGAATTTAAATGATTGGAGATGATTCTAATGCATGCTATGATTGTTTTTGGCAGGTTTTTGTTGCTCAAACATGGTGATATGGAAAGAAAGACAACATGACAATGATGACGCCTTCACTGAAATAAATGCAGGTTCTATAGCCTCATTATGGGACTGTGGGCTCCTAAAAATCTTTCGGACCCCGAGCATGATATCACATGAGCAGTTGTTAGAGCACATACTGTGGATGTGGAATCTGGAAGAGAAGTACTTCGAGGTTGGGGCCCATATTCTAATAGTGGAGGTAGATGACATCTACTTCTTGACTGATCTATTGAGACAGGGTGCCCCCATCTCACTAACAGGTTCCCGGGGAGGGGATATCACCACTCGAGAGTTGATAGATCGTCACTGTGTTCTAGGGACAAGGACATCGGGGAAGAAAATCCCCATCAGAGTAGTGACAGATGGGCCTCTACGGAATGTCCTTTTTACCATGCAGAGGGTGGCCGGGAGTCAGGGTGTGCATCAGGCTTCCAGGGCACACATGTTATATGCCATAGAGGCCATGGCACCTACGGTATTCAACTAGGCGGAAGCCATGCTTTCGATATTCAAATATTAGCTGACTAAGTGTCGGTAGGGAGAGCTAAAGTAGTTTGGATTTGGTTCCATTTTAGCATGCTTCTTCTTCGAGCGAGTGCCACATATGAGACCTCAGGTGGTCTTTAGAAGCCTGAGAGCATGGGACCCCCGTATGCTGAGGTGGGTCCAGATTATGGCTTGTACAGGAGCAAGTAGGGGGAAGGTGAAGTTTGGTGACCCCTTCTTCAGATGGATGTGAGATTAGATCCTCATGGTGGAGGATTATGCTTATGTGGGCATAGAATTCCGCGTAGACCCTGACCTATCACTCCCACCTGGCGGACAGTGGGGCGACATCGGTAAGAAGCAAGAAACCCTAAAATGGATGAAATGTTTTTATGTTTTTTCATGTTTTATAATTTTTATATTAAGTAATGAGACCCATATATTCTCATGTAGATGTTGGAGCAGCGCGACCTGGGGGAGCTTCTCCATTGGATAGGTGAGCTGGAGCCCGCTTCATACCACAGGGTGATGATATCACTAGGGAGTTAGAGGAAAGCCTAGAGAGGTTGACCTTGGATATCCTAGATGATTCTATTGATGACCTCCCTATGAGGTATCAGAGACCTACAGCGGGAGTATCGGGCCGATTCAGTAGCCTGCTATGTAGAGTGGCTCGGGCAGTGATGTGCTACCATGAGCATCACTAGTGTATGAGATATGTACTGAAAGCTGATAGCTNGATTTCAATTTCATGAATGGGAAATATGCTAGTCTAGGATGTAATTAGCCAATGAGTCAGCAACTACACTATGTTCCCTAGGGATATGCCTATAAGTGATGATTTCAAATGATCTTTCTAACAAACGTACTCTTTGGAAGAGGCAGAGAAGTACATGGTTTCTAATGGTGTAGACATGGTTCAGATGATAAACCACAAGTTGTGAGTCCATCAAGACTACCATATTGCAAACATCTTGGGAGGCAGCTTTAGTTAGAAGACCGATGACTGCTTGATACTCAGTGATGTTATTTGTAGTGGGACCTATACAAATTGCTTCTGAACTGACCAAATATTCAGCTAGGGAATAGAGGACCCAAGCAGCTGAGGCGAGATTCAAGGTGTGGCGGCAAGCACCATCAGCAAATCCGTAGAAAGCCATCTACATGACCAAAACATGGTATAAACAGATGCGGACACTAAACTCAAAACCATACTAAAAATACTAAAAGCACACTGAAAGTCAAGCAATATACATATATACAAGATACTATCCAAGAAAACCCTAGGCATAGTACCTTTTCAGGTACAAACCATTGCGAGGTTTCCCCAAAGGGATTCCATCATAATCAACGAACTCATAGGATCCTTTCTCTAAAACCTTAGAAATGACAAAAGGTCTGTACCACATGGACTCGAACTTACCCTTCCTTAGCTTGTCATATCTTTGGTCATAAGTCAAAACTAGGTCACCCTCATTAAAGGCACGAGGTTGGATAGATTTATCATACTACGCCTTGATGCATTTCTTATGTGCCTCATTAGCCAAGGCATCATCTCTTTGAGTCTCATCAAGGTTATTCAAGTACAAAAATCTTTCTTCATCTACGGAAGTGTCTGGGAGAAGTTCAACGGCAAGTTGTAAAGATGGAATTTGACATTGAATCGGTAAAACAACTTCGAGTCCATAGACAAGTTGGAATGGCATGAAACCAGTAGCTGTTTTCATAAAGTCTGATAAGCCCAAAGAGAAGAGAAAAGAACATGGTTCCAGTTGGATTTATGATCTCCAACCATTCGACGAAGCATAGTTTTTAAAAATTTGTTAATGGACTCTACTTGACCATTAGCTTGTGGATAATATGGCGTAGAGTTTTCATGGCGAAAACCTAGCTTGGCACTCAGTTCCTCCATCATTTGATTACGGAAATGGGATTCGTGATTAGTAATGATGTACTGCGGGACTCAAAATCTAGCTATGATGTGATTGAAAAAGAAGAGGGTCGCATTCTTACCATCTTCCACATATGTAGGCATGGCCTCATCCCATTTTTTGAAATAGTCAATGGCTACGATGATGTAACCATGCCCCCTGGATGAGGTAGGATTACAATGCATGAATTCAATCCCCCATTTGGAAAAGGGGCCAACAACAATGACGAAGTGTAGCGGAGCAGGATGCATGCCCTTTTTGGGATACAAGTGTGGACAAGATGGGCATTTCTTAATAACCTCATGATAGTCTTTGAAGACGGAAGGCCAGAAATAGCCAACGCGAAGGATTTTCTTGGCTGTAGCCATCCTAGATAAATGACTGCCACATACTCCAGAGTGGCAGTCATTCAACACATGTTCAGCCTCCTCATCAGTGAGGCATCGCTGGAGAATAGAATCAATCCAACATCTATACAAGGTATCATTCAGGATGAGGTAGTATTTCACGTGGTGACGGATATGGCGACGATCATCATGGGATAAATGCGGCTGAAATCATTGTATTTGGAGATAAACAAGCAAATATCCATACCATGGATCGGTAGTGCTAATCAAGAACATAAATTCATCTGGAAATGAATCACTGGGCTCAGATTCCGGCTAAGCACAGGGAAGATCACACATGAGCTCGAGAAAGACCAAGGATTTCTTTGATGTGGCTTTGGCAAATTCCAGATTAAATTCCTGTAGTATGACTATCCATAGGGAGTACTTGCCCTCGAGCACCTGATGAGTCAGGATGTAATACATAGGGTTCTGGTCTACCAATACAGTGGTAGTTTGGAGTAGAATGTAGTGACAAAACTTTTGTAAAGAAATGACCGTGGCCAATGCTAACTTTTCCACACGTGAATAGCGAGTTTTAGAATCCATAAGATTCTTATTGGCATAATAAATCACGTTCTCCTGAAAATGGATATTTTCCTTCACTAAAACCATAGCGATGGTAGTAGCGGAGGCAAAAATATATAAGAGAAAGTCCTTTGAATAATTCGGGGGGTGTATCACGGGTGAATGGGTCAGAGTGTGTTTAAGATTATCAAAGGCACGTTGGGATTGGTCATCCCAGAAGATTGGGTGTTATTATTAAGGAGACGCATATAACCGTGCCTTTTCTCTGTGAAATTGCACACGAAACGACAGAAAAAGTTTGCCTTCCCTTGCAAACTTTGGAGTTCAAGGAGATTAGTTGGGGCTGGTAGAGTTAAAATGGAAACAATTTTCATAGGATCAATCTGGATGCCATCTTTGGATACCACAAAACCTAGGAGACGTCCCGTCTCAACACAAAAAACACATTTATGCGGATTGAGCTGTATATTATAATGACGGAATCTCAGGAATATCTCTCTAAGATGACCGGGGTGGTCCTCTCATCTCTATGAATGAGCAGGGAGGTCATCAAGGTATGGTTCAACAATATGTTTAATATCATGAAACGCATAGGACATTGCATGCTGGAACGTGGCTCCATCATTTTTCAATCCAAAAGGTAACTTCTTGTATGCAAAGGTTCCCCATGGGAAAATGAATGCCGTCTTATGCTGATCTAAGGGTAATATATCAATCTGATTATATCTAGATAAGCCATCCATAAATGAAAAGATGACACTTCCAGCACAATTGTCGATAATCTGATCGATGTGCGGAGTAGGAAAGTTGTCCTTGGGACAAGATTTATTCAAATCCCTAAAGTCAATATAGACTTAAATGGTGCCCTACTTCTTATTGACAGGGACAATGTTCGATACCCATTTCATCAGGGGTACAGGATAAGTAAACCTAGCTTTGAGAAGCTTCTCAATTTCAACTTTAATAGCTATGGCCTTCCGAGGATGGACTTGCCTTAGTTTTTTCCTGACAGGTTTAGCCGTGGGATAGGTTTTAATCTCATGGACCACAATGGATGGGTAAATCCCCGGCATCTCTTCATAAGACCAGGAAAAAATATCATGAAATTCTTTGAAAAGTGCCTTGTATCAGATTCATCTGCCGAGTAGTTCTTCCCAACATGAACATGCTCGATGGTATCAAGCTTGGCTGATATGTCAATCGGATTCGTATGAGTAATGTTGCAAAGGTTTCCTTTAGAATCTATGTCTTGCAACAATATAGGACTTTGGGGTACGTTGACAATATCATTAGGAAACACGGATGCATAATCATGGTTAACCGAACGGGTGTTGGGGAGGAACATGGATCTATGATGGTGATCCTCCCAAATGGACTCATTCGTATTCATGATCTCTATAATGGAATCATCGGAAGCAAAAGTATTAGAGAGATAATCTAGAGTAGGAAGAGAGGGTTCTAACCAGTATGATAAATGGTAAGGATCCGAAGCCACTAGATGAAAGTCATCAGTGTGATCATCGGAAAAGGTTTGAATGGTGTCATACATTGTTTTGTGTGGACTTAATGAGGTGTACTCAATAACTTGTTTACCCTTAGTTTCAAAATCAAATGAGGTGATCATATGGATTGTTGCGGTATCCATGATAGGAGGAGTGGATGGAAAATTCCCCATAAGGGATGAATCCTTCAACATGCCTACCCGAATCGACTGGTAAGGAGGAGGGGATTGGCCTAACATGGGGATGTTATTAGCTGTGGAGGTAGTAACATACGACGTACAGAAATCAAGCTGGTTAATGGTAACAATTCTCCCTAGATGCGGAAATTGGACTATTCGGAATATTGTTGAGGCGACAACAGTCATGGCATAGAACCAATTTCTTCCTAGAAGGAGGTTGTAATCTAACGGGGAATCTACCACTTATACTTGAATGGAAATGATTTTTCACCCAAGATCTATCGCTAGGGCTGATATGAGACCATGGGGTTGGAAACCCCATCCATCAAAGGCCTTGAGGGTCATAGGTGATGTTACAAGCTCGGGAGAGCTGAGATATTTCCAACAAGACAGAAACAAAACCGAGGTTGAAGCTCCTTCATCTAGTACCATTCGGAAAACTTTATTTCCAACTACTTTCGTAATGATTTAAAAAGAAATTTTATGAGGTAAACTAGACTTATAGTTCTCAACATTGAAATGAATCAAATTAGTATTATTCGGGTCTAAAGATCCTAATGCTGTCAACAAGTTTTTGTGCTGTATCGAACAATTTTGGAGTACTTATAAGGTAGACATTGCACAAGGTTCCTGAGGGAGATCTTCGGCTACATTATAAAATTGAGTAGCTCGGGCATTAGGGTTAAAGACGGCCTTCCTAAGAGTACTCTTGGGTGGACGCAAAATCATGTCGATATTAGGCTTCTCGATGGATAGGGGGACAGTAGACGAGGATTCAGGGGAACTATTAGAGGGAGCTTTCCCTAAAGAAGAATGATCTTCTTTCTTGTCTATGGGTTTGTCATAATTATGACTTCAAGTTTGCAGATTAATGGTACCCAAGGACATCATATGAATTTCTTCTAACGAACTAGAGTTACCTTGATTAGACATGTGGTCTATCAGTTGTTGCTGAGAGGGAAAAGGATCAGTAAGTACTGCAGGTGCGGGATTTGATTTAAGGAATTGGGAGATTCCGTCTCGCCGAGGATACTCCTTTGAGAAATGGTCACCTCCGCGTAGCAGACATGGATATTTTGCTTTTCTTTTCCCTTTATCGTTATCATTATTGGTTGTTCTTGGATTCTCCTATTGGTTTCCAGGTTTTTTATTCCTATTTTTACCCTTCTTTTTATTATTGCCCGAGGTTTGAGTACTTTGAAGAGAATCGACCTCGGTGGAAACCTTAGGAGTTGAAGGAGTAGGGGTGGTAGTTTGGGGTTTCTTAGCAGGTTTTGCTGCTGACAGTGATTGGATTGAACCAACAATCCCATCAACAGGTACTTCTGCTGGTGGCTTGGCGATATCAGTGCTTGGGCAAGGAGCCTGAGGAATCAAGTCATAAAGAGTTCCAGACTGGGAATAAACCAAGTCTAGATACTGGGCTCGACTAATATCCTGCTCTTCAGTGATGACACCACCCATAGCCACATCTTGGGAAATAGGAGGAAACAAAGATTTGGTAAACCAATCAGCTAATAACTGATCCGGAATAGGGGCCTTAATAAGCCTTCTCTGCCTTCTCCACTCATGGATATGATCGGATATGTGGGTGGAGGTGTTCTATCGTAGAGAAGTTAAGAGATCAGTACCCATTTCATAATGAATGGGGAGCTGAAAGTATGTAAGAAATACGGTTTCCAATGAGCCAAAATCCACAGATGAATGTTGTGGGAGTTCAATGTGCCACTTCACAGCTATACCGGTCAAAGTTCGCTGAAAAATTTGTAACTGAACTGAATCATCCATGAGGGATTTTGAAGAACACCACAAATGGAATTTCATAACATGGTTTTTTGGATCGTCTCCCTACTTCCCATCGAACTTTGGGATGTACAATGGTAACTTTACCAGAATGGGAGGCCACGATGGATTGTGTTGAATGGGGTCATTAATCAACTTGGACAAAGAAGGTAAGTCCAAAGTTTCTAGGAAAGGTAACTGATGGTTGGGTTGAATGTACTAGTAATATTGATATAGCATATAATTACCAGTAGGATCGTAAGTGGACTGATAGACAGGTTGTTGTGATGAATAACTATTGGAAAATCCGCCCACAGGGGGTTGATTTCTAGGATCAGGACCAATAGGACCACTAGGGCCTCTAGGAGGAGGACCACCAGGGCCTGGGACCACCAAGACCATCGAGAGGTGGACCTCCAGACTCTACATCCCACATTATGCTCTCCAATGGCTTGAGCCTCCGAAACCACTAGGGGGAGGGCCAGTGGACCCTCCAGAGCCATTAGGAGGAAAGCCACTAGGCCCCCTAAGACCACTAGGACCAAAAGGAGGAAAACCACCAAGTCCGTCGAGACCATTAGGCCATCTAGGGGGAGGACCTCCATAAGGTCATCCTCCTATACCTCCTGCAGTATGTATAGGTATCCCCCCCATAGCTGGAATGCAAGACTAGTTAGGTTGCCCCCATGGCGTAAAAGTATTACTAGGGTATGGAATTATAGTATACAACATTCCTGTAGGATTAGGTGGATGATTAATATTTCCTATAGGTATTTGATAACCATAACCTCCAGAAGATTGACTGGTTACAGGTTGTGGCCCCAAGGGCTAACCTGAATTGGATGGGGGATTAACCACATGAGTGTGGGTGGGAGGGACATATACTATATATGGTTCTATATTAGAGGTCTATACTTGACTAGGTACAATTTCAGTATCAGGTAACATAGGTCATGCCAGGGGTTCCCCCCTGGCACTAGAAGGTAAAGACGAAATGAGAATTGAGGGTTGAGCCCTAGGTGCAGAATACTTGGGAGGATTGGGAATAGACATAACATGGGAGGTGGTGGGGTTGGTATTTTGACCTAGATTGTGTGGTGTTACTGTGTGATCTATAATTGGTTCAATGGGTCTCATAAAATCAGCAAGTGAATGTTATCCCACAGGAACAACTGTGGAACATGTTGGTAGTGTGCCCAATATGTTGTCTATTTGTCGTTCAATCTCCAGTGCATGGAGAATGGCTATGTGGTATTGTCTATGTTCTTCTTCATCTGGAGAAACTTCTCTAGAAGGGTTTACATGGGTGCCATATGAGGCAATGTCCTGTCCTATAGAGGTATCCCAAAATGGAGCATTGGGACCATAATCCAGACAGGTAGTATCATCAACATGACCTTCTTCAAGAGAATGGGATGAGGTATTTATCTGAGAAGGTTGTTGGACCAAGGGAGGCGAGTGTGAAGAATATGGTCCTCCAATTTTTGCAACCACATTATATCCCACTTGGGAGGTAGTAGTAGCTCCTTGGTTGATAGCTTCCATTGGATTTTCTCCTAAACCAGGAATAAAATTGGGTGGCAAGCCTCGTACTCTTCTGTACTGTCTTAACTTAGCCAGTTTGTATAGTTCCTATCTAACCTAGGGTCTGATAAACTAAAAAAAACACACCAAAAAATTTCCCTACACCAGCTATAGGTCAAACAAGCACACTTAAAATGATAGGAGGGGCTCAAATAGTCAGGTCTCTCACCAGGATTGTCAAGAAGGTGCCACTCGTGATATACCTCTAGGGTACGTGTGTAGTAATATCCTCGAATGCTATTTTTGGTGTATGGATCCAAGAAATATGGCCAAAGGGCTCTTCTCAGATGGATAAGGTATCCTACTGGGGTCTCCCGATATACTTAAGGTATGTGGGAGCTTGAATCGGTAGTAGTGTTGTCTAATGCATAACCATACACAACCGGGCCTTCCGATATACAATTGAGTACATGAAGTACCTTTCTATATACCTCAAGAGTACATGAAAGGTCGTTCGATATACCAACGGTACATGGAAGAACCGTGCGAGTCCCGAAATGTAATGCAGACAAATAACGACAGCTCCTATGCTTAACGATGCCCGAACACATCTGTAACCTATCACTCCAATTTCTATGTAAATTTTAACCTATAACTACCGTTGATTTTAAAGTGGACGGTTAGGTGAATGCATGGTGTTTTGACAGAAAAGTAAAACCATGCAGTATGCGTATGCAAATATTTCACTTTACCGTTCAGTATGCCTACTTATGGGAGGGAAAGAGAGTGTTTTCTTTTGTTTCAAAACCAAAAATATTTCCAAACAACAATCTTGAACACAAAATCAAAGAAAAGTAGCACTTTCCAAATTGATTTCTCTTTTCTGAAAGCAATAAGAAGGGGAAGAGACTCTTTTCCTAAAAGAAAAACAAGAAGCACACTACATGCAAATGCACTCTATTTTTCAATTTTCTCTTAAAACATTGGCAAATCTAACTTAAAACTACCATATTTTTTATTTTGATGAGATAGTACTAAATGCATAAAAGACAAAGAAACATGAAGAGATTGAAAGCTTGTAAATCCAATCAGAGATCCAATGTCCAATGCTCAATGATGATAACCTAATCTCAGTCAAAAAATTTCTTTTTTAAAGGAAGAGAAAGAAGTTCTCTATGCAAGCAAGAAATGAAACCTATATGCTAATCAAATGTTTTTCTTTCAGTCTATATCACAGAAATGAAAAGAGATCTTACTAACACCCTAATCTTTTCAAAAAAAAAGAAATGATTTCACAATCACAACCAACAAGCACTAAGTGAATGAACAATAAAAAATCCTCATCTAGCTTTTGAATTTTCCAATCAAACCAATCTTTAAACCATAAAATTTCAAACCACAAGCATCAGATTCTGACACACAAGACTGACAGTGTAGGGTTGAAAGCAAATCAACTCAAATTTTTGCAAAAAATGAGAAAAAAGAGGTCTTGGAATGATGCCTTCCTAGCACTGCGCTTCTCGGGTCTTGACAGAGCGGTTCTAATCCAGCACCGCTTCTCACCAACAGGACTCAAGCGGTGGCACCTCATGCTGCTAACTAAGTTCATGCGGTGGCACTGCTTCTCGCCAACTGCATAAGCGCGGTTCCCTGTAAAAATTCAAAACACAAAGAGAATGACAGATCAAGTTAGAAAAATACCAGATCAAGGTACAAACTGATAGATTGAGGATAAAAAAGAGCATAAAAGGTTGAAAATAATTCAGATCTAAATAGATATGGAAGTTTCAAACCCAAATTCACTGAGTCAGCTAGCAGATTTGACTGAAGAGAGTTGGAGAAGGATCCTGGATTCAGACAATAGTTGAAAAACTGAGGAAGATCAGATCAACTGATACGTATATTAATTCCCCAATGGAGTTGCCATATTTGTAAGCAGGAATATTTCACCTTCTGTGGACAGAAGCTGTTCCTTTGGTTTGAATGGTTCAGATCCATAAAAAATGAATGACAAAGGATGAAGACCCTCCCTGGATGTCATAGATACCTGGAATGCCACTTCGATAGTAAACCTGTGTATCTACAATCAGATTAAACATGCAAACACATCAAAGCTAATGGAACATAATCTATTCATCCATGTCAATGACTAAGGAATCCAACAACATTTACATGTGAAATCAACAACAACAGTAATGTGGGATGGAAATCAGCTTTGCATTAAGATGAATGGAGAACTTTACAACCAATTAAGCCTTAGTGTTGACATGCATCTCCATGAAACCAACACTTCATCCCTGTAAGCTCCAACTTTTCTCTCTATGCTCTCCAATGGCATGGGCCAAGTGGTCAATCCAACAACATAATAATACCTCTATAGTTCCCCCCTCAAACATGGACATGAGCTTGTATTTATAAGGCTCAATGTATAGGAATGGTTGAGAGATTTGTGGATGAGGTGGCCTCTATGATCCTATGATGGGGGATCTCGAGATCAACTGAACCACAATGTTAGGGATAAGAGAGGACACGAGGCTCATGATCTAGAATCCTCGAGAATCCTCTCTTTTTTCCCATTTTACCCAGGATAACACCTTTTTCCTCTTATGACAGAGCAGTTTAGGTAAGAAACACTTATGGTCCAAAGGCTATAAGCAGTGGCACCGCTTATGGTAAATAAGATACAGGCAGTGCGATCAAGGTACCGCTCATGGACAACGAGGAAAATGCAGTGCTGAGTCTTTTTATGAAAGATTGACAATAAACATGGGTTTTCTCTCCAAGTGCTGGGATTAAGGGAAAATATGTCAATTAAAGGTCTTATCACATGGTGGTGATAGGATTTTGGTATAACACATCATAAATCCTGTACTGCTCCATCTCTATCGGAGGGTATGTCTATTGGAAAGGTCATTTGAGGTTATTACTTATAGGCATATCCCTAGGTAAGATAATGCAGTTGCTCACTCATTAGAGAATTATATCCTAGATTGGTATATTTCCCATTCATAACATGAAAATCAAACATGGTTCATCATATTGTAAAATAACAGTAAAAACACATAAAACTCAATAACAGTAAAAACACATAAAACTCATGTAAATACATTTTCCATTTGGAGCATATAAACATCGGAAGTAAAAGTATGTATATATATATATATATACATACTTTTACTTCCGATGTTTATATGCTCCAAATGGAAAATGTATTTACATGAGTTTTATGTGTTTTTACTGTTATTTTACAATATGATGAACCATGTTTGATTTTCATGTTATGAATGGGCTATATACCAATCTAGGATATAATTCTCTAATGAGTGACCAACTGCATTATCTTCCCTAGGGATACGCCTATAAGTAATAACCTCAAACGACCTTTCCAATAGACATAACCTTCCAATAGAGATGGAGCAGTACAGGATTTATGATGTGTTATACCAAAATCCTGTATATATATAAAGTGTGTTACAAAAGTAGGTCACGAGACCTCATCTAAAGCACTCTGGATTTCAGGCAGTACAAAATTATACAAAATCCTGAAGCTATATCAACTTTCAGTAATACATCATGTAGAACTATCTAGTGGTGCTCATGATAGCACATGACATCCCGCACTACTCTACGTAGCAGTCGGCTAAAACGTCCTGGAACTCCTGCTGTGTGCCTCTGATATCTCATCGGAAGATCATCAATAGATGCATCAGGTATATCTAGAGTAAACCTCTCCAGGTTTTCCTCTAGCTCTCCCATCGAGTCGTCAACTTGTTGAAAAAACCGAGCTCCCGCTCATCTGTCCATTGGGGAAGATCCCCCAAGTTGTGCTAATCCAACACTTGCATGAAGATATGTAGGTCTTGTTACTATACATAAAAAAAATATAAAACATTAAAATACAAAAACACAAATTGCCATCTTAGGTTTTTGTTTCTTACCCATGTCTCTCCACAGCGCACTAGGTGGAAGTGGTAAGTTAGGGTCATCCCTAAATTCAGTACTCGCATATGCATAATCCTCAATCATGAGGATCTGATCATTCATCCAACAAAAAAACGGAGCCCCAAACTTCACTTTTCCCCTTCATGCTCCCGTGCGGACCATGATCTCGACCCACCTCAGCATATGAGGGTCTCTTTCCCTTAGCTCAGTAAATACCACTTGGGGCCTCAGATGAGGGACCTTCTTAAAGAAGAAACATGCTAAGATGGAACCATAGTCGAATTGTTTCAACTCTCCTTGCCGACACTAGGTCAACTAGTCCTTGAAGACCGGTAGTAATGCTTCTTCCTAGTTAAAGAGAGTACGTACCATGGCCTCTATAGCATATAGCATGTGTGCTCTGGAATCCTGATGAGGTCCTTAGATCCCAACCAAACTCTGCATAGTGAAAATAACTATACGGAGAGGATCGTCCACCACTGCCTTAATGGGAATTTTCTTCCCAAATGTTCTAATACTAGGAATGCAGTGACAGTTGATCAACTCCTGGGTGGTCACCTCCCATCCACAGGAACCAGTCAATGAAATAAGAGCACCCCATCTGGATAATCCTATCAAGAAGTAGATATCATCTACCTCAATAGTTAGCACATGGGATCCCACCTCAAAGTATTGTTGTTCTGGGTTCCACATATGAAGGATATACTCCAACAAGCGCTTATGGGAAACCATGCTAGGAGTGCGAAATAAGTTTAGAAGGCCATAGTTCCTCAGTGCAGCTATGCACCCCGCATTTCTCTTAGCAAAGGCATAATCATCATCGTGTTGTCGTTCTTTGCATATAACCATTTTTTTATTTCTTAGAACTTGCCAAAAACAATCAATGGGCCAATTAGAAACACAATCAATCATCAAAATTAGTTAAAATATTTTATTCTTGCTGACCCTTTCATTTTTTCCCACTCACGACTGGCACTGCCTGAGCTCTGTTCACATAGAGTGGTGGCACCGCCTGAGTGCAGCTTAAGTTGTGCGGTTCTTAAGGTGCACCTCCTGTCCCATAAGGGGCAGGAGCGCTGCCCATGTTTTTTTATTTAGGGCTTTCCTAAAATTTCCCAAAACCCCCATAAAATAAAAAATGAATGATTTAAAAGGAAAGGCTAGGGTTTAATCACTTACCTGGCTCTGACAATGCTCAAATCAGACGGTAGAATCTCCCAAAATCACTGTTTGAATATATGGCTCAATTTTCCCCAAAATGCTCTCACCAAGTGGTAAATAGTAAGATGGTTTGATTTGTACTCTTCAAATGGCTTATATATATATATTTTAGAGTTTTTATATGTTATGTCATATTTTAAAAAATCATTATTATTACAAAACCCATTTATATAGTACATTAAAGCCATTTTTGAGAGATTAATATTCTTTTTGAGCCTTGCAGGAGGAAAAGAAGAAACAGTTAAGTCTATGGTGAGTTTGTTTTTAACCTTTTCGTACTTCCATAAAATGGAAAAAGTATCCGAGCATTTGTTTCGATGTAACGTCCCCGACCCTCCGGCCGACGAAGAGGACACTACTGAACCATGTCCTTAAATATCTGGGAAACTAGCCCCATGAACATGTACATACATACATATAAACTGAATAAAAATGCATAAAACATAAAACCTGCTAAGATGCATAATCATTCATATACACAGTGGAATCCAACATACATTCATTCATGCATTCAACATGTTCATTATAATCCATTTAAATAGTAATATAAATGCAGAGACGAATTAGTTTGAATACTTATCTTATAAAGAACTTGTCCAGCAACTAGCTACGTCGCTGCAATGTTCCACCCAACCATCGACCAACGTGCTCCTTAATCTCTCAGCAACGCTGCCACCCCCGAGTCAGGCATGATTTTCCAAGGAATAAGGAACAAACAGGCTTACACATAGCCAAGAATACACAAAACAACCAAGCCAACACAGTTGGGTTTATCAGGCAAACAACAGATCAACCAAGCCAACACAGTTGGGTTTATCAGGAAAACAACAGATCAACCAAGCTAACACAGTTTGGTTTATCAGGCTATCAAGGAGCTAGGAAGGCTGAATGCTAAGTTGATGAGCTCATTGCAGAGCTAAGGACATCTACACCAGAACTAGTCTGACTTCTAAGACACCCACACACACCCAACATAAGGAATTAGTCCCTTCTCTGCTACACAGTCCCTCAGGCCTTGACTTCCCTTCCATTGTTATTCAAGGGTTGTGGAGAAGAAAGCAACTTCTCTAGCTCTGTCTGTGTGGTTCCCAAACACACCAGGTTTATCAAGCAAACCAAGTCCTCAAACCAAGACCAACCACTGCATACACGCAGTCAAACCAGTGATTCACAGCTTGGGCAGGAGAAAAACAATTCCTGAGTCGTTCTTGGCCCTATCATGGATAAAACGACTCCATAACATCCTACAGCAGCCCCAAAATGTAAAAAAAACACAACCAACAAAATATGGGGAAAAAACAACATGGGGAAGACCTCATCTCCCGGCTCCACAATGGGATGAAGCAACCGAAAAATTACACAGTCTGTACTGGGGAAAGAAATCGGACTCCCATCCTGCGCATGAGGAAAAAAATACACGTAGACCATAAATCCGTATAGGAACCACAGATACCCCCCCGTAGAAACGTGAATGATAGCAAAAAAATACTCTCCTCCTTGCTGCATGAGACCAAATGGAAAGAATCCTTGGCGTGAGGAATAAGACATTCCCCTTGCATGAGGATGGACGACCATCAAGAATGGAAAGTGGGAAAGTGTGGAAGAATGTCCAGCGCCCTCATGGAGAGAGTGGAATGATGGGCGTATTCATTTTTCCTATCCAACGTGAGGTTCGATTTACTGGTGGAGTGTGCGTGTAGGCAAGGAATGACACTCTTGCCACACTCCACTCCCCAGCAATAACTGCCCCAACTAACAACAAAACATTTAAGGTGGTGATTGAATGAGACAAGGGAAGGTGAGCAGATCAAAAAGGGTGGTGACACATGGCTTTTCCCCCATGGGCTCAAGGTTTAAAATTCCCCCTCCATATCCTTGAGAAAATCATGCCCTTTTCAATATGGTTGCAGTGAACATAGCTGGTTGGGTTCATTTAATTAAAATGCATATTTACATGATGAAAAAACTTAATATGTGCCATATATGATGATATACCATCAGTAACAATTTCGTTCGCCAAAACATAACAACCAAATCGCTGGTGGGGCTTTGCCTTTAGCTCCACACCATGATTCATTACCCTATATACATCATGTACATTTTATGCAATGGGGCCTAAATCAGGGTGTTACATTCCCCTTCCCCTTCAAAAGCACTGTGCTCAGTGCTTTACAAAATTGAACAAAATCATACAATGGTAACGCCTCAGTGTTTCGCAAAATTGAACAAAAATGGATGTGCCAATCGCATGGCATCCTCCAGCTCCCACATAGGCTCTTCAGGTCCGTAGTGCTCCCATTGCACATTTACCTGAACTATGGCCCAGTTCTAGAGCATTGTGACCTTCATGTCAAGGATGCGCATTGGCTTGGTTTGGAACTCTCCCTTGGGTTCCACCTGAATCACATCCCAATTTATCACATGGTTAAGATCATGTACATATCTCTTAAGCAAAGAAGCATGAAAAACATTATGAGCTCTAGTGCTAGCAGGAAATGCAAGTCTATATGCAACTGGCCCTATTCTTTCAAGCACTTCAAATGGCCCACAGTATCTTGGTGACATCTTGGCACAACTTCCAAGCTTCAAGGAACTCTTCTTTTCCCTCACTTTGAGGTAAACTGCATGATCCCCAACACTGAACTCCCTGTTCACCCTATGCTTATCTGCATAGCTTTTTTTTCTGTCCTGTGCTGCTTTCAAATTCTTTATGATCTTTACAACCTCTTGCTCCATTTCCTTGGGCAAATCTGGACCAAGCACAACCCTGTTCACTGGATTATCCCAAGTCACTAGTGTCCTACACCTTCTTCCATACAAAGATTCATACGGACTCATCCCCAAGGATGTCTGCTGTCCATTGTTATAAGCAAACTCTACCAAGTGTAAGTAATATTCCCACTTGGTTGGTTTGTCCATCACATACATGTGAAGGATATCTTCAAGGACCCAATTAACTCTCTTTGTTTTCCCATATGTCTAAGGATGGTAGGCAGTGCTGAAGTTTAGCTTTGTACCCAAATCTGCAAACAACCCCTTCCAAAAATTGGAAGTGAACTTGACATCTCTGTCAGAGACTATTGCCTTTGGAAATCCATGCAGTTTGAAAATATCCTTCATGAAGATATTTGTAATGTCATTAGTCTTATGTGTAGACTTAACTGGTATAAAATAGTAGCCTTTTTCAACTTGTCCACCACAACCATGATGGAGTCATGTTGTCTCCAAGTCATCGGAAATCCTGTAATTAAATCCATGGAAATAACTTCCCATTTCCATTCTGGAACTGGGAAAGGTTGCAACAACCCTGCTGGGTGTTGATGCTCAACCTTTACCTGTTGACATTTCATGCACCTTGAAATGTATTCAGCCATGTCCTTTTTCATTCCTGGCCAAAAGTACTGCTTTCTGGCTGTAGCAATTATCTTCTGGTATCCTGGGTGACAAGAATACAGAGTTGGATGGATTTCATCCATAAAAAATCTCCTCAAATCTACTACATTTGGAATATAAATTCTGCCTCTATAAGTAAGAAGTCCATCTTCCTCCAACTTATATTCCGCATATCTCTTCTCAAGACTTTGCTGCTGCAATTTGTCTTTTACTAGCTCATACAATTCGTCTCGGCCAGCAGCATGATTAACAATCTGCTGCCTCAAATCTGATTGGAAAATATTAAGAGATGCCACATGCATTTCCTGCACCTTCCTGCTGAGTGCATCAACTACCTTATTCTATTTTCCCTTTATGTGCTTGATTTCTAAATCCAACTCACATAAAAACTCCAGCCATCTTGCTTGTCTAGCATTCAGAGTAGGCTGATCAAATAGATACTTCATACCACAATGGTCTGTCCTGAGCTCAAATATTCTACCCATCAAGTAATGCCTCCACATCTTGAGAGCATGTACTATGGCTGCAAGCTCTAGATCACGAGTGGCATAGTTCTTCTCATGCTCCTTCAACTTTCTTGACTCATAACATATCACGTGGTTGTCTTGCATAAGGACTCCTCCAAGCCCTTGTTTGCATGCATCAATACACACCACAAAATTTTTCTCTGGATTTGCAACTTTCAATACTGGTGCATTGGTGAGAATATTCTTCAGCTGCTGGAAGCTTTCTTCACACCTTGATGTCCATTCGAACTTCATCCCCTTCTTTTGCAAATAAGTGATGGCATGTAAAATTTTGGAGAATCCTTCAATGAATCTCCTGTAGTATCCTGCAAGTCCAATAAAATATCTTCCATCTATCACATTTCTTGGAGCAGGCCAATTCATAATGGCTTCAATCTTTTCAGGGTCCACAGATATACCCTCCCTAGAGATAATGTGACCCAAATACTGAATTCTGTCTCTATAGAAGTCACACTTGCTCAGCTTTTCATACAGCTGATGCTCCCTGAGTAATTGCAATTTCAATCTCAAATGCTCCTCATGCTCTTCCTCGTTCCTTGAATAGACAAGAATGTCATCAAGGAAAACAAGAACTAACTTGTCTAAATACCTGCTGAAGACACTATTCATAAGGCACATAAATGTAGCTGGTGAATTTGTGAGACCAAATGGTACCACTACAAACTCATAATGTCCATACCTTGTTCTAAAGGTTGTCTTATGAATGTCTTCATCCTTGATTCTCACCTGATGAGAACCAGACCTCAAGTCAATCTTGGAAAATACCTTTGCTCCTCTCATTTGATCAAAGAGGTCATCTGTCACATACCCCAATTTTGTAAAATAATGTTATTTGTTTTAATTTGATTCCTAAGACATTATGTTAAATTTAATGCTAAGTAGAAACTGATGACTCAGCAGAGTCAAAAGACGTGGAATGTAATTCTGAATATTTTATTTTTAATAAATAAAAAGTGGAGACAACAACTTGGGAGAGCTGTTAATAAGAGTGTTACTGGTCAAACTGGTGGAAGGAACTAGGTGGAGAGCAAAATACAAGTGGCAGCATCCTCAAACACTTCCTATGTTGTAGTTGGAAACTTCCCTACATTTGGGGTCATGATCCCCCAAGAAAGTGGTATTAGAGCAGGTGGCTCAATTAATGACAACTAACCCAAAAATACCTAGGCGATCTTTTAAAAAGTGCCCAATGTAGAGAGCTGAGGCTGCTCAGATATTTTCCAGGAGAAGAATCATTCAGGAGGAATGCACTTCAAGGAATTCACTGGGAAAAGGGGAAACTGTAAGGAAGGTGTTTTGAGAGATAAACTGCAGTAACTTGGTCTGATACATCTTTCTAGCTGAGATATTTGATTGATAAGTTCAGGACTGGTATTGAGTCTTAGGACTAGTACTTGATTATTTGCTGCACCTAGTTCCATCTAGGGAGACCAGAGCAAGCTCGGGGGTCCTGAGGAGTCGTTGTTTGAGTGCACTCCAGGAGTTGGTAGGGAGGAATGACCTCCCATTGATGTTGTCGACCAAGCTTTAAGAACAGGTTCTGCTATCTATTAATTTCTGTGTTATTATCTCTGTGTGATTGAATGATGCATTTGCAATTTATGATGTAAAAACTTAGAGGATTGAATATCTTAGTTTGTTTAGTAATGAAATTATTCTTAATGTGAAACAAATCCTACTTGTGTTTTTCCCTAGCTGGAGTAATCTAGATCGTACTCTAGCACAGGTGGTGTATTTATATGAAGAAAGTATGATGCAAATATAGAATAAGATGTTAGCTTGAATAATAGAATGTTTTCTTTTATCTGTTATCAGAAGAAATAGTATTTTATACATGGAGTAGGGTTAGACTTAGACTGTGAATGTCAGATTTTTAGAAAAGGAAAAAGAAGCTATATCATTTTACTAACAGAAGTATGTTTTGATAGATAAACAGTTCTCTATACAACATTCATTTCAGTAATCTTATTATTCATTTTGAAACAAAATAAAAGAGTATAATAGCTAAAAGGTGTAGTGTTAGGATAAATAAAAATGCTCTTCAACTCTATAGTTTATTTCTTTTCCTGTTTATGATAAATAACTACTGTATTATAGTAACCAAACTGCAAATAATAAATTTAAACAAAACTACTAATTACTTAAAGAAAGAAATACAGTTAATTGTTATTACCTTTATTTATAAATTCTAGTGTTAAAATCGAAGTAGGCAATATAGATACAAGAGGAATTATTTATAAATTACTTAATATAGAGAGAATAAAAATACAACAATAAAATATTTTCCTATCTATATACTTCATAAATAGGCCGATTATAACGATAACATATATAATTATAGGAGCAATATTTATTTACAGGTAAGATAATATTCTGATTTTATTATAATAAATAGCAAGTAAATATAAATTCTGTACTTTAAAAGATGTAACTATCAGTTACATAAGTACAACTATAAAAACATGAAATTACTTATATTCTGAAAGATAACAGTTATAAAACAATATTTAAAACTTTATTAGAATGAAGTAAATAAAAGCAAGATAATATAAAAACAATATACAGTTATCCTAAATAATTTACAGAGTAAACTTAAATATAAATAACTTGCAGAAATTAAATTTACAGAACATAGACATGCTCGAATCACCGAGCTTAAATAATCAGTTATACACTATAAGTAAAACGAAATATTTACAGTGTTATAGTGTAAACCAAAGATATTTTAAAAAGAGACAGTATATTCATCTTTATATTACGGAGTTAGGGTAAAAACGCTATTATATCAAAATTACAACAGAGGTATAAAACCAAAGAGTTTAAGCTCTTTTCTAAACGCCTCTCAGCTTCTACAAGTCAACAGAGTATGACTTTAACAACCTTTCTTTCATTTACATATATATACACAGTAACAAGAACAAAAACCAAAATTTACAGTCATGGCCTAAGCTGGAAAACCCCGCATAAAGCAAGGGTTTTAACATCAACTAAAAACAGCGAACCAAGTAACCCAGGTAAACCAAAACCATGAGGGTTTTGTAGGCCAAGGTGACCAACCAGCAAATGTCCCATAAGGGAACGGACAAGGAAGAACTGCCATGGGGTATCCAAGGCTTACCCGTGAGCAAGCCGTTGCCAGAGCCTCGCACCAACCATGCAGAGGAACGGGTCGACACCTATGAACAACGAAGAATGATAATGTTAATACCTTGTATCCATAATAAACAATTGTGTACTAAAACAAATCTGCAAAGATAATGAAAGGGTTAATAGCATTTCTTACCTAGAATTTTACTGAAACATGACCACCCGCAAGCAGTAGAGAAACCACCAACGCAAGGAGGATTAAACCCTTCATCTGCTACAAGAAAGAAATAGTTTACTAACACAGCAAACAACCAACAACAACTGAGAATAGGAGCAGCAAGCCAAACAAGTAAATACGCTTGGGTCATCACTTTATTTTCCAGCCAAAGAAACTACTCTACTGTGAAACCCTATGCCCCAGCAACTCTGGAAACGCAAGACCACGACTCTCATTACCAGGACAAGGAGGAAGGAGACTTTTTACAGTCAGAAGATTCATGATTGAGCTAGCTGCGATGGTGAAACCCTAGAGAAAGAACCACTAACCTATGCCCAAGCAATGAACAAATTTTGTTATAGGACTTCACTATTGAGCGTTCGGGACGTGCTCACGAGGTACAGAAGCAAGTAGGATTTCGAAGGGAGAAAGACAAGAAGCAAGTTAGGAGACTCTCACTCAAACTAGTTGCAGAAATCGGCATGGAGGTCAAATGGAGTAGCAGAGCAGCCAGAGGCCGAGAACGACGGAGGGAATGATAAGTTAGGGTTGCAATCTCCTTTTAACCACTCAACACTTGGCTACGGTGTTGCCACGTCCACTTACAAATTATTTGCATGCAGTGGGTAATTTCTATAGTCACCGGCGAGCAATCACGAGAAGACTATCATTCCAATCATTTGGGGAATTTCGAAGTTCCACTATAATCTTACCCCGAAGTCAACCTAACTTGCACGCTGGATTGTAAACAACAACACATTATTATATTGTTAGGTTTTAAAACTTATTCAGGGTATAGTCAAACACTACGACCCATCCATTATACAAACACGATAATCATTCATACCAATGATTATAAATCTATCAAAGATCAAGGTTATAAAATTTCACATGACCTAGCATATTATGTAAGCAAGGGACGCTTTTCAGAAACAGTTATAATACTTAAATCAAAGTTAAACCATATGTCCATTATGGCGCGGTCCATTTCATGACCCTTTTATATATACTTTGCAAATTAATCTTTTAACAAATTATTATAAGTATGGCAATGGTTAAGCCACTTATCATTTAACAAAAGATTCATCAACCTAAAAGTTATGCCTTTAAGCTGATCAAGGGCGGGGTCAATATTGCTACCCATTATTATACTAACATGATATTCATTCTTACAATGGTTATAAATCCATTAAGGACATGCCTTTTAATAGCTATAAAAGGAAATTCATAAAAAACTATTCATGATAAGTTACCCATCTTGTGAGAATAGCTCTAGTTATGCATTTAAGTATTTGTTGTATAAACCATTACGTTTGTAAACAAAATATTAAGCATTATAGTATTTCTGAGGTTTGACATCAGATGACCTTTGAGGATTTAATAACCATAACTGGACAATATCTTCCAAATAAGTTATGTGTAAAAGAACTCAGTGCATCAACACTAACTTAACTCTTTTTGAGAACAGTAGGTAATAATGTTATAATACCTTTAAACTTCAAAGCTTTAGAAGTTGGAATATTGGTACAAAAACTCATTTATCAATGTTCATTACTTATCACAAGGAGTAACCAAATCTATCATGACATAAATAGTATAGGCTCACAATTAAAGTTAGACCTTTAACGTAATAACCCTGCCATCCCTAATTTGCTTGCAAAGAAAGATTTAAGGCATTTACACACGCGACGACTATGGTAAACATTGAAGAGTTTAGTACACAATAAGAACAATAAATTACAACTACTAGAGAGAAAGCAACTGTCACCAACACTGATAGGACTGAATCTTGTTTCCATGGTGCTTTTAAAAGAACAACGATTTAATGGTTTACCTCATAAAGCATTTGAAATTGAATAGCATTTATATTCTTTTACTGAGATAATATTTTGCGACAAACATAGATCTGTATGCATAATGATTATTGACAAGCAGGATTGGATCTTTCTTACCTGTAAATCTGTAAGAGCAGGTAAACTTTCTGCGTTAGCTGAAAAGCTAAGTAAGCCCAGAATACCAAGACAGTTCCACCTTGTGGTCGCAAAGAAAAACAAGTCATTAAACTGAAAAAGAATTGTTCTATAAGATAAAAATAATCAAGTAGATAATTCAGATAATGAAATCATTAACATATAACTAATTACAACAATTAGTTGACTGCATTTATGAAGATTATTTGTAATAAAAAAAAATTTAAATTTTTCAGAAATTTTGGGATTTTGACATGTGGTATCAGAGCACAAGGTTCAAACACTAGGCCTTGATGCAGCCCAAATAGATTTCATAGAACAGTAAATTAAAATAATGTGCTAACATATATTTTGTTTTATGTTAAGAACAGAAAAAAATTCCTTTTTTCTGAAGTTTAACAGGCAGGTATGGAAAAGCTAGGAGAGTATGCACAGGAGGAGTCTCCAGATACAGAAACAAGAAATTTTCCCAGAGAACCTATGTTAGAAGAGGGGACTGCCAACTCCTCAGAGTTGTTGCAAACTGTAAAAGATTTGAAAACTGAAATGGAATCAGTAAAAAGGGAGAATGAAACGATTTTGAAGGCTCAGGAAGAATTGAACCAAATTTTAATAGAAAAGTTCCAAACTGAAGGAAGGAGTAGAAGGTCAGAATCTGAATATGTCAGTCATCAAAGAAAATCCAAAAAGATGAAGCTTGCAAAAACAGAAGGTAGTTTGTCATCTGAAGGGTTTGGTGAACGACAAAGTTACCATACTACTAGTGACAGTAGTGAAGATTATTTGTATGACAGAAAGAAGAAATACAAACGATATGAGGAAATTTCAGGGGAGTTTAAAAAGATAAAGCCCCCAACTTTTAATGGAGAGACTGAGAAGGGGGAGGAAGCAGAGTCCTGGTTGTCCGGGATGAAGAAGTATTTTCATATATATAATTATTCTAATCAGTTAAAGGCAAGGATGGAAATATATAACCTCTCAGGAAAAGCTGACATATGGTGGCAAGACCTGAAGAGAGTCAAGGGTATAAGAGAGAAGGAAGTCAATTGGAGTACCTTTAAAAGGTATTTCAAAAAGAAATTTCCGTCTGAACAGTATTACGAGGAAAGAGCTAAAGAGTTTTATGAATTGAAGTTAGGTTCAATGACAATGAAGGATTTGAACAACAAATTCTTAAGTTTACTTAGGTATGTACCCTACCTAGTAGATGAGAAACCTAAAGTACAGCGATTTCTTAGCTTTCTACCGTATCATATCAAAGACAGAATTGAATATGATAACCCAAAGACTTTGGAGGAAGCTATGAGGAAGGCTAATTTTTGTTTTGAGTAGAACCGGAAGAAAGAAGGCTTGGCCAACTGGAAGGCTAAGAAAAATAACAATCAGCCTGAATTTAAGAAGAAGGAATTTGTACCTCATAGGAATTTCAAGAATAATAAGACCAAAAATTATTCTAACAACAAGAATTTCCAGGGAAATAGGAATGGTACTTCCAACAATTCGAATAATTTTAAGGGCAAGAAAGCTGCAAATAACCATGGAAATTTTACCAAGAGTTTTGAATGTAAAGAGCCTGTTAAGTGTTGGGAATGTAATGCCCCGCACTATGCCTCGGTCTATCCAAACCGAAAAAAGACTGCTAGCAATATTCATACTGTACAGGAGGAGATGACCATTGGGTAACTAGCAAGGAGCATGCCCAAAATTAATGCGGCTTTGGAGAACCGCCAAGCTGACTATCAGACTTCCATGGTGGAAGTAAAAGGTATGATTAAACAGACCCTTGTAACCATTTTAATTGATCCAGGAGCTAGTCTCAGTTATATTGCACCTCAGATAGTGGGAAAATGTAAGTTGTCTGTCGATAAGTTTGAGAATTCTTGGTTAGTTCAATTAGCCACTGGGGAAAAAATAAAAGTAACCTATTTTGTGAAAGAATGTGCTTTACTTATGGATGAATTTGAAACTGTAGTTAATCTTAATGTTTTGCCACTTGGCTCATATGATTTGCTGATTGGTATGGACTGGTTAGAACAGCATAAAGTGATTTTAAAATGTTACGATAAAACTTTTACATGTTTAAATAGTGATGAACAACCAGTAAAGGTTAAGGGTATTCCTAGAAAAACTATAGTAAGGCATATTTTTGCTTTACAACTTAAAAGAGCTGTTAAAAAAGGATGTAAAGCCTAAGCAGTAACTATTACAGATGAGGAAGGTAAAACTAAAACAGATAAGTTAAAAATAGAAAATATTCATGTTTTAAAAGAATATACTGACGTATTCCCAAAAGAAATTCCAGGATTACCTCCAAAGAGGGAATTGGATTTCACCATTGAACTGGTACCAGGTGCAGTACCTAGTTCAAAGGCCCCTTTTCAAATGAACATTTTGGAACTTAATGAGCTAAAATCACAATTAAAAGAGTTAATAAATAAAAAGTACATTCGACCTAGTGTGTCTCCCTGGGGGGCACCAGTCATCTTTGTTAAAAAGAAAGACGGAACTATGCGACTATGCATAGACTACCGTCAGCTAAACAAGATGACTATTAAAAATAGATATTTGTTGCCCCGCATAGATTATCTGTTTGATCAACTACGTGGAGCCACGGTGTTTTCAAAGATATATTTGAGGTCATGATATCATCAAGTAAGAATTAAAGATGAAGATATCTTCAAGACAGCCTTTAGAACAAGATATGGACACTACGAATTTGTCGTAATGCCATTCGGGCTTACTAACGCCCCAACTGTCTTTATGTGCTTAATGAAAAATATAATGCATAAGTATTTAGATAAGTTTGTGGTCGTGTTTATCGATGACATCCTAATTTACACAAAAATGGAAGAAGAACATAAAGAACACCTAAAAATTGTTTTACAAGAGTTGCGAGAACATCAACTCTTCGCGAAGTTTAGTAAGTGTGACTTCTTTAAGGATAAAATTCATTACTTAGGTCACGTAGTGACTAAGGAAGGAATTTTAGTAGATCCTGAAAAGATACGGGAAATTGAAGATTGGCCGGTTCCTAAAGATGTAACGGATGTTAGGTCATTCATGGGAATTACCGGTTATTACCGGAGGTTCATTGAAGGATTTTCAAGAATAGCAAATCCGATAACTTCCTTGCAAAAGAAAGGCAAGAAATTTGATTGGAACTCGAAATGTGAAGAAAGTTTTAAGAAGTTAAAAACTCTATTGACTAGTGCACCTATTCTAAGAATAGCAGATCCTAATAAAGACTTCATAGTATGCACTGATGCCTGTAATGATGGCTTAGGTGGTGTTCTGACTCAAGAAGGGCATGTCATTGCCTATGAGTCTAGAAAGTTAAAAATTCATGAAAAAAATTACGCAACTTATGATCTAGAACTCGCAGATGTAATACACGCCTTAAAAATGTGGCGACAACATTTAATTGGCAGAAAATTTATTTTAATGATTGATAATAAAGGACTGAAATATCTTCTAGATCAGCCTAATTTAAATGCTAGACAAGCTAGGTGGTTAGTTTCTTAAGCAAGTATGAATTTGAAATCCAGCATATAAAGGGTAAGGAGAATAAGGTGGCTGATGCATTAAGAAGAAACACTAAGCTAAAATTTACAACAGCAATCAGTACTTATGCTTCAGATTTAAATGAACAGCTTAAAGAAGGGGTAAAACAAGATGAAATTTATCAGAAATTGCAAATTATAGCTAAGGAAGAACCTACAGAAAGCTTAATAAAAGGTTATAGTTTAAATGAAAATGAATTTTTATTATTTAAGGATAAACTGTATGTACCTAATGTGCCTAAGGTTAAGTTGTTAATTTTGGATGAAGTCCATAAAACACCATATTCAGGACACCCAGGTTATCAAAAGACTATAACCATGCTAAGAAAATAATATTTTTGGCCAAATATGAAAACTGAAGTAGCGGAATACATTGCAAGATGTTTAGAATGTCAACAGGTAAAAACCGAACACCAACACCCAGCTGGTTTGCTACAACCTTTACCTATTCCTAACTGGAAATGGGAAGTGATTAGCTTAGATTTTATTACTGGACTGCCCAGAAATCAGAATCAAAATGACTCTATTATGGTAGTGGTTGATAAGTTAAGCAAAGAAGCACATTTTATTCCTGTTAAAACTACTTACAAGGCTGCCAATATAGCTGATATCTTCCTAAAGCAAATTTTTCGATTACATGGACTACCGAAAGTTATAATCTCAGACAGAGATCCTAAGTTTACAGGAAATTTTTGGAAGTCCTTGTTTAAAGGATTAAATACAACATTAAATTTCAGTACTTCCTTCCATTCTCAAACAGATGGACAAACTGAAAGAGTAAATTAGGTACTGGAGGATTTATTGAGGATGTATGTGAAAGATCAGTCAGGTAAGTGGGAAGACTATTTACATCTAGTAGAGTTTGCATATAATAATAACTATCAGTCATCAACTAAATTTAGTCCATTTGAAATTTTATATGGACAAAAATGCAACACTTCTATCTCTTGGAATAATCCAGTAGATAGATTAGTGTTAGGTCCAGAATTGTTGAAAGAAATGGAGGAAATTGTGAAGCAAGTGCAGGGAAATTTGAAGGTGGCACATGATAGGAAAAAAACTCAAGAAGACTTGAAAAGAACTCCCAAGGAGTTCCAGGTAGGTGAACATGTGTTCATCAAGGTAAGGCCCAAGAAAAGCTCTCTAAGACTGGGGAGTTGTGCAAAGTTGGCACCACGTTACTGTGGTCCATTCAAAATTTTGTCTAGGATTGGTCAAGTTGCTTATCAAATAGCATTACCACATAACTTGAAAGTACATAATTTTTTTCATATATTTGTTTTAAATAAATATGTTCATGATGCTACTCATGTGGTTGATTGGAATGTTTTACAGGTGGAACCAGAAGGAGAAATCCTGGTGGAACCGGACTGTATCCTTGGGAGGAGGAAAATTACACTTCGAAACTGCACCATTGGACAGGTGAAGGTGCAATGGAAGCACCTTAGTCCTGAAGAGGCCACCTGGGAACTGGAAAGTAAGATGCGGGAAGCATACCCAAATTTGTTCCAGGGGACTTCGGAGGATGAAGAATAAGTAACATCGAGGACGATGTTACATTTTAAAGGGGTGTGTATGTCACATACCCCAATTTTGTAAAATAATGTTATTTGTTTTAATTTGATTCCTAAGACATTATGTTAAATTTAATGCTAAGTAGAAACTGATGACTCAGCAGAGTCAAAATATGTGGAATGTAATTCTGAATATTTTATTTTTAATAAATAAAAAGTGGAGACAACAGCTTGGGAGAGCTGTTAATAAGAGTGTTACTGGTCAAACTGGTGGAAGGAACTAGGTGGAGAGCAAAAGACAAGTGGCAGCATCCTCAAACACTTCCTATGTTGAAGGTGACAACTTCCCTACATTTGGGGTCATGATCCCCCAAGAAAGTGGGATCAGAGCAGGTGGCTCAATTAATGACAACTAACCCAAAAAGACCTAGGCAATCTTTTAAAAAGTGCCCAATGTAGAGAGCTGAGGCTGCTCAGATATTTTCCAGGAGAAGAATCATTCAGGAGGAATGCACTTCAAGGAATTCATTGGGAAAAAGGGGAAACTGTAAGGAAGGTGTTTTGAGAGATAAACTACAGTAAATTGGTCTGATACAGCTTTCTAGATGAGAGATTTGACTGATAAGTTCAGGACTGGTATTGAGTCTCAGGAGTAGTACTTGATTATTTGCTACACCTAGTTTCAGCCAGGGAGACCAGAGCAAGCTCGGGGGGTCTTGAGGAGTTGTTGTTTTAGTGCTCTCCAGGAGTTGGTAGGGAGGAACGACCTCCCATTGTTGTTGTCGACCAAGATGTAAGAATAGGTTCTGCTATCTATTAATTTCCGTGTTATTATCTATGTGTGATTGAATGATGCATTTGCAGTTTATGATGTAAAAACTTAGAGGATTGAATATCTTAGTTTGTTTAGTAATGAAATTATTCTTAATGAGAAACAAATCCTACCTGTGTTTTTCCCCATCTGGAGTAATCCAGATCATACTCTAGCACATGTGGTGTATTTATATGAAGAAAGTATGATGCAAATATATAATAAGATGTTATCTTGAATAATAGAATGTTTTCTTTTATCTGTTATCAGAAGAAATAGTATTTTGTACATGGAGTAGGGTTAGACTTAGACTGTGAATGTCAAATTGTTAGAAAAGGAAAAAGAAGCTATATCATTTTACTAACAGAAGTGTGTTTTGATAGATAAACAGTTCTCTATACAACATTCATTTCAGTAATCTTATTATTCATTTTGAAACAAAAGAAAAGAGTATAATAGCTAAAAGGTGTAGTGTTAGGATAAATAAAAATGCTCTTCAACTCTATAGTTTATTTCTTTTCATGTTTATGATAAATAACTACTGTATTATAGTAACCAAACTGCAAATAAGAAATTTAAACAAAACTACTAATTACTTAAAAAAAGAAATACAGTTAATTGTTATTACATTTATTTATAAATTCTAGTGTTAAAATCTAAGTAGGCAATATATATACAAGAGGAATTCTTTATAAATTACTTAATATAGAGAGAATAAAAATACAACAATAAAATATTTTCCTATCTATATACTTCATAAATAGGCCGAATATAAATATAACATATATAATTATAGGAGCAATATTTATTTACAGGTAAGATACTATTCTTATTTCATTATAATAAATAACAAGTAAATATAAATTAGGTACTTTAAAAGATGTAACTATCAGTTACATAAGTACGACTATAAAAACATGAAATTACTTATATTCTGAAAGATAACAGTTATAAAACAATATTTAAAACTTTATTAGAATGAAGTAAATCAAAGAAAGATAATATAAAAACAATATACAGTTATCCTAAATAATTTACAGAGTAAAATTAAATATAAATAACTTGCAGAAATTAAATTTACAGAACATAGACATGCTCGAATCACTGAGCTTAAATAATCAGTTATACAATATAAGTAAAATGAATAATTTACAGTGTTATAGTGTAAACCAAAGATATTTTAAAAAGAGACAGTATATTCATCTTTATATTACAGAGTTAGGGTAAAAACCCTATTATATCAAAATTACAACAGAGGTATAAAAACAAAGAGTTTAAGCTCTTTTCTAAATGCCTCTCAGCTTCTACAAGTCAACAGAGTATGGATTTAATAGCCTTTCTTTCATTTACATATATATATACACAGTAACAAGAAAAAAAACCAAAATTTACAGTCACGGCCTAAGCCAAAAAACCCCGCATAAAGCAAGGGTTTTAACATCAACTAAAAACAGTGAACCAAGTAACCCAGGTAAACCAAAACCACAAGGGTTTTGCAGGCCACGACGACCAACCAGCAAATGTCCCATAAGGGAACGGACAAGGAAGAACTGCCATGGGGTATCCAAGGCTTACCCGTGAGCAAGCCGTTGTCGTAGCCTCGTACCAACCACGCAGAGGAATGGGTCGACACCTGTGAACAATGAAGAATAATAATGTTAATACCTTGTATCCATAATAAACAATTGTGTAATAAAACAAATATGCAAAGATAATGAAAGGGTTAATAGCATTTCTTACCTAGAATTTTACTGAAACACAACCACCCGCAAGCAGTAGAGCAACCACCAACACAAGGAGGATTAAACCCTTCATCTGCTGCAAGAAAGAAGGAGTTTACTAACACAACAAACAACCAACAGCGACTGAGAATAGGAGCAGCAAGCCCAGCAAGTAAATACGCTTGGTTCGTCACTTTATTTTCCAGCCAAACAAACTACTCTACGGTGAAACCCTATGCCCCAGCAACTCTGGAAATGCAAGACCACGACTCTCATTACTAGGCTAAGGAGGAAGGAGACTTTTCAGAGTCAGAAGATTCATGATTGAGCTAGCCACGATGGTGAAAACCTGGAGAAAGAACCACTAACCTATGCCCAAGAAACACACAACTTTTGTTATGGAACTTCACTATTGAGCGTTCGGGACGTGCTCACGAGGTACAGAAGCAAGTAGTATTTTGAAGGGCGAAAGACAAGAAGCAAGTTAGGAGACTGTCACTCTTACTTGTAGCTAGGGTTTTCACCCTAGCTTGTGCTGATGAGCACCTACTAAGGAATCTGGAATCCTTAGTAGCAGTTCAATGAAACAAAAATAAACTGAAAA
>LPNX010108717.1:0-11740 GCA_001517045.1 Pseudotsuga menziesii
AAACTAATCCAAATCCAATTATAGAGGATACCATGGTTCATCCTATTAATCCACAACAAGAAAAAAGAAAGCATTCACTAGAGGGGCCTTCAACTTCCACAAGATTTGTTGAACAAGCAAAACATAGGTGCTCATTAGGGGATGTTTCAATTCCCACTTCAAGTCAAATCGATAACTTACAATCTCAAGATCAAGCTCATGAAGAAACACAAAATTTGTTCCCCTCTTGTCATTATACAAGTGAGCAAGTTAGAGAGGCGTTGGACATGGAGCCTACTATTGAAAAAGAAAATATTGGACTTCCACCATCCAACTACCAGGAAGAGAATGAAGGACAACAAGCTACAATTGAAACACCAGTTCGTGTTGGTGATGCGCTACATGGTACACTTCCACCCTCCTATCCTCAATTAGCAAGCACACCGTGTCGAAGAACTCCGAAGCGTATTCAAGTTGATGAAAGTCTCCTCAATTCCATTGAAGGTACGCTATCTAAACATAGTATTACTTATCAAACTCAATAGATACTTGATAAATATTTTGATTCTAAATCTGATGGAGATAAATGTAGATTATTTTTATCATTGTTGAAATCTAGGAGCATGAATATTGTTAGGAAAAAGTTAGGGATAAATATGGTAAAGAATTCTAGACCAATTTCTCATATAGTTAAAAGCTTAGTAGATGCCTTTGGTAAAATTGGTAAGAAGACACGCTCAAAGGACCGCAATGTGGCTCGTCGTGTGTTGTCACACGCAATTGTAAATAAGAACACCAAGCTCCTTCATTTTCTCAAGCCTACATGAAAAATAGTTAATTTGAATGTAAAAACCCTCCGTAGGTATTCTATTAGAAGAGAACATCTTGACACAACCGATCAGACAGATTTTTGGGCCTTTATTGGTCGGTTTCCACGTCGTGACATGAAGCTTGTTGATGCAGTAAAAAGACTAGTGCATAGTTTTTGGCATGATCACACAAGGCCTTCTTCAAACCGGAAGGATGTACTAAAACTGAGAATGGGTTCAAAGGATCGTGAACCGCATATTAAACATCTTCTTGATATAACACAGACAAAACTGTACGAGAGATTCAGGAATGAACATAAAGAATTAAACTTGGGGCAGAGATCTTTTGAGAAATGTAAGCCCTGGTATGTTAGAATAAATACTCTTCATAACACTTGTTGTTGTAGATATCATGTAGAATATGAATATTACTATGAAACATTTTTGTACATTCGTCGTGTGTTGCATACTAACCATGTGCAGGATTGCTCCCTGACAATACCACCGACTTCATCAAGAGAATTCATTCATAGCATCATGTGCAATAGGCCTGAGGGGCAAACATACTATGCAAAATCTTGTTTGGATGGAACATGCTCCAACTGTGTTGGAATAAGATTATTGAGCCAATGTATGCACGAGAGTGGAGACAGTGAATTTGGCAATATGGTAATAGACATGAAAAGTTTCAAATATATCAGCTATGAAATAGTTCCAGGGAAAGAAAGCAAAAAGATACAATTGGTGACATCTTAGGTTTGCATAAATATCAATAAATTTATGTTTGAACAGTTACATTTCAATCGTTACTTGCCCAAAAAAACTAATGTTGAGATCATTTTGTGTCAATAGGTACAAGTTAGTGTCTCCGTCAAGGAATTTATTGAAAAGACACGTCAATATGTTCAGCATGTCCACTTGGCACGATGGAAGGATGAGAAGTTTAGAGTATGCAGAGACACATTTCCTCATGGTACAATACTTTCAGTAGTTGATTTTGCCGAGAACTACAGTCTGCAACCTCAAAATGAGATCCAAATTCAGTATTATCACTCTGAGCAGGTTTCCTTGATGGTCCATATCACATATAGGCATGGCCCAAATAGCACTGAAGAGCAAAGAAAAATTATGAAGGAATATCACTTCTACATAAGTGATGATAGGTGCCATGACTTCCACTATGTACATCATTGCTTCATCATGTTCTATGATCACTTGAAAGAAAGGAACATACAGATGGATCGACACTGGATTTGGTCTGATGGATGTGCTCGTCAGTTCAAAAATGCACGCATATTTCAATGCTTGTGTTCATTGCATAAAAACCATAAAGTGCCACATATGTGGAACTATTTCGAGATTGGGCATGGTAAAGGAGAGCATGATGGAGCCGGATCATGTGTCAAAATAGCGCTACTAAGAGAGGAATTGAAACTATCTACAGAATCTACTATTCGAAATGCGAAATCTATAGTCCGGTGGTGCACGTCAGTAATGGGAGAGGAATCAGCTATGCAAGTAGAATCCACAAGAAAGAGACATGCGGAGAGATTTTTTTGGGAGGTGGTAGACATAGATCGTTCACATGCATGGGAATGAAAGACCGTGCCTGGTACTCGTGGCTTTCATTCGGTTCAAAGCTCGGATAACTAGTATTTGAAATTTGGACTAGAAAACTCCCTTGTTTTTTCCTGCCTTGCTGTGATGGTGACTGGGATGGGTGTGAATCGTTGGATTGGGTTGATGGATGGGATCGTGTATCACTTCCACTTGATCAGCGTGCAATTGTTGAGTTAACTCCTTTGGAAGAAGACCAACCATCTATTTCTACATATTTTGATCATGTCTCAAACCTTGTACAACCTGGTATGATGCATTTCATTAACATGTTTTTGGTTATTTACAAAATCTTAAAATGCACATTAATGGCCTTGTATCACACGAAAAGTATTTTGATCATATACCTACAATCATATTATGCAGGGCACATATACGCAGTGGTTGCCTCAAAAGATAGTGAATGGGATGGTGATTACTAGTTGGCACGTTGTATAGAGGGAAAGCAAACCCTCAATATGTCCATGACTGACGATGAAAACAACCACTTCCCAATCGGGTCTATGGTTGTTAAAGGTGAATACTTGACACAGGACAACAATGCAAGAAAGAGGGGCGGATATGTTTACAGGGATTACAAACCAGGTGCGACTATGTACCACTTTACCAACTTGATCATTGCTACAAACATCCAGGTACGAACAATGCCTAGCCAAAATTCATCAAAGGTACGCTACTTCTTACCAGATACAGAGCACGAGAGACTAATGGAGACCATCCTTATAAGAGATGATGCAGAGGGCTTGGTTGTATGATAGTAGGTGGGATCTAGCATGATGAGGTATGTTACATACTCTTAATACTATACTATTTGTAATTGAATATTGATATATGCTCAATTTTCTCATGTACATGTTTTTTATGAATATGTCAATTTTTTGTTCTTGATATGCCAAATTTTTCGTTTAATAAAACCTAATATTATGAATGATCATGTCAATATCAATAACAAGTACAATGAAAATATCCAAATTGTGAATGTGCATAAGTAGATTATAAATGTGCATTGTAAATGTGCATAAGTAGACTATGTAAATGTGCATAAGTAGATTATGTAAATGTCCAAATTGTGAGTGTGCATTGTAAATGTGCATAAGTAGATTATGTAAATGTCCAAATTGTGAGTGTGCATTGTAAATGTGCATAAGTAGATTATGTAAATGTCCAAATTGTGAATGTGCATGCATGAATCTTGCACAAATGCTTGATTGCATTATGTGAATGTTTGTTTGTGCTAGTTATGTACATATATCGTAAAAAATGTTTCATTGCAATGAATACATTAACCACTAAAATGATTGAAGATCATTAGTATGTCTTGATTTTGAGATCATTAGTTTGTAGTAAGAGTGCTAGTTTCGTGTAGTAAACCCTAGTTTGTAGGCTATGCACTAGTTTGTAGGAGCCCTAGCTTGTATGCAAACCCTAGCTTGTATGTAAACCCTAGCTTGTAGTAAGAGTGCTAGTTTCGTATAATAAACCCTAGTTTGTAGGCTATGCACTAGTTTGTAGAAGCCCTAGCTTGTATGTAAACCCTAGCTTGTAGTAAACCCTAGCTTCTATGAAAACCATAGCTTGTAGTAAGATTCCTAGTTTCGTGTAGTAAACCCTAGTTTGTAGGCTATGCACTAGTTTGTAGAAGCCCTAGCTTGTATGTAAACCCTAGCTTGTATGCAAAACCCTAGACTGTAGTAAGAGTGCTAGTTTTGTATAGTAAACCCTAGTTTGTAAGCTATGCACTAGTTTGTAGGGTTTCTATGGTTTAGAGTAGAAACTAGGGTTTAACCTACAGACTAGGCTTTCCATAATCTCATGCTTAAACTATAAACACGAGTTTATACTACAAACTAGGGTTTATACTACAAACTAGGGCTTCTACGATTTAAACTGTAAACTAGGGTTTAACCTAAAAACTAAGGTTTAGAACACAAACTAGGGTTTAAACTAAAAACTAGGTGAACAACTAGGTGAAAAGTCCCCATTTACTAGCCTAAACCTTATCCCAAGCCTAGATTACATTCCCTACTATCTCGGCCTATCATCCTAGCCCTTCTACTATTCTAGTACCCCTATTTTGGAGACCTAAAACCACCTAACATTGGACTGCTATACTCTTGTTGCTGTAGTACAATCAACTTAGGACAATCAACTGTTAGTCCTAAACTATCTGGCCAAAGTAAATGATAAGTATGTCATGTTGAGTTAGTTAAGAGATACTAGCAAAAGTAAATGAGTACTTGAGCTCATGTTGTTGCTCGATTTAGAAAGCTTATATTGTTGCACAAGTGTTCAATGATCTTCCTGTTTGTGTTGAAATTTGGGACTATGAACCTATTGCAACCATTAAACCCTAGTTTGTAGAAGCCCTACCTTGTATGTAAACCCTATCTTGTATGCAAAACCCTAGATTGTAGTAAGAGTGCTAGTTTCATATAGTAAACCCTAGTTTGTAAGCTATGCACTAGTTTGTAGAAGCCCTAGCTTGTATGTAAACCCAATTGTCCTTGAACGACCTTTTCATGCGACCTGCAACTTGACATAACTCGGCAACCGAGGGTCGGATCGATGAACCGTTGAATCCGTTGGTCTCCTGGCATGCCATTACCCCTAGGTGGCCCTCTCACTCATGTCCTCGTGGCCCAATGACTCCATTGTACACTCATTTCCTAAACTAGGGTTTTGCCCAGTGCACCTCAATGCAAATCTGGCATTGGTGGGTCAACTCTACAAAACCCAAGACCGAGCAAGTTTTGGTGGTATACCCAAATTGGCATTTCCCATACACACTTACAGGAGCCGACGACACGCACTTTCGTCGCTTCGTTTGGTTTTTTGCTCCCAAACCAAGATTGACCAATTGTCCTTAAACGGCCTTTTCATGCGACCTGCAAATTACATAACTCAGCAACTGGAGGTCGGATCAATGAACCGTTGAATCCGTTGGTCTTCTAGCATGCCATTTCCCCTAGGTGGTCCTCTCCCTCATGTCCTCGTGGCCCAATGACTCTGTTGTATCGTCATTTCCTAAACTAGTTTTTTTCCCAGTGCACCTCAATGCAAATCTGGCATTGGTGGCTCAACTCTGCAAAACCCTAGACCGAGAAAGTGTTGGTGGTATACCCACGTCAGTATTTCCCATACACACTTGCAGGATCCCACAGCACGCACTTTCGTCGCTCCGTTTGGTTTTTTGCTCCCGGACCAAGATTGACCAATTGTCCTTGAATGGCCTTTTCATGCGACCTACAACTTGACATAACTCAGAAACCGGAGGTCGGATCGACGAACCGTCGAATCCGTTGGTCTCCTGGCATGCCATTACCCCTAGGTGGCCCTCTTCCTCATGTCCTTGTGGCCCAATGACTCCGTTGTATAATCATTTCCTAAACTAGGGTTTTTCCCAGTGCACCTCAATGCAAATCTGGCATTGCTGGGTCAACTCTGCAAAACCCTAGACCGAGCAAGTGTTGGTGGTCTACCCATGTCAGCATTGCCCATACACACTTGCAGGAGCCGACGGCACGCACTTTCGTCGCTCCGTTTGGTTTTTTGCTCATGGACCAAGATTGACCAATTGTCCTTGAACGGCCTTTTCATGCGACCTGCAACTTGACATAACTCGGAAACCAGAGGTTAGATCAATGAACCGTCGAATCCGTTGGTCTCCTGGCATGCCATTACCCCTAGGTGGCCCTCTCCCTCATGTACTCGTGGCCCAACGAATCCGTTGTACAGTCATTTCCTAAACTAGGGTTTTTCCCAGTGCACCTCAATGCAATTCATAAGTTGTTAGCCCTAGTTATATTAATTGTTTGGAATTCCTTGGAAGACCTACATTCTAAGCATGGTGGAACACCTTATTTGTATGACATGTGATATGTGTAGAAATCATATTGAATTGGTTGGCTTGGGATAGTCAATTGATGAATTCATTAATACGAGGGACTATTATTTGTCCTGGGTAATGTATTACATGTTATTAATGCATATATTTTGTCTGAGTATCCCAATAGATGGGCATGTTGATTGGATTGAGATATATACACATGTATTACCATCAACCCTAGTGGATTATCATTTCCCAACTCAAGGGTGGTCTTCAAACGGAAAAGTAGAAACCTTCGGAGAATCTACAGTTGGGTGGAGCATTGTTATTGCCAATCAGCCACCCATGGCTAACAATTTACATTGTGAAAGTTATTTTCTTAACTATTGTAACGTTGCAAAGAATTTGAGATTTGATATGTGATTTATAGTTGTTTATATGTTAAATTTATGTCCATTGTCCTTTCTAGTAATGTTTTATGTTGGACTTTCCTATATATGTACATCTATAATTTGTACTCACGAACTTATGTTGGAAATATCGATCCTCTAAAGGTCCAAAGATGAACGATGGCAAGATACCAAGTTTGATCCTTTTGTGATACATGATGAGCATTATATGTTATATTAAAGTTCCATGTATTCCATTGAAATGTGATAATCATGTGCTGGGAAGAATTGAATACGTGATTGGATGAGAGTCCTCGTATAATTCATTTTGTTGGTTGAATATTTTATGTAGTAATTTGATATTTTGCTATGTATGCATGGCTATTTCCACTCCAATGAGTTATGTCAAACGTTGAACCAGAACATAACATTTCTTTTGTCACCATTACATGGATCAATGCTCTTATACTTACTAAACACATTGATGCTCCTATTGATACAAAATTCTAGTTATTGAATTATTATAGATGCCTCAACACACTAAAATATTACTATATGTCTTAGTGTTCCATATTGTAACATGCACACTGATGTGGTTCTGGAGAATACCATAAGCAGTATAGGTCAACATTCATAGTTCAACTACCTCTATCTAGGTGTGGTAATGTACACAAATCTTTTGTTCTTTGGTGTGCCTCGCTATATACAATACAAATACAAACTTCTATATAGTGAACCAATGCAACTAGACACATAGCACATCCAGGGAAAAAACCTCTTGCATAAACCTTTACTTAACTTCTAAAATTTTTTATTATATTACACTTAAACATTTACTTGACTTGTAATTTATTTTTATTATATTACACTTCAACATTCACTTAACTTGTAATTTTATCATCCAAACTCACTACATTTAATTAGATGTATCCAATTAGTGTGCATGTCGTGAGTTCATTGAAACATTGTATTACATTGTATTGCACTTAGTTTGATTTAATTACACATGCAAGAACATTGACATAGTGCATTCATAAATAATAGATAATCCACACAATAGATTGACATAACAACATGTGGAAACCGAAGAACTCATACGAAGTGAAATATATCATTCATTTATAAGTGAAATGTCAATGTACATGTATCAAAAAGTAGATATATATCCAAAAGTACATGTCTCCAACAGTACATGTATCCAAAAGTACATATATATCCAAAACTATCCAAGCCACTTGCACATGTATGCAAATGTGCATATATTCTATAAGGCATGTATCAGAAGTCAAGCTTCCTCTTGTTCTTTCCCGACTTTGATCCACTAGGCTCATCTCTAGGATCAATGTGCGTCGATGGATCCTGCAAATTAAACATCAATTATTAAATTGAACTAACTATGTACTAATACATTAGAAAATTATAACAAACACTCACCCCCACCTCTGGACGTGTCGGTGTTCGTCCTATCACCAATCTCCTCCTAAGTGGAGTCGGACTCTGCAATACCATAACTCAATTAACTCAAAACCTATCAACATCTTGTTGGAAATTGAATGAAATAATTAGTCATCAATAGACATCTCACCTCAACGACATCCAGTGATAGCTGGAGTTCAGTTCCTTGTGTCGTAGACGGAGCCATTGGTTCAACATCAATGATGGTCAGACCGGGGGGGGGGTAGGAGCTACTTCTTCTGTTGGTGGCTACAATCACCAAATGTTGAAGTAGTTAGACATGCATGAGTAAACAATAAAATACAATAATAAACTATGTCTAGCTAAACAACAATAATAAACTATATGTCTATATCAACTTAACGAGTTCAAATATCATCGAAGGATATACATTACCATGGTCTCAACCTTGGTAGAACCAAGGGGGGTAGGAACTGCTCCTGCTGCTAGTGCCTCAACTGTGGTCGAAACAGGGGGGGCAGGAACTACTCCTACTGCTGTGGCCTACAATCACCAAATGTTGAAATAGTTAGACATGAATGACTAAACAATAGACAATAATAATAAACTATGTCAAGATCACGTTGAAATAGTTAGGTATACCTCGGTGTGACTAGCTTCCATTGATGAAGCAGCATCAACCGCTGCATCAACCATCGATGCTATACTTTCTTCCGTTAACTCCGGCTCCTGATGTAGTAAACATGCAAATCAAAAATTAACAAAAACAACTTATGCACCGGATTTCAAGTTAAGCAACAAATATCATCGAAGGATATACATTACCATGGTCTCAACCGTGTTAGAACCAAGGGGGGCGGGAACTGCTCCTGCTGCTAGTGCCTCAACTGTGGTCGAAACAGGGGGGGCAGGAACTACTCCTACTGCTGGGGCCTACAATCACCAAATGTTGAAATAGTTAGACATGAATGAATAAACAATAGACAACAATAATAAACTATGTCAAGATCACGTTGAAATAGTTAGGTATACCTCGGTGTGACTAGCTACCATTGATGAAGCAGCATCAACTGCTGCATAAACCATCGATGCTATACTTTCTTCCGTTAACTTCAGCTCCTGATGCAGTAAACATGCAAATCAAACATTAACAAAAACAACTTATGCACCGGATTTCAAGTTAATCAACAAATATCATCGAAGGATATACATTACCATGGGCTCAGTAACTCCATGGCCGTGGGTAGCTCGAGTCTTTTTTGGAGTGGACCGCCTCATGTACACACGACCCTTGTCCATGGAAGTCCTGGGAGGAGATGCATCTGCAGTAAATGGCCCAGATGTTTGGGTCGGTGCCTACAATTAGCAAGTGTTCATGTAGTTAGATGTATGCATAATTCAACAAACACATGTACATGTATTTAAAAAATGACAGCTGTAATTGTTTACCATATTAAAATGTTTACCTGGGTACCATGATGTGTCTCGTGGATCTCTCCACCCAATGACGGATCTGGGATCTGCAAGTTTAATAATTGTAAATATTAGACCATAGATAGAATTAGTGAACTAACATGTAAAGTATGTGGAAATTAACAATTTATTGACAATCATAATTGAAAAAATGAAATTTTAGAATGTTTACCTCAGTAGAAACAGATGGGCCTGTACCATCATGGATCCCTCCACCAACAAAGGGATCGGTCGCTGCAATGCCATGCCCCAATCCAAAGTCTGGGGGGTCTCTGGTGTCAAAACGCAACAACTGCAAGTTCACAAAATTAATATATTAGCTCAAACTATATATATGTGTACAAAGAGGAAACTAAATGAAGAATTTATTAAAATTAACCAGATCTACATACCTCACTCAAAAAACCACTGAACGCAACATCTGTGGAACGACCATAGCAGGGACGACCACACGATGTGCACACGTGAGGATCAGAACTCTCTTGGGGATGTACCGATGGTGGTGCACTGGTGGATGGTCCTGTATCAGTACATGGTGGTGCACCAGTGGATGGTCCTGCACTGGACGATGGCCCCGAAGAAGGCGATGGCCTCGAAGAAGGTGATGGCCCTGCACCGTGACCACTAGGTCCTACATCCCCACCCATCTGCTGAAGAGTAGTGCTATGGCGAAGGACCACTCGTGCCAGTGTAAAAAAAGCATCTCGTGTCTCAGCAACTACGTGAGTTACAGGTGGGACATCTGGCCCATGCAATGGCGTGCGAGGTGCAGGGATAGGGCGATTAGGGTCTTGGACCCTCGCATTGGGTCGGTTTTGGGGCATCCCCCCACCGATCCCTGAAACTCCAAGTAAGAAAAATAGTTCATGTGTTTATGCAACACGAACTCCGCATACATCTTTTGAAGGAAATACAGGGGCATTTCCCTGTTGTTATGCGGTGGCAAATCAAATACCATATACCATCTATCCATCCAGTTATCGATAAATGGTTGGAATGTGCACCACTCAATGGATATATGTGGCCGGTTTGAATTTGGTATTTCTCCAATCCGAGGACCCCTGAATAATGCAAAAATGTGCTCCTTTGTTATTTTTAACCTTCTTATTGCCACATAATCCAATCCATCCTCTTGTTCTCTTCTTTTCCTCTCTCTATATGATGTGATATCATATAGTATATTAGTTGACTGTGAAATAGTGTCAACAATAGCGTCCATGGTGGATGCAAGCGAGTGGTGAATCTCATCATCGCCACGAAAAGAAGCACTGATGCCCCTTAAGCGGGCAAGCTCAATCAGAATCGCGGCATTCGGATCCATTGCAACAACTGCAAAAAAAACATCAATAAGAAAATCATTAGAAACATATACATGGCATATAATGAAGTCTCTTCAAAATTGAAAATGTATTAAATCAAACTCAAGTTAGCAATTTAATGACAAATTCACTTACATATATTTATTTAAACTTAAGATTAAACATTTCACAATTAAAACGTAAGTTTCGTTCAACTTGTGACTACATTCAGTTAATGAGTAAGTAAGAATTGGATATAACTTGTTCTGGCTTAGAAAGATGGTTGCGCTAACTTACAAAGATGATTTGAATTTTGTTGAGAGGTTTTTCTTTCGTTTAAGGTTTGGATTTTGGCAGGAAAGGAGGAATTGTTCATTGTTTGGGACATGCCTTGGAGGCTATGATGATGTTTCTTGATCAAGGACAATCTTTCTTAGAGCATGATGATGGATATTCCAGAGCTAGTATAGTCCAGAGTTCGACAGGAGAAAACCCCAATCATATGTGTCAATGGGCATTGTATGAGTACAATTTCAAGCTTATGATGGTCTCCTATGTGTATATATGTAGAGAATATGATGTGTATTATGATGATCCTTGATGATTACTTGATATGTATCATGTAGGTCATGTTATGTACATGCAGGGTTCATCAGCTAAGATTGATGACTTTGTAGAGAATTTTGAGGAGTGTTCATTTTCTACTTGTCTTTCAGGATGTAATCATGCAGCGTATGAGGATATTGGGGCATGCATTCCGAATAGTGAGTCATCTCTCCATTATGAAATTGTCCATGGTTCTATAGCGAGTACGAGTTCTTTCATCACTTTTGGAAAAGATGCTTGTTTATGCTTCCATTCATATTGAAAAGATGTTTGTTTATGCTTCCTAGATTCTAGTGAGAGTGGTTTTTTTTCTAATGGTTATGGTTT
>LPNX010108722.1:0-19246 GCA_001517045.1 Pseudotsuga menziesii
TTTTAAATGGCTAGCGCCCCCTATTATGGCAGCCTCCTCTAAATATGGCGTGGGCCCTCTCCATTATAGCGCCCCTCACCAAACTAGCGCCTTCACTAGTGAGGTTTTTCTCTTTTTACACTAGCGCCTCCATAATATAGTTAGTGGCCCCATAAATGTGGACGCCTCCATCCTCAATGAGGGTTTTAACACTTAACTTAGCTTTGACCCTGGTCATTAGCTCCACCAAAATACCTTTAACCTCTAGACTTAGGTTAAAATTAAAATTCACCTTAGATTTTAATTTTTCAATTTAATTTTTAAAATTTCCCCATTTTTAACTTAGGAAAAATTAAAAATAACTTGAAAAATTATATCTAGGCCATGGGGGGGTGAAAAAATTTGAAATAAATTTTTCCTAGGCTCAACAACCCCCAAACAAATTTACCATGGCATTATTTGATTTTTTCCTTCAAAATCAAATAATATGAATTTTGACTTAGGAAAATTAAAAATTTCCCTAGGGGAGATAGACCCCTCCTGACCAAAATGGTCTATCTCTTCAACCGCTTATCCGAACGACCCGGGACTCGAAGCAATGGCTTAGGGGGTTTCATAGCAATTTTATTTTGCATTCATAGCCCCTATTACAAAATGCCATGCTTGAGCGATTACATTATTACATCAAAACTCAGTTAATTAACCACCAAGGGGTGGAATTAATTAACTGGAAAAAATTAAAAGTACAACAACAAAAATTCAAAAACATAACGAAACTCCGCAAGACTCTAGACAAATGTCTAGCATGGTCATGAATTACACTTTAAGGCTTTAGCCACCTCATGGACTTGACTGGTAGAATGCCCGTCACCACTTTGGAGGACTTTGAGTGAAAACCAAACCGATTAAACTCGTTTGTTCAACAAGATCAATTGGAAAGGGAAAAACACTCGATAAGGGGACTTCCCTAACAATCAGTTCCATGGTGTGGCATCCGTATCATATGATCCACATTAGCACATTAATTACATTAATTTTCCCACGCAGGGGAGCGGACATTTCGTTTTACAAAGGGGCCATTGCCCTGCAGAAGTGGAAAAATCCTCAGAATTTTCCAAGGTATAACTATGTACAGTTCATGTACATGGAGTTGCCACCTAGTCGAAATAGGTGGGCAACACAACTGAAGCACTTTCTCTGATCTGGAATCATTGCTTGGAAAAGCAGTGTTGGTGTACTTTCCCAAATCACCCCCTCTACACACACCACCCGACTTTGTGCTGAACTCTGGCATACCTGTCGTCATATCTCCCAGCATCCTCAAAGATGGACAGTGAAGATGGGCCATCCTCCTGTGCCATAGCTCACACAACTCACTGTTGCTCTGAGTGTGTGACAGTGCATGATGTGGCTGGAAAAGAAGCTTGTACAGTTTCCCACTTCTGATTCCAATCACTCGTGAATCAGATGGACCTCTTGACTTGGGAAAGATGTGAACTTTCCCATCAAGGACATATACACCGAGGCCTCTGTCCTCAATCTATCTTTCACTCTAAGACCAAAAATCATGACTCCAACCTGTAACTTCAAGCAAGTTGTTCAAGACTTATTTTCTCCAAACCCTAGTTTTCTGATTGTTTAAAATTCTGAATCTTTAATGTGCTCTAATACCATGAAAGTTTTTGAAAGAACCCCAACCCGGTTTCAAGCTTTTTGGCTTCTCCCAACCCTTAATGCACAAATTTTAAACAAAATTTGACTGGACTGAAACACATAAGGTTCTTTTTCTCAAATTTAAACAATTCAGAAATTTTCTTTTCTACCAAGAAATTCAAACTTAGAAAATTTCAGGCAAATAAACACACATGAAATTGACACAGTTGTTTTTGACCAATGGTGCAAAATAAAACCCCCAAGGGAAAACCTGTTTCTGAGTGAGAGAGATTTTTTCTTCAGGCAAAATTTACAAAAATCAAACAGCTGTACTTATCTGAGCATTTCATCTCGACATGTATGTCAAACACCTGTTGTACGGATTGCTGAAAATCACTGAAAACAACACCTCGAAAACGTGTTGTACGGCCTCACATGTGCGGGCTGTACGGTCTGCAATTTCTCGATTTTTGTGCAGGGAAATTGTCTTGATTTCTGTGCACTGTACGATTGCCATTTTCCTCAATTTCTGAACCTATATAGTCTGCAATTAACAACATTAAATGCTGTATGAAATTTCTAGGAAAATGTGCCCTGGTTTTCTCGAAATTCGTGTTGTTGTACAGCTGAGTACAGTACGACCTCCTGCTATACGGAAATCTCTTTTGCAATTAATGCCTGCCTTGGAAAATGTACCCTGCAAACTTTTCTTCAATTTCTGCAATTTCTCTCTCCTGGTTCAAAATCTCTTCAAACCTTCATTTGTTTTTTTCTTTCTCTCTCATTAATCTCTTTTGGAAATGATCACAATGAATTAACTTTTTCTTTGCCCTAGTCCTTTTCGTTCATGGTAACTTCCCTGTAAATCTAATGGTCAAGATTATATTAGATGAAGGGTTCACATTAAATGCTCCATTAAATATTAATTAAATGACATTTAGTGCACCTCATGTCATTTAATATAGTTAGAGCAACCCCTTTCTATTTAATCACTCACATAACTTTATTTTAAATGCGAATTTAAGAAAATCATAAACTTAGCCTTTTTAACAAAGTCACTTTAAAATTATAAAGTGCATCACACTTTATTAAATGCACAAGATTAGGAGTCACAACATTTAAGTGTCATTGTCCACCCCAAGGCAAGTCTAGGTGGACAAACACTTCCTAGGTAACTTTTCAACAGCAAGAAGGAGACTTGCTACAGAGTTTGAGATGACAGACCCAGGAATAATGCACTACTTCTTAGGCATGAAGGTGTGGCAGAATGCGAATGAGATTTTTCTTGGTCAAGGAAAGTATGTAGTGGAGATTTTGAAGAAATTCAGAATACTGGACCGCAAGGCGATAATCGTACCTATGGCATCAAACTTAAAGCTTTTGTGTGATGCTTCATTAGAGACGGTTGATGCCACGATGTATCGTTAGATGATTTGTTCAGTGATGTGGCTGACTAATACGAGACCAGACATATGGTTTGCTGTGAACAACCCGAGCAAGTTCCTGAGGGATCCGAGACATGCTCACCTGGTTGCAAAGCATGCAGTGAGGTACTTGAAGGGTACAATTGAGTATGGGCTCAAGTATGATACGAATCAGAAGACTAACCTGCATGGTTATGTTGATTCAGATTGATAGCGCCACTGAGAAGAAGAGCACCTTGGGTTTCTTCTTCAGTTTGAGATCCAGTATGGCCTACTGGTTTGGCAGGATGCAGTCCTGCATGGCGCCGAGTATAGTCGAGGCAAAATATGTTGCCACTTGCTCAATTGTTTGTGAGGTAGTATGTTTATTTTGAAAGCTACTATTTGATTTGATTGATCTGACTTGCATTTTTGTATGATGCAAAGAGGAGCAGTGAAGCTTCAGTATGTGATCCAGATCGAGATCTCTTGAAAGAGGGAGTGATGAGTTCTAGCATAGCTGGTGAGACAGGTTGTCTGAGCATAAAATCTTGGCGAAGCTCGTAGGTTGCTCAAACGTAATAAGTCCTATAGGTTGTCCTTAGATGTAATCAGTCCTAGCGAAGCTTGCAGGTTATCCTTGGACGTAATCAGTCCTGATGTGATTTTATGCTAGAAATAGCCAGATTAAAGTTTGAATACTTCAGAGAGAAGCTTGGTGTACTTCATATTGAGGTTCCTTCCAAGGGGAAGTGATGATTCTGGAAAATGCAGATACACATAGGCTTTTCCGACATGGTGGTAGGTTGGTCCTCCCATGGTCGTTGATGTAATTGTCGGGATTTTTCGACATGGTGGTAGGTTGGTCCTCCAATGGTCATTGATGTAAATGCTGAAGCTTTTTCGACATGGTGGTAGGTTGGTCCTCCCATGGTCGTTGATGTAAATGCTGAGCCTTTCCCGGATGGTGGTAGGTTTGTCCTCCCATGCCGGTGGATGTAAATGTTATGTTATGTGTATCTGAGCTGTGCTCCGTGTGACGATGAGACGATCTGAAGATGGTGAGCTAATAGTCGGATACATAGGTGTTGCAAGGCATGTAATCAGTCTTGGGATGCTCCTTCAGGTTTCGCAATGGCATAGTAATCAGTCCCGGGAGATCCTGCAGGTTTTGCTAGAGGCATATAATAAGTCGTGAGATGTACCAACTTGATGGCTTGCTCGCAGAGATGATGAAGACCTGGCAGAGGGCCAGGCCTCTACATCCAACATGAAAAAGCGTTGGCACTGTAGAAAATTCTGATGACAGATAGTATGGGATGATGATCAAATTATAAGAAGATGATGGCAACAACTATGATGAAGACTCTATGACTCCGTGATGATGACGATGCAATGAAGACCTGACCAAATGTGTTGATGACTGTGTATAGAGAGAATACCTTCCTAGTTAAGAGGGAGTGTTGATGTATTTGTGATTTCGGAAGATATTCTGATGTATTTTATCATTGTATGTTGTTGTAACCCCCATTGGGGATGTGTGTTACCCCTTTACGTGATGTCTAAATTGTGTCTAGACCTTGAGGTACAACCTCCATTGTAAATGAGGGAGAGCACCTCCCTATTTATAACATATGTAACTGTGGTCTCTCTAGGAGAAGTGGGTCCCATGTGAGATGACATGTAGGCTCAAGTCTTATGTTTGGTCAGTGACTTGAAAAGGTATAAATAGGGAGGTGCTCTCCTTCATTTATACACACCTCACACACTCTCTAAGGCGCATGAGAGAGAGAGATAGTCAGAGGAGGAGAGAAAGATAGCTGTTGAACATTTCTTATTACTGTTTTTAATCATCTTACTATTCTGAAGAAGTTTGTGGGGTTTTCTCCTTTATGGTTTTCTTGATGAAAATATTTGTCTTATGTATCTTTTATATCTTATGCATTTTGCTGTACTTGTTATTCTTTCAGATAAAGATCCTAGACAATCTAATCAGATCTTAAGAAAATCTAACATTTAGGACATAGGTTCAAGGATGATGTAATCCTCCTGTTGTCCGTCGATTGCACACCAACAACAGAAATCTTCCGAAAGCTGTCTCCTCTCTTGAGAAAGTGGGAGAGGTGTGACCTTGGGGCCAAACACAGAGCTAGGTATTGTCACCTACTCTTAGCTCCTCTGTTTAGGCTAACTCCTAACGAAGCCAAGGGGGGTAGTCCCTAACAAAGAGTTTTCTATGGCTCAATGTTTAAGTTAATTTTTAGATGTTTCAGATGCGGATGGGTGTTGTTTAGGAGTTAATGTGATTTAAGATGATTAATGTGATGAATTGAAAACAAGACAAAGCAATCCACGTTGCTATCACCGAAATTGAAAGATAGACAAATATTTGAGAACTTCACGAAATAGATAAAGCATTCATAGATATAATTTATAATCAAACATTCGATGGACAAATGGCCCAGATTATCAACAATGCGTAAAAGATAGGACCAGTGCCTATGGAGTCAACTTATCAGAGATGCTTCGAATGTAAATATGATGTGAATCCCAAAAGATGCCAGTGAATGTGAGGTTTTGCAATTGCTCTTGGTAAGTTTTAAGAGTTTTAACTTGTGATCTTCACTTATGGTAGCTGGATGTCCTAACCGGTAATACCTTCAGTGGCTCCGTTCGAAGACATGACAGACCTGTCTGGGGTCAAAGGTAAGTGTTCAATAACTTAACTACCAGTGCCCAGATTGGGTAGCCCAACGCCCACACTTGGAATTTGCCCACATGCCTCGGTATTTATTGAACAATGCCGGTGCGTTGGTTATGGGGAAAAGTTTTAGTTAAGTTCCTCTTGTGGGGTTTAGAGATCCAATGCCGTTTCTAGGTATTCCGATCTAAGTTCGGTCAAAGCATACTCCGGCAAGGAGGGAGGGGTTAATTAATTAAAGGGGTATGAGTTGCGAATTTTATTAAGTTAATTAATGAAAACTCTCCGACAGAGAGCGCTCTTGACCTTGTCTTATGACCGTGGTTCAAGAGACTTAGCTAATCTATATGGAGCTAATGCAGGGATTATGCAAATCTAAGATGCTCTCCGATAGAGAGTGCTATTGATTTATGTTTCTATAAGTTCAAGAGTCTTACTTATGGATTATTAATTGATTAAACAAGCACAAGATGATATTAGTTGCTTAAACTCTCCGATAGAGAGCACTCTTGATCCACCTTATGGTGGGATTCAAGAGATTTAAGTAGTTGATTAATCTTAGAAAGATAAACAATTTAAACCAAATAATCAACTTAGAAGTGATGAATTAACAATTAGTGATCTAAGCATGAGATGTAATGAATGATGAAAAATAGCACTACTCAAAGCATACACACAACACAAGCCTCCCCAAATGGGGGAGGAAGAGAGTGGGGACTTAAAAACCCCACTCAAACATAGATCTTTTATTAAACTTTGAAAATTGAAAAAGGAAAAGGGAAGAAGTTTGAAGAGAGTAAAAAGAACAAAAGAAAGAGAGCTGAAACAATAAAAGACGAGAGAAGGAATGCAAACAAACTAAGCAAGGATCAAAACTAAGAAAGGGGAGAATAGGGCAGCCAACTAAGAAGCTAAGGGATGAACAAAATTGAAAAAAACGAGACAACGAAAGAGGAGATAAGTGGTTGTCATAAAAAGTGCAAAACGAGACAGCGAACAAAAAGTAAAAGAAATGGCCAAAAACAAGGTTAAAGGAAGCCCAAAAACTAGGGCAAAAAGAGGCAAAAAGGGGAAGAAAGCTAGGGCACACTAGGGCTGTCCAAAAAAGAGAAAAAATGGATGATAAAAAGGTACTAACAAGGCAGCGATGAAGAAGTGGTAAAAGAAACAAAACAAAGCAACCGGAAGAAAAATGGATTAAGAAGAGGAACAATGGGAGGTTTTTTGCAGCTTAATTCCTTAATTTTTTGCAAGTTTTCCCGCTTAACCTGTCATGGAGAGAGAAAAAACCAGTGAGCTATTTACCTGCAAAATGATGGGTTAAACAATAGAATATACTACAAAAATACACCTAGCATTTGAGCAAAATATATGAACCTTGTGCTGCTTCAAATACCAACTAGATCTAAGAGAAAGAACACTTCCTAGATCTAGAAATGGAAGCAAGTAGATGCAAAAGATTTACTTTATAGATCAAGATACTACTTGCAACATAAAGTAATATAATGAGAAAATTTGACTTTAGGGTGAATGGAGAAGATGAACCACTTGGATCTTGAATCCCTGAAATCACTTTGGATCCCAATGGCATGCAGCTGCTAGGTACGTATGCTTTGCTCCAAGAAGAGTAGATGCAACTTAGCTCAGCCTCTTACTTGGTACAATGAAGTGATCTGCAAACACAATCTTATACACTTGGCAACATGGGGGTTAAAACATGTATTATTTACTAATCAAATCTCAAAAGCATGAAATACAGCTGAATAAAACAATGCTCTTTGAGGCTTTTGAAAGTAAATGAAATAAATAGGTAACTTGAAGCTACAAATACCTATTCCTACGTGCTTATAGAAGCCCTCTAAAGCATGTATTAATACCCGCACATTATCAAAAGTAAAGAAACTAGAACAATTTCACCTCATTAGCAGGAACATATGCACCCAGGATCCACACAGCATGAGCCTCCAAAGCCTTTCTTTATTACAAAATAGGTTGCATAAGAGCAACAAGCATTACAATATTTTACCAGAGGTTCTTTACATCAATCATCCACACTCAATAGAGCTGAAAGAGCCTCTATTTAACAAATGAGAGAGTGCTAAAACCCTAAAACCAAAAAACCAACCTTAACCAGTAGCCACCTAACAGCAAAGCCAAACCTAAACGAAGGATCGGGAGTGAGGGGAGGCCTCCACCCAGGCAAGGTGCCCCCACTCCAACTGAAAACACTGAAATCAACCCTCAAACAAGTCCACACGTGTGGAAGGCGCATCACTGCTGAGGAGGGGCGTGAATGGGTGAAGGAGGATCCTGTATGTTGGTAAAACCACCTCTTTAGGTCTGGCTAGAGTCTGTGCTAGGTTTGGGAAGCCCACTGATGGTGTAAGCTTCAGTCTTCACCTTGATCAAATCACTGGACGAATGAGAGCTCTCCATCTCATCTTTAGCTGGAGATGACATGTCTGCTAACTGATAATAAATTAATTGCTCTCTTAATGATGATTGAAGCTGAGTTATGATAACTCCAATCATCATAAGTGCTTCATGAGATGTCATTTAGCCTTTTATTTTACTGAATTTGGATTAATTTGGAGAGTTTTAATTTTCTCCAAAATAATCATTTTTTTAATAAAAAATCATTTTTATCCTCAAAACTGACTTTTTTGAGAAAAAAGACATTATGTGTTCGATTGCTGATCTGAAAGTTGGTTCTGATTGGCTGGCTGATCAAGAATGATTTTTGGCTTAAGGTTAGAGCCTTCAATCACTAAATTCAGAGTCCGGATGACTTATTTGCCATGAACGGGTTTTTTCTATTTAATTAATGGAAAAATTAACACAAAAAACTTAGGAAAAGTAATTAAAAATTAAAAAATTAATTTTTCTTTTTCCTCGTTCGAAAAAGATTTTTTCGAATTTTTTTTATGTATCCAGATGACCTAAGACACGACCATGATCTATCTAAATAATGTCTAGTAGGCTTATAACACTCAGTTGGGCTCTAATAACCTCCTAAGGCCCAGAATTCAACATCGGGCATTCCAACTTTGGAGAAAGCGGGAGAAAGCCTCGTCAATTATACTCGGCTGAAGGCAGAGCATAATTGTCAAGGGCAAAAAACTCCCTGGAATACCCTATTTGAGATTCTACGTCTCAGGAGACCGGACCACTCAAAAATATTCTACTAGCACATTTTATTACAAACCCCTCGGGGCCATGGTCAAAATTATTCAAATAAAAAAGTGACTAGCCAATATTGGCTAGACAAGTAGACGGATCAACTGATACATTGGAATCAGACTTTGAACAAGTCTGTCAATCGGCGGCTCCTCAGGTAACCCAACTATGGTATAAAAAAGTTGGTAACACCTCCACCAGCCTACTCCCCCTTAACGAGGAGGGTCCATAGTATCGACCAGCTGAATCGTCTACAACTGAATGTATTTCTCTATCGTGTTGTCCGCTGATTGCACACCAGCAGCAAAAATCTAATGAAAACTGTCTCCTCACTTGAGAAAGTGGAAGAGGTGTGACCCTGGGGGCAAGCATAGAGCTAGGTACTGTCACCTACTCCTAGCTCCTCCGTTTAGGCTAACTCCTAACGAAGGCAAGGGGGGTAGTCCCTAACAAAGAGTTTTCTATGGGTTAATGTTTAAGTTAAGTTTTGGATGTTTTTGGATGCGGATGGGTGTTGTTTAGGAGTTATTGCGATTTAAAATGATTAATATTAAGGGGATGATGATTAATCAAAGCAATCCACGTTGCTAATAAGAGATCACACAGATAAACCAAGATTCCAGACTTATAACTTAAGCATTCAAACATAATTAATTGAAATGGACCATAGACAGTTGATCAAGATAGAAAATTAATCAAATATAATAAAGGACCAGTGCCTTATGGAGTCAAATAAATGCGTGAAATAAAATCTAGGGATTAAGCTAGTGAGTATTAGGTTTTGCAAGTGTTCTTCGTAGATTTTAAGAGTTTTTTTATAGTGGTCTTGCTTACGGTAGCTGGATATCCTAACCGTAAATACCTTCAGTGGTTCTATTCGAAGACATGACGGACCGGTCTGGGATCACAGGTAAGTGTTCAATAACTTAACTACTTGTGCCCAGATTGGGTAGCCCGGCGCCCACACTTGGAATTTGCCCACATGCCTCGGTATTTAAACGAAACAACGCCGATGCGTTGGTTATGGGGGAAAAGTTTTAATTAAGTTACTCTTGTGGGGTTTAAAGATCCGGTGCCATTTCTGGGTATTCTGATCAGAGATCGGTCAGAGCATACTCCGACAAGGAGGGAAGGGAGTTAATTAATTAAAGGGGTGTGTGTGTTGAAGATTTTATTAAGTTAATTAATTAGATTCTCCGACAGAGAGCGCTCTTGACCTTGTCTTATGATGAAGGTTCAAGAGTCTTATCTAATCTAGATGAGACTAATGCAAGGGTGATGCAAACGTTAAAGATGCTCTTTGATAGAGAGTGCTCTTGACTTGTGTTTTTGTAAGTTCAAGAGTCTTACTTAAGAGTTAATTGATTAAACAAATGTGAACAAGAAGCAAATATGAGTTATTAAACTCTCCGACAGAGAGCACTCTTGATCCACCTTATGGTGTGATTCGAAAGATTTAAGCAGTTGATTTACTTAGAAAGATAAACAATTAAAAATAGAGTAGCCAACTTAATTAATGAATTAGAGGTGATGGATTAACGATTATTCTAAGAATAAGATGCAAATAATGATGAAGACGAACAAATCTAACCTAAGCATACACAAGTAAACACAACACAAGACTCCCCAAATGGGGGAGGATGAGAGTGGGGACTTAAAAACCCCACTCAAACACAAGATCTTTATTAAAATTTATACAATGTGCCTCAAGGATTTTAATCCTTGAAAGGACTTTTCAAATGAAAGCAAACAACTCTACTAATATTAGGACTTATGTAAAAAGGAGAGTGCTTTTACTTTTACTTGAAGATCCTTCTGAAACCTGTGAAAAGGAAAAAGAGAAAAAGTTTGAATGAGAGCCAAAAGAGCAAAGGAAAAGAGGGTTGAAACAAAAGAAGATGAGGAAAAAGAGGCAAGAAAACAAAGAGAAGGTCAAAATCAAAGAAATGGAGGGATAGGGTAGCCAACTATGAAGCTAAAGGAGGACAAAAATTGAAGAAAACGACGCATCGAAAGAGAAAACAAATGACTGTCATAAAAAATACAAAACAGGGTAGCGAACAAAAAGTGGCAAAAAAAAGGCCAATAACAAGGTTGAAGAAGGCCCAAAAACTAGGGCAAAAAGAGGCAAAAAGGGAAGGAAGACTAGGGCACACTAGGGCTGTCCAAAATGAAGAAAATGGATGGTAAAAGAGAGAAAAAACGGGGCAGCAATGAAGAAAAAGTGAGAAAAAGGCAAACAAGTCAAAGAGGAAAGGGGATAGCAAGCAAGGAAACAAAAGAAGTCAAGGAGCAAAGGGAGAACTAGAGGAAGGAAGTTCGGTAACCAAGAAAGTATTTAAATTTATGGATGGAACCCAAGAGAGAGAGTTAGACTCCCAGCTTTCTTTTTGTATTTTGAAGAAGAAGATCTTTGTAGGTCCTGCAATGAAAGTGTTAGATCAAAAAGGTTGCTTGAAGCCTGGGATAGAAGCAGCTGAGCTCACACCCTTCTTCAATCTGTGAAGCCTGAAAACACACTACAACTTAACACAAAACGTGAGATCAAAATATATGCTAGTATGCTAAGAAAATTGAATTATGATCAACATTACGTATATACTGATTACTCATGTCCATCAAAATTACTAATCTACTTCACATAAACAATCAAGTTGAATTACAAATGATTGTTCTACTGTGCCAACAATGGCCCTCTTGAGCTAACAAATAAACAATTTAATCTCACATAAGCATTAAGGAAATAGGGGTTAGAGACAATATCACCTCAACCAATTGCAAAGAACTACCACATCCAAGAGCCCATGGACCTCCCTCCAAAGTCTGATCTTTATTAACAAATTAAAGCAAATGCTTGATACAATTTTCTCAAAGTAACTGTGCTACAAAAGTCCATCCGAATAGAACTAAAGGAGCCTCTATTTATACAAAGAGAGAAGGCTAAAACCCTAAAACCAAACTAAGAGTAACACCGGAGTAATTGAATGAGCTCGTCATGATGATTTGGAGTCATTGCTAGTGTTATCTTTAGTCTTTACCTCGATCAAATCATCAAACCAATGATTGCTCTCCATCTCATCCAATTTGGGAGTTTAGCTGAAGATGACAAATCCGTTAACTAAATATAACTTTATTATTCACTGAATGCTGACTGAAGTTGAGTTATGATAACTCCAATCATCATAAATGCCCATTGAGATGTCATTTAGCCTTTTATTTCGCTGAATTTGGAGTGTTTTAATTTTCTCCAAAATAATCATTTTTTAATAAATAATCATTTTTTCCTTGAAAATGACTTTTTTGAGAAAATGAGCGTTATGTGTCCGATTGATGATCTGAAAGTTGGATCTGACTGGCTAGCTGATCAATAATGATTTTTGGCTTAAGGTTAGAGCCTTCAATCACTGAATTCGAGGTCCGGATGACCGACTTATTACAAACGGGGTTTTTTCAATTAATTTATGGAAAAATTAATAAAAAAACTTAGGGAAATAATTAAAAAATAATTTTTTAACCCGTCCAGTAAATTTTTTAAAGGTCCTATTGACTTAGGACATGACCATGCTCTATTTTAACGATGCCTAGTAGGTTTATAAACACTTAGTTGGGCTCTAATAACCCCTCAAGGCCCAGAATTCAAAATCGGGCATTCCAGCGTTGGAGGAAGCGGGAGAAAACCTTGTCAATTATACTCGGCTATAGGCAAAGCATAATTGTCAAGGGCAAAAAACTCCCTGAAATACCTTATTTGAGATTCTACGTCTCAGGAGACCGAACCACTCAAAAATACCCTACTAGCACATTTTAATATTTTATTACAAACCCCGCGGGGCCATGGTCAAAATTATTCAAATAAAAAATTGGCTATCCAATATTTGCTAGACATGAAGACAGATCAACTGATACACTGGAATCAAACATTGGACATGTTTGTCAACCGGCGGCTCCTCAGGTAACCCAACTATGGACAAAAAAGTGGATAACAGACCGCACCTAGATGTAGGCCCTGTCGTCCGTAATGACTTATCGTAGACCATCCTCCGCCTGTTAGAGCTAGGACCACTCTTGAGTGAGTGTTATACTACAAAATCTACACATACATGTAGGCATACTCTCCATACAAGAGTATTGTCTGCAGAGTAGATATCGACCGCATATAAATGTCGACCCTCATCGTAGAACATCCTTGCCACTAAGGTTAGGACCACTCCCAAGCGTGTGTTATACTACGACGTACGTGAGGACTCATCATAGAGCATCCTTACCACTAAGGCTAGGACCACTCCCAAACGAGTGTTATTCTATGGCATCTACATATACATGTAGGTATACACTCCATGTGAGAGTAATGTCTGCAAAGCAGATCTTGACCGCATGTAAATGCCGGCGCTGTTGTCTGTAAGGACTCATCGTAGAGCGTCCTTGCCACTAAGGTTAGGACCACTCCTGAGTGAGTGTTATTCTACGCTATCCACAAATGAATGTGGGTACTCTCCATATGAGAGTAACGTTTGCAGGGCCATCCTTAGTAAGGACCACCCTCATCGTAGAGCATCCTTACCACTAAGGTTAGGACCACGCCTGAGCGAGTGCTATTCTATGGTATCCACAAATGAATGTGGGTACTCTCCATGTGAGAGCAACGTCTGCAGGGCCATCCTTAGTAAGGAGCACTCTCAGGAACAAAGTGTTATTTCTTGCTAGACCATACTGTCGTCCACAAGTGAATGTCGGACCTTGTCAACATCTTTAGGTAAACTTGGCCTCTTTCATGTTGGAGCTTCACTGTCATCCCATCATCGATGTCAGTCTTATCATCACTCCCCATTTCCTGGGAGGATCCATCTTATCAACCTGCTCCCCCCTTTGTTCGAGGAGGGTTCATATCTTCGACCTGCTCTTCCTTTCCGAGGAGAGTCCATATCTTCGACTTGTTCCTCCTTTTCGAAGAGAATCTATATCTTCATCATTTGTAGTACCATCATTGTTCCTCCTTGCGAGGAAAGTCTTTTCGAACTACACCAAGCTTGTCACGGAAATATTCAAAGTTTACTCGAGATAGAGGCTTGGTCAGCACATCAACAACTTGCTCATTGGTACTCACATATTGGAGTTTTATAGCTCCCTTTTGTACCATATCCTTTATATAAAAATATCGGATTTCTATGTGCTTTGATTTGTCATGGAATACCGGATTCTCTGTCATATTTATACAACTCTGGTTGTCACAAAGAATCACTATGGTGTCCAACTCCATGTCAAATAATCCTGACATCAGTTTTCGAAGCCATATTGCTTCACAACTATCGGAGAAAGCTGCTATGTACTCTGCTTTAGCTGTGCCGAGAGCAACACTAGACTGTTTCTTACTAAACCATGAGATCCTGGCGGATCCCAGACACTAACATCCACCTGAGGTGCTCTTTCTGTCTGTGGCACTTCCTGCCCATTCTAAGTCCGTGTATCCATATAATCTGTAATCATGATCTCTACCATAGTAAAATCTCAAGTCTATCGTACCTTTTAGGTACCTCATCACATGCTTTGCAGCTATCAAGTGAACCCGTCTAGGTTTAACTAGATACTGACTCAAGGTGTTCACAAGAAAGCATATATCTGGCCTTGTGTTTGTCAGATACATTAATGACCCAATAATCTATCTACACTAGTGTAGTCAGACTCGGACTTGGCAAATACTCGGTTGGCTTGGGACTCACCGACTCGGATAAGACTCGACAAATACTTAGAAAATATGAAAAAAATAAAAATATAGTAATTTCTGTGCACACAAAACATACATAATGACATTTCTAATCCATATAAGTTATAAACACAATTCTATGCTAAAATTCATTAGATCATCTCATCAAAATTGATAACACAACATTTGACACTCCATAATACCATATTTTTGCAGCAAAATAGTGAAATGAAAGATGATTCCTTGAACACATTCCAAAATAGTACGAAGTTCAAACTTCAAAGTTCAAATATATAACTCAAAACATAGCTAGCTGAAACTAAAAAAAGATAGTGTCTCCAAGTCCAAACTCGAGTCTCATGCATGACTACGAGTAGTAGAATGCCTAGCATAGGCCCTACTAGAGCTAGTACCAACATCACTAGACCGAAAAATCAACTGTGATGTAGGTGTGTTTGGTGTTTCCATTTCGGAAAATGGAACACCAGAGGGACCCTTGGTCTCTTCATCAAGCCAACTCAAATCAACAGGAGCTTCATTTTCCACTACCCAATTAGAGACTAGATCAATCTGATCTAATAAAATTTGATCCAAATCCTTTGCTTGCAACTGTTTTGTGAGCATCCGAAAGTTGTAGTATATGTAGACCAACTTCTCTAACCTTTCATGCTCCAACCTGTTGCACTTTTTGGTGTGGATGTGCTTGGATTTTGACCAATTGCGCTCACAACCTGATGCACTACAAGGCTGACTTAGGATTTTGATGGAAAATTTCTGTAGTTGTGGTGCATTAGTGCCACAATCTAACCACCAATGGGCTGTTATAAAAAACAAACAAACAAATATTACAAGTTTTGCAATGTCAAACTTGAAAAAAAAACTAGTGAAATAAAATTTAATGATTTACGTAATTAAATCTTACATGGCACTTTCTTCTCCCTGAGACGTCGTGTTGAGCTAAATCTAAACATGCCAGATGATTCCTTGTATATATCTCGCTGCATATTGATTTGGTCTTGAATCGCTTGACTTGGGTACATCCTCTCAATGCATAGCATCACACCTCTCATCACCTCGGGATCTTTTTGAATTTTAGACCCACCATTATAGAATATGCTTGGATTGAGATATGCCCCTGCTGCATGTAATGGTGAATGTAGTTGCCTGTCCCACCTGGAATCAATAATATCTCATATAGGGAAATATTTAGATTCATCCCCCCTATAGAAGGCCTTGATGGCCTCTTTGGCCCTGTCCATCCCCTCATAAACATATCCCATTTGTGGTTTATAACCATCCATGATCCTCAACACTTTCACAAGTGGCTCTGTCATGCTGACAATCTCAGTGACTTCCTCCCATAAACTATCTCTACGAACAGACAAACTCATAGCCATTGCATTTGGTTTTGTGCTATCTTTGTAATGTATCCATTCGCTGCTGCTAACCATTCATCTCAATGCTTGGTACTCATTAAGAAGGCTTTGGAGGGAGAGAAAGTTTGTTGCAAATCGTGTGACAGCAGGGCGACTGAGCTCATCTTTTGTGTACTCTCTCATAAGGCTCAACACCCAAGCATGGTTATAAATGTATTTGGTTATTTGTTTGCACTCATGAACAACATCTTGCACCCATGCCAACTTCCCAATGTCCTCCAACATCAAATCTATATAGTGGGAATCACAAAGGGTCCAAAAAATAGTAGGGTATTTTGCACAAAGCAATTTACCTGCTGCCACATAATTTGCAGCATTGTCCGTGATAACTTGGACAACATGTTTGACCCCCACGTCTTCCACAACCTCTGCTAACAATGTGAATACGAGATTTGCATTTTTCACATGTGAAGATGCATCAACGGATTTCAAGAACATGTTTCCTTGAGGGCAAGCCACAAGAAATTTTATGATTGTTCTATTCCTCTGATCTGTCCACCCATTAGACAAGATTGTGCACCCTGTAAACTCCCATGAGCTTTTAATGTTCTCCAACTGTTCCTTGATACACCGCAACTCCTCATCTAGATCTTTCCCCCTAAGTGCACTGTAGGATGGGCCTTTGTATCTAGGGCCAACGCCTATAATATCATCTATCATGGGCTGATAAAAAGGAGACCTTGCAAGGTTGAATGAGAGGATGTCATGGTACCAAAACCTCCTCACTGCCATATCTGCCTCCTTCCTTTTCCTTTCATTAAAGCTGTCCAAGGTTGGTTGAGATCTTGTAGAGGTACGAGGAAGGAAGAAATGAGAGGTGATAGTTGGACTTGGTGCAACATTTGATGAACAACTACTTGGAGGTACCATTGGAGATCTACCAATCCCTGCAATTTCAAACCTCAGCCTAGATCTTTTGGCATTTTGTTCTTTGATACTTTCCAAAGCAATGTGCATTTTCGCTGTGACTTCTTTAGGGCAGCCATCACAAACAACATCTTTGCACACAACTTGAGCTAGGTGGTGTTTTAACCTGTTTATGCCCCCATACATAGTTGTTGGACAGTTATTGCATTTTACTTGATTGTCTTGCCCTGGGACCACTCGAACACAATGTTCCCATGCTTTATCAAGAGGCCTTCTAGGTGTTCTCCTAGGTGCCATGGATCTGAATCCTGAGAATGGAAAAAAAATAAATTAAAATAAATTTTCTGTTTTAGGTGTTTTTATGTTCTGAGCCATCACAAGCCTGTGGGCTGTGATGACAGCATGCACAAGTCTGTGCAGGCTTCCATCACAACCCACAGGCTCGAGATGGATCAAGATTCAAAAGATAAAAACAAATAATACAACTGTCAACATTTAAAATAAATAAATAAATAAAAATTAACAAAAAAAACTTCAAAAAATAACATTAAAAAAGATAAAAAACATCATTAAAATTTAAAACATTTAAAAAATAAATAAAAATTAACATAAAAAATTGCATAAAATAACATTAAAATGTTTAAAAAACAACATTAAAATTTAAAACATTTAAAAATAAAATATAAATTGCATAAAATGTTAAAAACACAACATTTTAAGTTTAACATAAAAAACAGACAAGCAAAACTAAAAAACAACATAAAATTTAAAACATTTAAAAATAAAAAAAATTAACTTAAAATGTAAAAAGACAACATTTTATCATAAAAAACAAACTAAAAAACTAAAAAACTAAAAAACAACATAAAAATGTTTAAAACATTTAAAACTTAAAACGTAACTAAAATTAAAATAAACTAAAAAACAAAAAACTAACCTGAACTGAAGCCTGCGAACTGAACTCTGTTGAACACCCTTCAATGCGAACTTGCTGCAACAACCGTGGACACCTGCTGAACACCCGCAAATTGTGAACTGCGAACACCCTGCGAAGTGCGAACTGCGAATGTTGGATCGTCGGATCGAATTGCGAACCTTGCTGAACACCCTTCAACGTGAACCCGCAAGAGCCAATAGACGCTCGTCCATGAACCAAGACGCTCAAGCAAAACAATGGAGAAGCCCGACGCCTGTGCAGATTGCAGAATAATGGAGAAGCCGTCTGGAAGTGAAGTCGGATGTAACACCCCCCTCCCACCTTGAAGACCTAGGAGCGACTATGACTCGTAAAAATATAAAGTGAATCATAAATGCGTCCATAAGGAATGGAAAACCCCCACCATGAGGTTACTCCCACCGCAAGTAATCAAGGGTACTTGAGACATATAACATTATATATATTGGAGATATGTAAAAGCATTATAATAGTGGAGAACATAGTATATATATTGGAAGTATATATTTGAGATATGTAAAAACATTATAATGGAGATATATATATATATATATTTTAGATATATATAATCATGAAGCATTACATGGCTCATACATATATGTATTATATGAAAACCATTATATAGTGAAGAACTTTATATATATTGGAGATATATATAATCAAGATATGTAGAACATTATATATATTATAATGAACAACATTTTACATACAGAACATTTACATATTTGAGATATATATATATTGTTACATGTAAAACATAGCATTACATCGAAAGCCTTTTTTTTTCTCTAAGTTGAAGTTTTGGTATATTGTCAATTATATGAAAAGAAAACCGTTGGATGGGAAATCTCATGGTTCTCCTCTCACAAGCACGCGCTTCGGGGGTGAAGTCTGTCTTTAAGTTTCACCTTAGTTTTCCTAGCTGGAATAGCATGCACAACAAATCAAAAAGGCCGAAAAGATTGGACAATATGCCTTGCTCTAACCTCCTTCTGATTATTCACTTAATGTGTGCGCTTCCCTTGCTTCTTTTATGCAACTTTGTCAGCTGTATTTTGGTGCGCCTCCTATCTTTAAAATCAGCACAAGGGCATGGTTTCATGCTTAACTGGAAACAGCAGTAAACGGTGCCCTATCCTTCTAATAATGGCACTCAGTGTCTCGGGAAAAGCGCATATTCCAGCTACCAAAATCTGCGTTTTGGAAAATGAGACAGTTTCTATATTTTCAGTTACGTTTTTGTTTAGTTATAGAATGACCCCGGCGGTATTGGGGCAGGATAACCCTCAGCATTTAGTATCCTTTTCACCAGTTGAGGAAAGTCAGACCTCGGCGCTGGTAAGGCGAGAATATCGGCACAGAGGAGGAATGATT
>LPNX010108824.1:8193-81333 GCA_001517045.1 Pseudotsuga menziesii
TTTTCAAAATGGAATTATTTTCCATTGGTTGATTATTCAATTGAGAATCATTGAGAATATCCGGATACAGATACTACAAACATGGATGTATCTTGTACATAACATGATCCATACTCAATGAATTGATTTATTATACATAAAAAGTAGTTCACTGCCCCATACTAAAATTATATTGTCTTTCCCATTCATGAAATAAAATATCTCTTTGTGCTCAACCTTGATCTCTCTCCATGGCTTGACTCCGTAATTGCATTGTAGAATTGGGATGTGGATCTACCTGGTTTTCTGGCTCATCTTCATGATTCATTTGTAATAAATTATGGAGCACACAACATGCCACTACAATCTTGGGCACTTTCTTCACTTCTACACCTACATCTTGAAGAAATCTCCATCTCCCCTTAAGTATACCAAATGTATTCTCAATCTTCACACGACCTCTAGATAAATATTTGTCAAAAAGAGTGTGTAATGTTGAACATTGTTATTAAATGGATTCAATAAGTAGGGAGAGATAGGATAAGCAGAATCCTCAATTAATTGAGGATAGACAATGCTTCCATAAATTTGAAATGTTGGAGTTGCTAACACCTCTCTCTTTTGCATTCTTTTTGTTTATTGCAGAACAATTCCAATGATCAGCATCATGAGCACCACCGGGAGCATCGAAAGATACATCCCAAAATATTTTTTGTGGGTCACATATTCCTTGCAGCAAAACACTATAGAAATGATGTCTATTTGTATAGTTCATAGGGGTATAGCGCTCTCTTGGATGGCAAGAGAGCTTAATATGTGTGCCATCAATTGCACCACAGATTGTGGGAAGCAATGTTAAAGAATGAAAGTTGCTCAAAATATTTTGCAGCCTACTACCACATGGAATGTTGATATACTCATTTTGTAAGTTTTGAAGGATAATATCCACAATGACCATAGTGTATTTTCTTACTGTTGATTCTCCTACACAATACAATTCTACTATTATGTATGTAGAAGTTCCATGGGCGAGACAATGCAAAACTAGACTCAATGCTTTTCTAGATTGTATTGGCTCTCGAACAAATTGTACTGTGTTTGTGCTAGGCATATATGGTTCTATTTTTGATAGCAACATATGGAAAAGAGTAAAAGACATCCTGTAGTGGTGACGATACAATATGTCATGAAAATGTGGTTGTGCTTCCCATTCTTTTTGTTGAATTAAATTCCAAAATATATTTTGCTTTGGAAATTTCCACCACTCTTTGCAGGTTTGCATATTGGATAGTGATTCAATCTCTGCATACATGAGCATCATATGTATAAAGACGCACACAAAAACATTGGATAGATCATATATATTTGACTAAGAAGAATTTGTAAGAACTTCTCTTAATAAGTCAGTCCAAAATAGAATGAACTTTGAATCCATACTAGATGACAGTATGATTTTCTGCAAAAAAAAAATAGAGTTTAATATAAATGAAAGTATGATTTTCTGTTAGAATGAACCTTGAATCCATACTAAATGATAATATGATTTTCTGCAAAAACAAAACCTTTTATGAGTTTACTTTAGTCGCTGGTAGAGATTCAAAATACTTTACGAACTCTGTGTTACTTGAGATCCAAATAATCTATGGTATACTACAGAGCATTTAAAAAACTCTTATTATTTAATTTTTTTTAATAACTGAAAAATATTTCAAAGTCAATTGAAAACTCCAAGTTTTATTTAACTATCGAGAGTCTTTTAGAGAATTTTTAAAACTCTAACTATTAGAGAGTTTAAGTTCATTTCTGGGTGAGTTCCAAAGTGGTATACAAACTCTGTAGCAGAGAATTGAATTACCTTCAAAGCACGAAATCTTATCATTTAAGGAACATATACCTTCACACAATTTATTTAACTAAGGACCAAATATTCACCATATCTTCTGCTTCCTCACACTTATTGACTCCTTTACTACTGATATAAACATTAGCTTCATAACCAAGTATCATATCATTGCCAAAGACCATTTAAAAACACGGTGTATCTTAGATAAAAATCACTAGCACTACAAGGGAAATACTACCAGTCACCGAGGAATGCTCAAAGCCATATTTTTTCATAAATTAATCATTTTTTTGGTTAATATGAACTCCACTATCCATCATATCTGTCAATTAAATGATTTTAATTTGAAATTGTATTAGTAAGATTGAATTAATATAAGGATGGAAATGGAGATGACTTACAATGTGCATCCTTTAAATGAAAAGGTATGTTTGCTATAGATTAAGAATTCACTCTTTGTTTCGGCATGTTTCCAAATTCTCATGAAACCTGTTAATTCATAGTTTTTGATGAAGCAATGACGATGCCTATGAATTAATTTGTATTGTTATATGCTATATGATCAAGTATTCACATGAATATGAGCAATCATATCTTTTAAGTAATCCTTTTAAGTTAAACACCACTACATATACAAAATAAGGCATTGATTCCAGCTGCATTAAGAGAATCCTATGTTAAATTATCATTTCCATGTCCTTAGAAAGTGCATAAGCATGGGTAAGTAGATAAGGGCTAGGGAGAATAATAATGAAAAATGATTCTTTAAACTCTCCCCTTAATATGTCCTCAGTCGTAAACTCAAAAACCCTACCTACAGAGAATTTATCCAAACACAAACTGATATTGTAAACTTTTCTGTTTTTCTAATTGAAAAGTGTGTGTTGATTGGAATGTGGGAAAGTAGGTTTATAATGGCTCCAAAAGAAAACAGACAGAGGAAGAAGAAACCAATTGCTGGGCAATCACAATCAGATTCAAAACCAGAGCCTATTAGGCCAATTTTTAGAGACACAAAAACCATAACTAAAAGTATGATTTTTTGTTTTTCTTAACATCTTTATTTTGCAAATTTTCTACTCCTTTGATTGATATAATAAATTCAATTGTTACACATTCTTCTATTGAATCCAACTAATACTCTTTAACTAACCTACAGTATTACACTCCCTAATATAACGATCAACTTGCAAATATTAATAGTATGGAAGCAGCTTAAATTTTATGCATCTATTTCAATCTGAAATGTTTATATACTTGTTTTTTTTATTTGTGTTCACAATACAAAAATGCATTCGGCTGGGTTTCATTGGAAAATACAAAAATGCATTTTCTTGAGTTGTATTGGCAAAGGGAGTCACAGGTTGTTAGTTGGTTTTAAGTTTGTTGTAAGTTAATGGAGCTTTCTGTACAATCCATCTATCCCCTATGGAAAATACATAATTTCTATTGTTATTATTGCATTGCTGTTGTTGGTGTTGACTTTACTGCTAAATTTTTTCTGTCGTTTACAATTGCTAGCATCCTATCAGCTTCAGAATATACTTCAGAATATAGATATTAGTTTCCAAGTTACTGTTTTTATGCTATGAATATCTTACAGTTTTTTAAATAAAAACATATTTCCAAGTTTCATAAGAATGGTATCAGAGATACTTTCTTGGCCTTAGGGGTGGACATCGGCAATGGATTCATTCTTAGCATCATGGGAAGATAATTGGAGGTTTCTTGCAAATCCATTAAAAAAATTATTGCTAAATGCATTCACACTACCAACGAATTGAAAATCATAGCCTACCAGTGAATTAACAAGAAAATCCTCTCCTTTGACTGTATTTTTTGCAACCATCAGTGAAGACTCTTAGCGAAGAGGGAGATCAACGGAAATCTGAATTCGGATGATTGTATTTTTGGAAACCATCGATGAAGACTCTTAGTCGAGAGTGAGATGGACGACCTTTATAAAAAAAAATGGAAATCTGAATTTGAATGAATTAGCGGCATCATGAAAATTGAACTGAGTTGGATGAAAATCTAAATTTGGATGGAGCGGCATTATGAATTAGCAACAGTTTTTAAAACTCTGGAAGCTTTGATAAGACAAGTGTATTGGATAATTAATTACAGATTAACATAGCTCGGGTAAGTTTACCAAACCATGTGCGTGAAAGGGGCATATGGGCATGAATGATTCCATTGGTAGCTCAACCTGAGGGCCCCCTCTTCACCTCATGTGCGGAGGATTAAAATCTCTATCCTATGTGATTTTAACAACATATACACATACCATTGACTTTTCCACTAAGAAACACATGATTTTCAACATGTAGGAGGTGCTATATGATTCTATAGGAAACCTAGATGTGAATTCATGAGGGAATTATTTGTGTCGGGACATTCATAAGAGATATTGTTATGATTTTTTAGTGAAATAATTCTCTCTATGAATAACTCTACAAATGTGAATGTACACTTCGATACCTAAGTCATTTACTTTCCTTAATTTTGGTTTTTCCCTTAATCCTTCCGTCATTTATTTGGTGCACTTCCTTGTAATTGGAAAACCTACACTTCTACACCTAAGTCATCTCATTTCTTCAACCCTTGATGTTTCCTTTAATGTCCCTCCTTTACTTCATGCACACCCTTAGATAAAATCATATAAACTCTAATTCCATAATATTCTTGTCATGCTCCTAGACCACAAACCAAGGCTAGAGACACCAAAGGACCATATGGGAAGGCTGACTAAAGTATTTGCAGATTGGAATAATGTTCTAAGGCTAGGATAACATGCCAAAATTCCTAAATTTAAAAACAATCAACCTCTTAAATAAAAGAATCAAATCACGAACAATTATTTTTCCCCAATGTACATACAATGCAAGGATAAATTCACATGAGAGACATTCCGAAATCATCATAACACATGAAATAACATATCCATAGGATAAATAAAATCCATAACCACTTAATTATGCAATTTTCCTTTCAATAACTCAATTTACAAGTTTATGCAACACTTAGTAAGAAATTGTGATACTTAATTTTCACTATTAACCTTTACAACTAGACAAGCAAATTCTATTAGATCCTTTCATGAGAATTTAAAACCATACATTAACAATTAATTAAACCCTTAGGATATCATATATAGTCATATAACATTTCTAGATCAGATTACTAATTAGCCTTACAAACAACAATAAAATCAGCTTTCATAAACTAATAACAATTCATCCAATCTTTAACCAAAAAACATTCAGTCAGTCATGAATTCTAACACAATGAATACAAGCTACCAAGGGTGAATTCACATAGAAAATTAAAACAAATAAAAATAAATATGACATGCATCTATATCCATATTTAAATCCCTAAACAACTAAACAAATAGTGCTAGAATTCAATTCATTTTAATGAATACATCACCTAATTTGCATATGAGTTTCACCTTGTCCATCACAAATGCAAAAATAGTTAGGTAAATCCATCACAGGAGCATTTAGTAATGAAATACGCAATAAACAATACATAAAAATCATTAAAAAACAACCAATAAATAGATCTTAAAGTTGTTATACAATCACTGCTAGCCTAACAACACACTTTCAACAAACAACTCATCTGATTTACATCCAAAATTCATCCTGCCAAGATCAAATGCAAATTTAGTCATCTATAGGAATGAAGGGAACATTTCCCAATAAAATGAACATAAAATTATAGGGAAACAACATTCATATACAACAATGAACATATCTATAAGTTACAACACAAACACTACTAGAAAACAACATAGTTTCCAACAACATTTCATTTGAATTGCATTTTATTCTTATCATGGAATTCACAGAAGAAAAACCANACCCAGCTGTAGACACAATCAAGACTTCCAAACTTGAACAGACCACCCCTGAGATGAGGCCATCAATACATAGAGTGTGGATCACTCAAAAAAAACCTTATCAACCACAAAACATAGATCAAAATAAAATAAATCCCCTCTCCTCCCTCGATATCAAGGATCAATTCCAACCCACAACTCAATCCCTCTCCATGCACTTTTGCTTTCCCCCTGTAACACCAATGAATGAGAACACCCCCTTCACCTTCTTGTTCCTTATGATATATCCATCCACTTGAAGTATTAATAATTATATGTTGGATAAGAGACAAGCCATGGATGTGAATAACTCTTGTTGCTTTAATTGAAACATAGATCATCGCCCATATCTCAATTCTAGTTGCATTCTGACATATTTTCAGTACCTGCAAGCCAAATACCCCCTCTACCAGAGGAAAAAAATCCATTTAAAGACGATAACTTGAAATCCAACCATGGTAACACAACCCAAGGTCAAAATTAACTCCAAGGTTCCACCAAGTAACTCCTAGTGAGGCAACAACCCCAAAAATGACAAGTAACTCTAATCAATTTGAATTCCTCCAAAGTAAATCGAATTTCTACACTAGATTAATAAAATTCATCCCCAAGTAGGCCCCATCCATGATCCAAGTCGAATTGGTGGATAAAATTAACTCTAAGGAATCCCCAAGTAAAAGATTCCCTTCTTGAAATAGAAAAGGAAGAGTTACACCCATACATGCTAAAATTAACCAGTGAGGGTGCATGAGCGGATAAGATCATCAAAAGTGGGTCCAATATAACCAAGAGGGGCTCACTAGCTGGGAGATATGAGAGGAAGTGGGACCCAAGGCTCAATAATGACCCATAAACCCACAAATAACTCATAACTCCCACCAAGGAGGGTGCATTTCACAAAAGCAACCACATTAAACATTTAAACAAACTGTAATAACACCAATAGGATCCAAATAAACAAATTATAAGGAACAAAGATAAAATTTATGGAGAAAAACAACTCTTATAGCCCCAACTCCCCTCACTTGTACATCCATGACCCCCCATCCACATTAGTTTCCACTGTTGAGCTAGTTTATTTAATAGAAATAAAATACATTATTAATAATAAAATAATTTCAAAAACCATGAATGAGACACCTAGTTCCACACATAACGACAAATGAATACATAAACATAGTTTCAATGGGTTTACCACACCAGGGGTATTACATATCCCCTCCCATTAAACAATGCATCTTTATTATATACATGCCTTAGCAATTCAAAAAGATGAGGGTATGCTTCCTTTGTTGCATCTTCCATCTCCCATGTAGCATATTCATGGATATAATGGGTTCATTGGACTTTTACTTGTATGATCTCTCTACTACGGAAAATTTTGACTTTGTTGTTGAAATACTGGACAATACTGAGAGGGAGGTGAATCCGTATTGTAACTTTTTACACTTTAAAACCACATTTATTATTTACTTATTAAAACACACAATCAACAAGAACAAATAGAACAAAAATTTATTATGGAATCCCAATTGGGTAAACCACCAATACTTCCTATTACTGCAAAATTATTATTTACAAATAGTGTTTCCTGCTGCTATAGACAAGGATGGTATCACACCCTATTTACCAGTAACTACTAGAAGGAAGCTATGACCCCTTGATTTATCAATTTCTACTGAAAGGAGGCTACGACCCCATGGTTTATCAGCTACTGCTGAAAGGATGCTACGACACCATATTTACCATCTACCACTGGAAGGAGGCTACGACCCCCTATAGGATTGTTTCCTTCCCTAGCACCACCCTATACTGATCTTTATCAATCAGTTATTCATTACTTGGACTCTATTATTCGTAAACACAGAGACACTATATTTTCATTTAGAATTTTTGTTTAAATACTTGCCAACATATCTACACAGCCGTGTTTTTCACTCTTGGATTGCACCTGTCAGCTACAGACACACCCATTCATCATCTAACCTTCATCCATTGCAATATTTCATCATGGCTTTGCACCAGACACACCTTTTCGTCCTTTCTGTAGCCTAGAATCCATTTTCGCAACTCTGTTAACATTTTTATGATGCTTCCACACTTTTGATCACGTAGATGGTATTTCTGTACTTAGCTTTCTGCCTAATCCATTCTGCACCGTCGATCTCATGCGATTTTCTCCATTACCGTTGATCTACGGGAATGCGGGATGCAGAGTGTGGGTTCTCAAAAGCTCCAATGTTGCTTTCATACATCTTCACCTTTCATTTTCTGCACTAACATTTCCACATTGCCTATTTTTCACGGAAGTATTTCTAAGAATTGATCTTCCTGATCATGGGATGCGGAACTGTGATATTTCCCAGCCTTTTAGTGATTTTTCACTTTCCACTTTTCTACTTCCTCTTTTCAGAATTTTCTTTCCACACTTTCTTTTCCAAACTACAGAATGCAGAATTCAAAAACTCAACATTTCCAAAACTGAGCTTATGCTCTTCCGCTTTCCAGACTTTCCTTTCCACACTTTCTTTTCTGAACTGCAAAATGCGGAAGTCGAAAACACAGTGTTTCCAAAACTGAGCTTATACTCTTCCACTTTCCGGACTTTCCTTTCTGCACTTTCTTTTCCAAACTACGAAATGCAGAAGTCGTAAACTCAATGTTTCAAAAATTGAGCTTATGCTCTTCTTCTTTCTGGACTTTCCTTTCTGCACTGCGGAATGCGGAAGTCAAAAACTCAACTTTTCCATGACTTCAACCCTTAGATTTCAGCGATCCACTTTCCGAACTTTCCTTTCCACACTGTGGAAGGTGGAAGTCAGAAACTCAACTTTTACGACTCCGATCATTTGATTTTTGTGGTTTCGCACCCGCACTTCCACTTCTGCACTGCTGAAGGTGGAAGTCGAAAACTCATTTTTTCCAAAACCTCAACCTTGCGGTTCTGCACCGACGCTTCCTTTTTCTATCTAAACCATTGATTTGTTTTAGCTAATAATTTCTCAGCTATTGGATTTGTTAGAAATAGGATCGCAGAGAAATAATAGTTATATAGTTAAATCATTAAAAAAGATGCAAAACACATCAAACACATTATAGAGAGACATAAATATAACGTGGTTCACCCAAAATATGGGCTACGTCCACTCAAAAATTGCTAGTCCTTTTATTACCATCTAGAAAGATGAAGGGATACAACCTGCAGCAACACCGATGCACTTCCTCTTCACGTTCGCACAGTCTCTCTCACACAATCACATAGATTGTTTACAATGCTACAATACAATATACAACCGTGTTACAATGCTTTCTTTTATAGGGGAAATACCATGGGAAAATATCCCAAAGTTGGGGAACGAGTGTAGATTAAACCTAGTGTACAAACATAGTTGAATAATATCTCTGGATCCAGAAGATCAGGCTCCACAACCAACAGGATCTTGGTTTTTTTCTGGAACTTTTGTCCTTTCTTTTCTTGCAGATCTACTGTCGACCGTCGATCTTCTTTTGAATTGATTCTCAGCCGTTCGATTTCGAATCTTTTCTTATATACAACCTTTCCGCCTATATTATGCAGAATCAATCCTCTTCCATCAAATTTTGTGCGCGAATGATTCTTGACTGTAGGATCTATGATTTCTTTGCTTTAACACTTAGCCAATTCTAATCTCAACATGCATACTAACATTTATCTTATTTTTGATAAGTTGATCATTCACTCGTGTAAGAACCAAATGAGAATCTAAATCCATGGTTGGATAGCTAGTTCACCAGGTAGCATGATCATGTCATCTTTTAGATATTCCTAACACACACGCATCTTCTAGAGGACATTTGAAAATAGTAGGCCAACCTTTTGTTATGACACTTAGACAAATTTCTTAGTCTGATCCAATATGCCTAAAACACTATTTTGGTTGGTCCATAACTTCTTCCTCAGTTGCTTCCAAGACCCCATTTTTAGATAGAGAAAACACAAGTCTACAAGACCCCTATGTGCTGTAGGATTTTACTCTAAACCTTGATTTAGGGTGGTCATTCTCTTAGACCAACATGTCATTAATTAATTTATGTCATCATATCTGCCATTTCGTCATTCATACCATGTGTAACAAACTTAAATAATAACAACAAATAATATAGATAGATAGATAGATAGATAGATAGATAGATATATTAATATTAATATATATTGATATTAATAATTAATAATTAATAAATGGTTATTAGTAAACTATTCTAAAATGACGCATCCCTTGGATGGTATCCAAAGTGCCTTTACAATTAATATATGTATGGCACTCACTTTGTAATCTTATATCCCATCATCTTTACATATTATATCATGGATTATTTGATTTACCAAGTCTTTTGGTGAATATTATTGTATGAGCAAATAGTTATTCACTTCATTTGGTATCAGAGCCGGTCCTTCCTAAGGCTTCTGCTGATCTCCAGATTTTTTCCAAAATGATCAAGGTTTCCTTGAATTTAGGTCTTTGACCTCACAATGGCTTTTAGCCATCCATATTCAAAGTTTCTCTGGTAAAAATTGGCCTTTGGCCATTTGAATTTCAATGAAGAAGTACTAATTCCACTCCAAATATGAATCAAGAACGAGAGGGAAAAATGAAAAATAAAAAGAACAAAAAAAAGGAAAATAATTATCAACAAAAGAGGGGAAAATGAGGAATATATATATATATATATCAACAAATAAATAAAAGGGGAAAAGTTAAAAAACAAATTGAAATAGCCCATGGTTTTACTTACAATACTTAAATTATAAATGAGTTTATAAAATATGCTTTGAGGACAAAGCAGCATGAACAAGAAGGCAATGTAACAAATTTAAATAATAAAAACAAATTATATATATTAATTATTAATATTAATATATATTGATATTAATAATTAATAATTAATAAATGGTTATTAGTAAACTATTCTAAAATGACGCATCCCTTGGATGGTATCCAAAGTGCCTTTACAATTAATATATATATGTCACTCACTTTGTAATCTTTTATCCTATCATCTTTACATATTATATCATGGATTATTTTATTTACCAAGTCTTTTGGTGAATATTATTGTATGAGCGAATAGTTTTTTACTTCACCATGTCATAACTACCTTTGTCTTTCCTTTGACTTATACTGAGTTCACTCTTCCATTATGTCCTTGGTTATTCCTTTGTCATCACTTAACACCTTTGATGTCAATGACAATTATATACTTAGCAATCTCCCCCTTTGTCATTGATGGCAACATCTAAGCATTCTCCCCCTTTGATAACAATGACAAAGGATAACCTGTTATACCAATGTTGTACCTATTTTGATATAGGATCTCCTGTCTTTATTCTTTCTAACAACTTCCCCTATCATCATATCTCCCTCTAATATTGTTCCTCTTCTTCTATAAATCCCCTGATTATATGATCCCTCTTAATGTTATTTTCAGGATTATCTTTAAATCATGAGAGATTTTTAGAAAAAAATCCCAGAATCATCACTAAATTATTCTTCATCATCTTTATCTTTATCTTCATTGGTGTATTCTTTTATATCACCATCTTTCTTTTCCTCATAATGGATGTCATCCTTATTCATGGCACTATTATGATCATCATTATCTTTGGAGACCTTACGGATGTTTGAAATACTTAGTTCTTCTAAATCATCATCACCTTTGTCTTTGCAATCTGACTTTTTCTTCCATATATTCTCATGAGGTATTCTGCTTACTTGTCCTTTATTATCTTCTGTGTTAGTGTCTTGTTTCCTTTTTAGAGTTTGGTCTTTTCCCTTGGTTCTGCAACCAGCAGCCTTGTGACTGAACTTATGACAACAATGACAGTACCAATAGAATTTCCCTTTATCATTAAGGGATCTTTTAGCTTCTTGCTTCACACATTACATCTTCTTCCATTGTTTATGAGCTTCTACTGAAACATTCTTAATTAGTTTACATTCTCTGGCCATATGTTCAAAGTTATTAAATTTGTAACACTTTATGTCATATCTTTGAAGAGTTCCAAAACGGTTATGATTTCTTCCTTTTGGTTTACTAGTTATATCCTTTTTGTGTTCATAACTCTTTCCATAAGCTCTGCAATTCAAGGCTTTGTGACCAAAATTATTACAGGAGTAACAATGACCCAAAAATATATGCTGATATTTGTTTGTCTTTGGTCTCATGGATACCTCATTAGCTCTGCTTTTTTCAGGGAAGGATGAGACATTCTTGCTTTTTTCCCTTTTAACGGGATTATTTAGTGCATCATAGATTCTTTGATTTCCACCTTAGATTGAGATAGGGAGATATTATAGCTCCTTTTCTTTGTCATATTCTATACCAGTTTTATCATACCAGTTGTTCTCAAACTTTGATTTGATACATTTTTCATTAACCCCATTTTCTAAGTTGGATAATCTCTTTTTCAATTTTCTCAGATTCTTGGATTCTGTCCCCGAGGAGAACTACTAAATCCTATTCAGTTTTCTTGGCCTCTTGAAGCTGGTTCTTCAAGTCCATAGTAATTTGATTTGTTTATTCTTGGTACTTTGACAGTTTCTCTTTCGAAACTTTGTTTATTTTCCTAGTCTTTTCAATTTCATCAACATCAGCCTTGTATTGAGCTTCTATGTCCACTTCTGATTCCTCATCTAAATTTGTTGTTCCTATAAATAGGATTTCTACATCTTCACTTTCATCGTCACTATTTTCTTTGGAATATAAGTTCTTCTGTTTTTTCTTAAACTTATTCTTACCCGTGATTTTATCCTTATCACAATAGGGTTCTTCATGATCACTCTCCTCTTGTTTTGGGTAATGACACTTATTGGAAAAATGTCCAATTCTCCCGCAGTTAAAACATTTTAGGGTTAACTTTCGTTTATATTTTCTAGTTCCCTTCTCAAGTTTTAATAAAAAGAGATTCCTCATCGTCTAGGTTCTCTGATTGATTTTTGGATGAGGCTGTAAATGCTACTTCTTTCCTTGAGATTTCATTTAGTCCCGTTCTCATCTCATATGCAGTGAGGATTCCATGTAGTTCATCTACTATCATGTCATCAAGGTCATCCTGTTCTTCTAGAGTGGACACTTTTGATTCATACTTCATTGGTAATGTTCTTAGTACCTTACTCACCACTTATTTTTATTTTTATTTTCCATCAAGACCTCTAATAGAATTTCATACTTCATCTACCCTTAGAAGGTACTCTCCAATGTTTTCATCTTCTTTCAATTTTAGGGTCTTAAACTACCCTATGTATGTCTGAAGCTTGGATTCCTTAACCTTAGATTCTCCTTCATAGATAATCTTTAACTTATCCCAGGATTCTTTGATGGTATTGCATCTCATAACTTTTGTAAATATAGAATTGGTCAACCCACTCAGGATTGCATTTAGGGCTTTGGCATTATCTTCATATTGGCCTAGTTCTATACTATGCATGGGTTTTTGGTCACCTATTTTATATTACTTTACATTTTCATCCCAAACCTTCCATCCAAGGGACACTAGATGGCACTTCATTCTCACACTCTAGTTAGCGTAATTTTCTCCTGTGAACAATGGAGGTTTGTTGGTGGCTAAACCTTCTTGTTGATCAATGGTGGTTTTAAGTAGGATCTTACCTTCCAGTGGTTAAATTGTGATGAAGGAACCCGCTCTAATACCAATTGTTGAAATACTAGACAATACTGAGAGGGGGGGTGAATCAGTATTGTAACTTTTTACAATTTAAAATCACATTTATTATTTACTTATTAAAACACACAATCAACAAGAACACACATAACAAAAATTTATCATGGAATCCCAATTGGGTAAACCACTAATACTTTCTATTACTGCAAAATTGTTATTTACAAATAGTTTTTCCTTCTGCTACAGATAAGAATGGTATCACACCCTATTTACCAGCAACTACTGGAAGGAGGGTACGACCCGCTGATTTATCAGCTATTACTAAAAATAGGTTACGACCCCCTGGTTTATCAGCTATTGCTGAAAGCATGCTACGACACCCTATTTACCAGCTACCATTGGAAGGAGGCTATGACCCCCTACAGGCTTTTTTTCTACCCTAGCACCACCCTGCCACCCTATACTGATCTACACCATTGGTGTGGAAATGACACCGTATTATGTCTACACCACGACGATACAAGACTTCACCAATGAGGATATATCAAGGAGCCTAATGTTGGATGCTACAATGATCTTCGCAGCTTAAATGGAGCCCAAATTTTTGGGTGCACAGGTAAAGGAGGATGCCCCCATACCACAGGTATTTTGTTTATATGAGGAATAAGAATTCATTAGGGAGACTGGTCGTGATAGGAGGCGAGGTAGATGATGATGGGAAGTCTTCCATCAAGGACGATAATGCCAAATATTTGGTGCTTTTGGGTGTGAAAAATTCCAACTCGTACTCTTGAAGAGAAACAATCCACTTGGATGCATGACCTTGGACAAGGCGATGACTCAATAGATAAAACATGGGGTTGGAATCATACACAACTCTGGAGCAGCTCATGAGAATGTAATCGCATAGCTTATACACTGAAAATATGACAGCGAGGGCCAGTTTCTCTTTGTGTGAGTAATGTAATGGGGGTCTAGAAAGATTCTAACTCACATAATATGATCTAACCAACAGTTGGCAGGTTCTCAAGCTTTGAAAATTCTAGCACTTCGACTGCTTCACCTACCTCGACAGGTTCACCTTGACAGGTCTGCCTCGATATATCAGTCTCGAGAAGTTCACCTTGATGGTTGAACTTTTGAATCATTATAACTTATTTGTAACTGAACGTAATGGGTAGTCACCCAAGCATCTCAGCATCCTATATAAGCATGTACACTAATGTAATATACATCAATTTTGATTCCTCCATCTTTCATGGAGAAGAAGTAATAAATTGGTTCGAATTCTTGCATATTGTCAGTTTGTATACTTTCTGTCGACCTAAGTGTATTTCCTACTTTTTTGGTTCTTTTTATATGCTTCTGACATAACAAAGCTAGACTCATTCAATCGATTTTTTTCCCCAGTGTGCACCTGGGAAAGGCCTAGATCATTGGCATCAGAGCAAGATCTTGTTCATAGATTAAGTTACATAAGCACTTCCATCAAATTTATTTAACTTATTCCTGTTCAAACACGCTCACAAACTCACAAAACACAATCAGACACTTCCTTTGACTTCAGAAAATATGGCCGAAGAAACAGACAATAGACATGCAACTAATGAGACAAAGTAACTCGTATAAAAAGCACTGGATCACCAATGCATCGAAATGTTCACCTAGTTCAGTGATATTCTCATGTGACTCACTTTGAACTCTGGGGAATCCTCGACGCAACATCACTCTAATAAAATTGACCCCTTCAAAGTGCAAATGAATCTGGACATACCAAAACTTGAAGGTAAGATTGATGTGGAATCCATCAACAATTGGGTACAACAACTAGAATCTTAATATGCAGTGAATCAACTCCCAGAAGCAGAAAAGATCACCATTGCGTCCTTAAAAATGTCAACCTCCGTACACTTCTAGTGGGAGAATCTTTCGACAAAGATGGAAAAAGAGAAAGACCCCATTGTTGGAGGAGCTAGTCGGTAAGCTGACTAAGTCAATAAGACAACTAAGTCGATCAAGCGACTAATTAGAGACTAGGTCAGCCACTTAAGGTTTTGTTGGTTGACTGAACCGATGGTTAGTTATTTGTAACTGTTTGTAAATCATATATAGTAGGTTGTTGAGCCAAATAAGAACTCGGTTCAGTTCTATGTTTTGTATGGACCCTTTCACTATAATATAATTTGTTATCCCACATATGTGTTCTTGTCTCTTGTCTCTGATATGTCTGTATGCTTTTAATGTGTATTATTGGTAACCCTCTATGATCTGTGAGATTACAACATTGGTTCCATTGCTAGTAGTACATATCTGAGATGAATACAAGCAGATGATATCAGAATAGGAGATGAAGGACTAGTGGGAGCGTAAGATAGAAAATTACTTGCAGAATTACTCATGGAGAAACAAATTAACAACTGCTCAAGCGAAGGAAAGATTCTTTACCGAAACCCATGATAAGTTTGTAGAATTGGTGCCCCATCTTTTGAAGAAACTTCTAGAGGAAAAAGCTGGAAGCAACTAAAGACCAACAACTGCTAGAGAAACTGATTCTAGGGGGAAGAACAAACCTATCGGAGTGGTTTGAAAACATCACCGACGAATTCTGTGAGGAGAAAGCTATAGAAGAAAGGACTTCAGTAGAAACCATTCAGAAGAAATTCTATACAGACCTTACCGAGCAGTTCCTGTGCTCCTTACCAACCGACCTGTTCAAATTCTTGATAGAAGAAGGAGTGGGTCATATCATTGAACCTCATCCATCACTACGTGAACCACCACAAAATTCTAACTGGGCAGAGAAACAAAAGAAGTGGGATAAATTCATTGCTGAAAGGGAGTGGAATTATTTCCTAAGTAAGTAAACATAACTATCTGATATTTCTAAAGAATCGGGTAGGCCATGGGGGGGTAGCTGGTCATATGTCGGGGTAAAGTAAACAAGATTCTAGTCGACTAACAAGAGATACCACCACCAGTGATGAAAATTCAACCTAAGAAGGAAATCGAACAGACAGTGACACATAAAGGTATGATGGGTTTATAGAAAATAGAAAGAGACAAGAGGCTAAAAAGAAGGGAAGAAAGAAGAGAAAGAGTTATAGCACTGCAAAGAGGAATGAGTACTAGGGTGACAGACCAAGAAAGAAATCCACCAGAGTTGGGTCATGACTGATAGGAAGAAGGTGTGGAGGAAGAGACATCACCCATGGAAGAAGATTTGTGGATAGAGCAGTGAGAAGCTCTCCAAATGGAAGTTCCCCAAGGGGTAAGATCTCTATCTCCAACGAATCCGAGTGCCAGAATGCAAGCCATTGTTGAAGAAGATTTAAGACTAAGAGCTAGTGAGTTTGGTATATGGAGATGACTAGACGATGAAGTAAATGATGATAATAATTTAGTGATCCATCGACCAAAAGAAGGAAATTGGGTCATGCTTTAGGTGTACCCTTCCAACCGAAGTATCCACTTACTTTATCCAACACATGAAGGAGCACCCCCCCTGCCAAATACAACTTTGGAGAATATATAAAAGTCGGACCTGTAGAAAAATAATTGCAGTTGGACATCGACAGGAGAAGTTGACCCCGACCGACTGTTTGTCGAAGAAGAAATGATAAACAAAAGAACCAACTGGAATGAGAGTTCCATTGACAACAGTTATGGATAAAGAAATAAGAAAAACATCCCACTACCCCCACCACCACCTTCACCGCCGCCACCTCCTGAAGAAAACAACGACAGCAAATCCAACATAGGTCATGGGTTAGCGCATATCCCTCTATATGAGGGAGATGAATATCCTAGATGACATTAGTTTGTCTATGAGTCGACATGGGAGGCAAACCAGGTCACAGATGAATATAGACAGATGACGCAGTTCGCAGGTTCCTTAAGGAAGAGAGCACTAACATGGTATATGACCTTTACCGAAAGAACCCAGCAAGCAACCAAAGAAGAAATCAAAGTGCAACTTTTGTCTTTCTTTAAAACTTCAGATGCAAAACATCTGGCAGCTAAGAAATTGAAAACAACATCACAAAAGCTAGAAGAATCTATACGTGACTATGACAAACATTGGAAAGACCTCCTCAGCCAATTGGATTATGTAATTGATGAGCAACTATTAATTCAGTGGTTCCTTACAGGTCTATCACAGAAAATTTGGCGGCACATAAGCCTGGAGACGTTCAAAACATACGAAGATGCGCTTACTAAAGCCCTACATATAGAGATGGAAGAAGACTTTCGAGCATATCCCACAGATACTAGATTGGAAGAAAATCTCAATATCATGCAGAAATCATTAAAAGAGATAAACCTTAAGAGTCAGGATGTCTAGTGCACGAAATGCTCAACGGCCAGACATTTAAAAGATAATTGTAGAGAGGACATCAACTGACAGGACGTTCAATTTGTGCAAATAAATGTTTTTTGCGACATCTGCTAAGAACATGGACAACACACAACAAAATATTGCCTGTTTAACATGAAAAATGGTAAGGCATCTTGGTGTGCTATCTGTGAAGAGAAAAGTCACACTATGGCCAACTGCCACCTAAACTTAAAAAATCGACAAAACTACCAGGCAGTCTACTAGACAAACGCAGTCGCGCAAAACAATGATTAGCAAAACAATGCTCAAAATGGAAAAAATAATCAAAGGTACAAAGGTCATCAATATGAGTGCCGGTTTGACAACCGACGTGGAGGATATAGAGATCGAGGTCAATTCTCTGGGAATCATGACAACTAACCACGTCAGCCCATCCAATGTTTCACGTGCTACAAAGAAGGACACCGATATGTAGACTGTCGATACAAGAACATAACTGACTTAAAATTATGTACTAGCTGTGGAGTAGGGGATCACTCATTAGAGGATTTCCCTACTATGCTTGATAAAATAAATAAAAAGAAAAATGTTAATGTCTTGTAGTGTGTGCAAAAACATGATATAATCAATACAAATAATTTGCATATAGTAACCCGACAAGGGACAAAAATTGGGAATGATAATCCACTAAATAAGCAAAATAAAAGAAAAGAATGATTATCCTAACCTAGCTAAATAAAAACAACTGTATAAAGACGCATCAAATATATTTAAAGAATTTGCTCGACAAGAAGAAGCTGATGATAATCAACAAAGAATAGTTAAAGAACTAATACGTTTAGTACAATTTGATAAAACAGTGTCTCAATTCATTGACCTATTGTATAAAATAAAACACAACAATAATACAGAAAAACAAACAAAAAATAGCTACAGTCTAAACCAGAAGGACAAAAGCGATGCTGACCCACTTGTCGACCTAGAAATTGAAGGATACCATGTCCCACAAGTTGTGCTCGGCTTCGGGTCACAAGTAAAAATTATGACTCACTACACTTGGGAAAAATTAGGTAGACCTCGACTATACGAGTTAGGAATATACCTGAAATTAGCCAACCAAGGTCTAATTGAACCTATCGGAGGTTGAAGAAATGTCGACATGACCATAAAAGGAATATCAACCAAAGTCGACTTTGAAATTATTGACCTTAAGGAAGGATCTAGTTCCTTCCCAGCATTAGTAGGTTGACCTTGGGGAAGAAAAATGAAAGCACCGATATCCTTAGAAAAGGAAAGAATAAAACTAAAAGGGAATGGACAAAAAGTCATAGTACCTATTCATCCATCCCAAGGAGAACCTTGGATAGAACCTATTAATGAAGAAGTCGACATCCGATAATTATATCAAATACAAAACAATGAAGACTACACAGAACCCAATGTCTATGGTGAACTTCATTTAGGCAATCAAGATTCAATACGATACAATTTAGACACAGAATTATATGATTGGGAAGTCGAGAACTACAAAACACAAGCAAGAGGTTGTTGGACCATTCAAAAAGTGCAGAAGAAACCAGTACAACAGTGCTTTTTGGTGTCCATCATCCCAAAAATATTTGAAAAGAAAACCAGGGAATATCCTACCCTAAAACCAGCAAATGTAAGTATTACACAAATCCCAAGGTAAAAAGAAAGAGAAACACCAGTTATGCATATAGAACAAGTATCCAGAAACAATGGTGAACATGGCCGACTAAAAATCTTAGTGGAGCCTTCATAGGAAAAGCTTCTAGATGGTGGGATAGCCATCAATCAAGATTGAAGACATGGACAACAACTTCCACCTACTTCATAGAAAGATTTGGAGGAAAAAAGTAAACCAATCAAGCCCAAATACCTATGTTCATCCAAGGGCAGGATCCAGAAGACCACATAAGAATATGTGAAAAAGAATGGAAAAGACTTGGGTATAAGGATGAACGTACATGGCCACACTTGTTTCCATCGACGCTATCCGACTTACCAAACAAATGGTACAAAATGGAAGAAGCTCAGGGTGAAACATTCCTATGGAATTAACTAAGAGAGAATTTTATCAAAGATTTCATCTTTATAACACAAGATGAAAAGTTAGTCGAAACTGCATAACAAATCAAGGCATTTATAGAACCGACCGAGAACAAAACCCTAAACCATGGCTGACCGACAATAAACTGCAATAACATACAAACCAAGATAACATTACAATCAACAAGGATACAAATGGAAAATGAAAATATGGAAGGAGAAATATTTCGATGGAAATCATACCATTTAGAAACAACAAAACCAATCCACATACTGCTCAAAGTCGAGACAGTTGAAGACACCAACTGAATGACTGCAACAGACTTTCCTGCCACATTTTCACAGTTTAAAGAAGGGAGCCGGCCAATCAATGAAGCCAATGCACCCGAATGGTTAGATGCTAAAGTCAAAACTAAAGAATTCGACATCTCAAATGATGATCGACCAAAAATGGCAAAAATTGGAAACTACTGGAGTGAAGAACAAACAACAGAAATAGTAAACTTACTAAAATAATTTCAGGATGTCTTCGCTAGAGACTACAAATATCTCAAAGGTCTAGTCCATGAAATGGGTGAAATGAAGATTGACATTAAACCTGATGTCCGACCTATAAAGAAAAGACAATATAAATTAGCTCATAAGTACAAAAAGATAGTAAAGAAAGAGATTGATAATATGCTTGCAGCAGGAATTATCTACCCTATTGACCAATCAGAATGGGAAATTCCAATGGTTGTTCAACCAAAGAAACACGATCCAACCAAGCTAAGGATCTGTGTTGACTTTAGAGACCTAAATAAAGTTACATTAACAGACCCATTCCCAACTCCTTGTGCAGATGAAATTTTAAATGAGGTCATAGGACATGAATGCTACTCGTTTACAGTTGGATTCTAAGGTTATAACCAAGTACAAATAGCCAAAGAAGATCAGAAAAAGACAACATTTGTATGTGAATTTGGCTCATTTGCTTACAGGGTTATGCCTTTTGGATTAAAAAATGGACCTGCAATTGTGGTCAAAACATTTCAAGAATATATTTACAAAACAATGGCAATATATTTCGATGATTGGACAATATACTCTATGTTGAAATATCACTGCAAATGGCTAAGGCTCATGTTGGAACGATGCTGACAAATCCAGCTAGCTCTGAACATCAAGAAGTGCATATTTTTTACCCCTATAGGGATACTATTAGGACACATTATTTGCAAAGAAGGCATTAAGGTTGACTTCGCAAAAATAAAAATTATCCTTGACTTAAAACCACTGGTGAACCCAAAACAAGTCAGGGTACTACTTGGTCATACATGATACTACAGGAAATTCATAAGATACTATTTAGATATGACCTATCCACTACAAGAAGTTTTAAGAGAAGATCAGGAGTTCGACTGGACAGAGGAATGCAACATATCATTTGAAACACTAAAAAGGAAGCTAGTCGAAGCACCCATTCTAAGATTTCCAAACTGGTTGACCAAATTCCATGTACACATCGACGCATCAAGCCTAGCAATAGGATCAATCCTAACTCAACCAGGGGATGATGGAATGGACTACCCTATGGTTTATAGTAGCAGAAAGAAACTACTCGATAATAGAGAGAGAAGCATTAGGAATGGTCTTCGCACTACAGAAGTATCGACATTACCTACTAGCCAATCCGTTTATCTTTTATACCAACCACCAAGCACTAAAATACCTCATAAATAATCCCTTACACCATGGGATAATTTGTCAATGGCTACTTCTATTCCAAGAATTCGAATTCAAAATCATTGTTAGACCACGAAAGTTAAATGTTAGACCCGGCCACTTATCACGAATCGACACAGGAGAGGAACCGACAGGAGTCAAAGATGGCCTACCAGATGCACATTTATTTTGAATAGAAGCAATCCCAGTAGAATTAGAGGAAATAGCTTAATTGTTAGAACATGGACAAGCACCAGAAGGCATGAGCACGAAGAAGAAACAAATCTTAGCCATGAAAACTGCACCATATAACCTCATAAATGGATTCCTATATAAAATGGGTTTGGACAACATCCTCAAAAGATGCATACTAGAACATGAAAGAAATAATATTATGTATGAAGCACATTATGGACCAGCGGGAGGACATTTTCAAGCAGACACAATTGCCAAGAAAATCCAACAATCAAGGTTATGGTGGCCGACACTTCACAAAGATTGTAAACATTTTGTGAGCCAGTGTGACAGATGTCAACGATTGGGTCGAACTCTGCCTAGTACAAAAATGCCCTTGATATCAGTAAACTCAAGTTTGACATTTGAAATTTGGGCCATTGACTTCATAGGTCCATTCCCCATACTAGCAAAAAGAACAGGTGCAAGGTACATAATAACTGCATTAGAGTATGTAACCAAGTGGGCAGAGGTAGAACCAGTCGACACATGTTCCAGTGAGATAGCTACTAAATTTATCAATGAAAATATCATTACTAGGATTGGATTTCCAATAACCCTAATTAGCTACCAAGGGTCACACTTTATTAATAAAACCATTAAAGCACTAACAGATCAGCTTCAAATTGACCACCGACGTAGTACAACTTATCACCCTCAATCGAATGGAGAAATTGAGGCATTCAACAAAACATTAACAAAAGGCCTAACAAAAATCTGTAAAACCAACAAAGACGGCTGGGACGAGAAGATACCTGCACTACTATGGGCTTACAGAATAGCATACAAGCGGTCGACAGACCAAACACCGTTCCGACTAGTCTATGGACAAGAAGCAGTTGTTCCACTACATTTTCAACAACAAACACCTATTATAGAAGAAATTTTACATGTCAATGTCAAACAAGGAAGGAAGGACTGACTTATGCAATTAAGAAAGCTTGAAGACACCCGACTGATCGCTTTGCAACACCAAGAAATTCAAAAACAACAGCAGAAGGCATGGCATGATCATAATATCAAAAACAAAAACCTGTCAGTAGGGGACCTTGCCCTACTATACAACAGTCGAGTAAAAAGAAAACCCAAAACACTACATACAGAATGGATGGGACCCTATGTTGTCAAAGAGATTCATGCCAATGGATCATTCCAACTAAGGACGTTACAAGGCATAGCATTTCAGAAACTTGTTAATGGTGCCCGACTAAAGCAGTACAAAAATTAAAACAAGTTTAGAAAAAAAAAGCATATAACGACCATAACGGTTAGACAAAAACTATAAAAATCTGAAAAAAAAAATCTAAAATAAACAAAATAGAACCAACACCCACAAACCAGGATGATAGGAAATCAACGCTTTGACAACCGACATTACACCCATCGACCGCTCACATGATCAACATCGACCAACGACCCAGAAGGTCACATCATGCCTTCATGACTACAAGCACCAAAATCAAATAACCATTAACGTAACCTCAAGTGACCACGCTGGATCATCACTTCCGCCATTAATACACCCATCAATAGAAACGTCAAACGCCCCACCTATAAATACCGGACCAAAAAAGGATCATTTACCATATTTTGAACAGAGAGAGCAATTTAGCAAACAAAAAATTGAGAACCGTGAATCCCTAAGTAAATTTGAACAGAAAACTGACAAAATGGCACCAAAACAAATCAAAGTCGCAGCAAAAACTAAGGAACTACAAACTATTGAAACCCCACTACTGAGGAGGTTAAGAAACATAACGAACACCAAGGTTCAAGTGACCTCATGGGCGAAAACATGGGCCGAGATCAAGGAATGGGCCTATGTCAACAAGAAACCAACCCAAGCTGCAGAAAAGGTAAACCGCAGTTCTATCATGAACTACATGAACACACCATTCATGGCAAGTTTTGGAGGCACAAAAGAAATGGCAGTCAAATTTATCATAAGTCGATACCACACCAACAGATTCTACTTCGATAGGCCAGTTGATATCTCTAGCGAAGTGATATATAAACTCACTGGTCTATCCAACCAAGGTGACCCTGTACTAGTCGACATAAAAGAAGGGTTGGTAGAGTGACTGACTAGAACAGCATCAGGAAAGAACTCAAAAGGGCTAATGATTAGCCAGATACAAGCCTGAACACCAAAATTGTGGCTAAAATCATAGCAATAGAGCTTACACCCACAGGTCGGGGAAGCGACCTAAAACTGGACATGCTAGTGGTAGTGGATACAATTGCTGACACGGGAAAAGTGTACATATGGGCTGAGTATGTCGTCGACATGCTTAAGGGAATCTGTGAGAAATGCCAGGAGTCAGGAGGGATTATAAGGTTCCCATCCCTAATAATATGGATAGTAATGTACTACTTGTGCCTAGTCAGGGACAAGCAGTTCCAAGAACCCACAAAATACCATATGTGGAGGTTCAAACCATTTGCCCAGACTGGAACACTGAAGGAACTGGAAAATGGCAAAGTACTGTTGGAAAATTAGTTCCAACAGCTCAAAATTTAGACGACCAGATGGAGGGTTCCCCACAACATCCGACGAAGTCTGCCAGAAACCACGCACATATAGCTGGAACTCAACCATACTACAGTTTGGTATATGTAGGGTGCCAAGGAAAAAGAAAATAATCTCGAATACTATCCAGCAGTTGAAGAGATCTTCTACGAGCTAGCTAGACAGTCTAGCACAAAACTGTTGATACCAGCAAAAGCCAAGGAAGAAACCTTAGTGATAAAATAACCACACACCTACCAAGAAAAAGAAGAAAATTATGAACTCCGACTACACATCAGCACCTTTGTGTCAGAACAAACCCCAGCAGAGGATACCAACCAGCTACAAACCACAATCATACCACCGAAAGCACAAAGGGAAGGGACACAAACAGAACAGCGGGTAGCCATTCCAGCTGAGAAAAGTGTCAGCCCAGCACAACAAGAGGAGGAAGGGGACGAACTGGGAGATATTGAGTCGAACAACCCTGAGTATGAAATAACCAAAGAAAAAATCAAAAAGCTAGAAAAGGAGATAGCAGCAGTAAGGAAGAAAGCAACCAAGACAAAAGGAAAGGGGAAGCGCAAGATGATACTTTCAGACTCATAGGATGAAGAGAAATTGTTAGCTACCATGGTCGACATCATCGAAGATGTCGTAGCAAAGAAAGTTTTGGTCGAGGCACAGTTCACAAAATTTGTCAAAGCAGGAGCATGACAAGGTCAGCCAAAGAAGGAAAAAAGTATACACACCTCGATGGCTAAAAATGTTGCCGACCTAGTATCAACACCTACACCCCCGTCTCTGACTCAAATCACACAGGAATAAATTCCAAAGCTACCTTACATAAGCCCAGTCGACATATGCAAGAATTCTATGTCAGAAACCTTGAAGGAGAGGTTCAACTAAGACAAAGACTTCCAGGCATACATTGAAAAACTTCATGAGTTGCTTACCTCTTTACAGAAGATCACTACCAAGTGCCCTTTGTTTGAAGTTGGTGGATCAAGACAGCTTGTTTCTTTACAACCTGGCCAAATACCCCAGAAGCCGAGGTATATGGGAGTTTTTTAATCAACATTTGTGAGGAACCGCGACAAGACAGCTCAAGTTGTCACAAGTCAAACCTCATCTTTCACCCCAACCGACATCACACCCCCTCCACTAGCCAATGAACCAACTAGAAATGAGGAAGAAGAGAACATGGAAGAAATCAATCGAGAAATCAATGACCTGTTCTTTGACATCCCGAAGGGTTCACCCCCACAAATTGAGGACTTGACATCTGACCACATCCCCACCACACCAATCACACCCGACCATTCACCATCACCACCACCCCCCAACTCAGAACCTGCAACCGAACCATCTGCACCTAAACCACCTTTACCGCAACCATCAGTAACAACAACGTCTATATCTGAACCCTCTGAACAAAATCCACCAAATACACATCCATCTACAAAACTCATCCCCCAGACCCAACCAGAAGTTCCACTAACCATTGCATACCAGCAACCAGACATTCCACTGCCAAAAAATAAACCACCAGAACATCTAACTCTTACAGGTGCACAAGTACAGCAGCAAGCAGAGCAACAGAAGCATAAGTGGAAGAGAGATAGAAAGAAGAGGGACCATCAATCACAAGTGGTAATGGTCCACATTAGACAACTTGAGTCGACCACTGTAGTCGACGCAACAAAGCTGAAGGACGGAGAGTTGGGACAACTCTTGGAAACTCTGGCTATCAAAGCAAAAACAAGAAGCTAGACTAGACGCAAGGAGCTCGACAACACTGAAAGAGAACAAGTCAAGTTCCTAATAAAATGCAGAAACCTAGCTCAATCTGTGATACCAATATCAATGGAGGTCGACACCGACAAGCCACTAGAAAAATCCTATCAACTGTTTGAAAGCGTGGTGTCAGCACTACATACACAGATGTAAAACACAATAGAAGAGAAAAAAGAAGAAACAACTTGACTACTGATGCAGCAGCACACAGCCTTCTCCGAAGCTTGTAAAGTGCTTCAAGATCACATAGAGGAGTCTTTCATAACAAAAGGGGTACTATGAGACTGGTTTGCTTATTACGGGCAAGTCTTCCAGTAGACCCGACATAATCGACCAGAAATTCAAGCACTAGAGAAAAGAAAGAGCATGGAAGAAGCATTGAGAAGCACTGTCGAAGATCAAATCGTGCTTGAAACAACCAAACTGTTGAATCTCGAGCGACAAGCACACCAGTGGGTACATCAGGCAATCTCGAGCTTGGAAAAATTAGACACCATCTGTCCGTAGATGAAAAGACTTCTGGAGATGATAGAAGAGAAAGACCATTTTATGGGTCCTGACATGGAAAGGATAGCAGACCTTTCCATTCAAGAGAATATGTCAACACTATCAAGTCTTAAAAAATTAACCATCGACATCCAGAAAGTACTGCAAAATTGGACAGAATTCCAACATCAGCTAGCTGTGATAGCAGAAGCAATTGTTGAAGTCTGTGTACAGAAACGACCAACTATCTGACTTTATAGCCCATAAAAGACAAACAAAGAAATAACTACTTTAGACAGACAAAGAATTTTTTACTACCTACCCTATTTTTTTGGGACCAAGAACAGTTTTGTTCATGGGGATTATGTTGGAGGAGCTAGTCAGTAAGCTAACTAAGTCAATAAGCCAACTAAGTCGATCAACCGACTAATTACAGATTAGGTCGGCCACGTAAGGTCGTGTCGGTTGATCGAACCGATGGGTAGTTATTTGTAACTGTTTGTAAATCGTATATATTAGGTTGTTGAGCCAGATAAGAACTCGGTTCAGTTCTATGTTTTGTATGGACCCTTTCACTATAGTATAATCTGTTATTTTACATATGTGTTCTTGTCTCTTGTCTCTGATATGTTTGTATGCTTTTAATGTGTATTATTGGTAACCCTCTGTGATCCATGAGATTACAACACCCATTGATACATGGGTACAATTTTTTTAATATGTCTGAAAGGAGTTCTACTCACCTAAGTATCTTGAATAGCATTATAAGAAGTGGTAGCAGCTAAGGAAATGGAAATACCAATCCGTACAAAGTTACACCGACGAGTTTTGTTGAATCATGGCTAGACTTGGCATCTAAGAAGAAGAGAAATTGATTGTCCTGAAGTACTTCAGTGGTTTATCCCCGTGCATTCACTAATAAATGGATTTTTTGATTTTCAGTACGCTTGCAGGTGCATTTCATTATGCTAGAAAGCTTATATCTAAACAGAAAGGAAAAGCACATTTCACAAACAAGCCAACAGGTCGAACATCCCACAAGAAGTCACCAGCTGACTCTGACAAGTTCAAAACCCTTCTCAGCTGACTCTGCAAAATCTAGATCATCAAAAGAAGAACTTTCAAAATGACAAGAGGGATTGCAGCAAACAAGCCCCTACTAGGAAACGGTGTGATTATCACAGTTCAGCATGTCATGATACGTCGGAATGCAAAGCTCAGAAGACATTTTTGGAAAAATTGTCAACATCTGACTTGTCCAAAAAAACCCTGGTAGAGTCTGATATAGATGCATCAACCCTCTTGGCCTCGACCTCGACTACTCCGACAGCCTCGACCATCATCGATGAGGAGGAACAAGAACACCTGTTCCATACATAGATATGGGTTCAAAAAAATCCATTACATATGATTTTGGATAATGGTAGATAGAAGAACTTCATTTCTGAAGATATTGTGAAGAAATTAGGTCTTGTTACCACTCCACATCCTCAACCTTACAATATCGGTTGGATGAAGGATAGGAAAGAACTAAGGATCACACGACAATGCAAACTCCCCTACTTCATTAAGACCTTTGAATCTGAAGTACTCTACAATGTGGCATCGTTTTCCATAGCCAACGCCCTTTTTTGGTAAACCCTACCTATGGGATTGACATGGTACATATTAGTCATAGCCTCAAAAGGTGATTGTCAAAATCTGAAATCAATGGTATGGCATACTAGACCGACAACCCACATCAATAGTTGCTATGATATCTTCCAAACAGACAAAGAATCTTATCAATCATGCTCAAAATCCTGCATTAATCATGATAAAGCCTCAACATTCCAGGAATACTGCAGCAATGAGTCGACTCACCGACCAGCGCAGCTCCTCACAACAACAACAACAGATCGACAACATTCTTGAGGAATACCAAAACATATTTCAACCACCAGATGGATTACCTCTGCACTGTCAGGTAAAACACTCCATTGAAATTGTTCCTGGTTCTGCATTACCTAACACATCTATTTACAGAAGATCCATTCTAGAAAATGAAGAGATTTCTACGAAAATATTGGATTTGATCGACAAGGGTCATATCCGCCCCAACTCCTCTACTTGTGGAAGGCCAGTCATCTTAGCTCCAAAGAAAGATGAGACTTGGTGCATGTGCATCGACTATCGGGCTCTCAACAAAATTTCAATGAAGAAGAGATACCCTCTTCCACGGATTGATGAACTCATCAACAATCTGAAAGGTGCTAAGTTATTTATGAAAATCGACCTCAAGTCGGGATACCACCATATTCCAATCGATTCCACTGATGTATGGAAAATAGATTTCAAAACCAAGGATTGTTTGAATGGTTAGTCATGCCTTTCAGCTTAACCAATGCACTTGCAACCTTCATGAGATATATGGATGACCTTCTATGACCTTTCATCGGTAAATGTGTCATTGTCTATCTTGATGATATCTGTATTTTCAGTCGATCATGGGAAGAACATGTCAAACAAATTCGATAAGTCTTCGACACTCTCCAGCAACATCGACTATATCTGAAGATGAACAAATTCTCATTTGCGATGACCAACATCAAATATTTTGGGTATGTAATTGACTCTGCCGGCATTCATGTTGACCCAGAAAAAGTACAGGTCCTCAAATATTGGCCCATTCCTCAAAACATTCATGAAATAATAAGTTTTCTTGGTTTGGCAAATTTCTATCGATGATTCATACTTGGCTTCAGTCACATCGCATGGCATTTAAATTAGTTGACGAAATGAAATGGGAAAAATGTCTTCAAATGGACACCGACACAACCACAAGCTTTTGAACAACTCAAAAACAAGCTTTGTACTACACCAGTACTTGTGTAACCTAATTTGCCAGTGCTTTGAGATTGAGACGGATGCATCGGATTATTCCCTCGATGCAGTGATCACTTAATCAGGTCACCCAATCACGTTTCATTCCAAGACTTTCAACGACACTCTTAGAAGGTTGTCAATGTAAAAAATGAACTACACACCATTGTGCAAGCTCTTAAGCAACGGAGACACTAAATTCTTGGAAAGGAAATGGTTATCCTCAGTGACCATAAACCTTTGCAGTTTGCTTCGTCCTAGTTGAAATTACAGACAACTCAAGTGGATTAATGACCTACAACAATTTTAGTTGGTAATTAAGCATTGGAATGGAAAAGCCAATGCCAAAGCTGATGGTCTCAGCAGACCACCCATTACTTTAATTTCTATAGTGATGAGTATGTAGGGTTATGACACCACTACTTTCCCACAATTTTACTCGATAGACTGTCACTTCTCTACAATTTATCGACAACTTCAAACCGATAGGTTTTCTACTGTCAACTAGTTCCTAAAAGACACCTTGCTATAAAATATTGGAAAACTTTGTGTACCAACTGGTCAGCACCAATAGAATATCATTTGGGGTGCACACTACAACAATACTTGTTAACATTTCATATTCTTAGCTAAGACATCAGTATTCCATTTCATTTTCATAACAAAAGCATATAAACAGGATCACTGAAAGATAGACAAGCACAACCATACAAAAGGAACACAAATATTTATCCTGGGAAAACCCTAATGGGAAAAACCCAACAAAATCTTCCTCAATATAGATGCCCCAAAAAGATAAAAGATAAAACTAGCAAGGAGATCAAAGCCTAATCCTCCTCCTTCTCCAGCTACTTCTCTTCTCCACTAATGTGCTACACAAGTGAGAGTGTGTGTCACAAATGAGGAGCACCACACCTCTATTTATATTCATATGTTCACTTGAATTAACTCATTCAACATGTAGGCTCGATTTAAATCATGTAGGCTTGAGTTACACATGTAGTCTCAAGTAACCACACTGGGGTGCTAATGACCCACCTTTACAATTAGAGGGGACTACCTCATGACTCTTATTAGTTCTTCTTATTAGAAGCATAGGGATACAAAGTAATACAAGTGGTTCTCCTGGTAGGACCATCGGGGAGCACAAAAGATACATATAGAATATTCTTCAAAGTTACAATATTTCAACACTCCCCCTTAACGAGAAGTGTATTCTACAACAACATCAACAACAACAATAGTAGGAGAGAGATAGAGGACATCATCAGCATCATCAGGGTAACACATCTATAAATCATTGGAAGCTTTTCAACATCATGTAGTCTTCATCTTCAATCTTTAGTCTTCAGCAACATCAACACTTTGATCTCTTCAATCAGAAACAATCTTTGACCGCTTCGATTAGCAACAATTTCAGCACTTTGATATTTCAATCAGCAACATCACTTTCAGCACTTTGACCTTTCGATCAGCAACATCATCTTCAGCACTTTGACCTTTCGATCAGCAACATCATCTTTAGCACTTTGATCTTTTGATCAGCAACATCATCATCAGCACTTTGACCTTTCGATCAGCAAAATCATCTTCAACACTTTGACCTTTCGATCAGCAACATCTTCTTAAGCACTTTGGCCTTTTGATCAGCAACATCATCATCAGCACTTTGACCTTTCGATCAGCAACATCATCATCAGCACTTTGACCTTTCGATCAGCAACATCATCTTCAACACTTTGACCTTTCGATCAACAACATCATCTTCAACACTTTGATCTTTAAATCAGCAACAACATCATCATCATACTCTGATCTTTTGATCAGAGACATCATCATCATCATAAACATCATTATCATCAAAACATCAACATCATCAAAACATCAACATCATCATCATCAAGACATCAACATCATCAAAACATCAACATCATCATCATCAACATGATCCTTCCTTTCGGAATTACGGGAGCAACATGTTTGTGGTACTCAGACAATCCTTTCTATTGGAATTACGAGATTTAGGTCTTTACGGAGTTACTAACGATCCTTCCTTTCGGAATTACGGGATCAACACACCTGTGGAGCTCAGACGACCCTTCCTTTAAGAATTACAGGATCAAGTCTTTACGGAGCTACTAACGATCCTTCCTTTCGGAATTATGGGATTTAGGTCTTTACGGAGTTGCTAACGATCCTTCCTTTCAGAATTACATGATCAACACATTTGTGGAACTCAGAAAATCCTTCCTATTGGAATTACGGGATCAACACATCTGTGGAACTTAGACAATCCTTCCTGTTGGAATTACGGGATCAAGTCTTTACGAAGCTACCAACAATCCTTCCTTTCAGAATTATGGGATTTAGGTCTTTACTGAGTTACTAATTATCCTTCCTTTCAGAATTACGGGATTTAGGTATTTACGGAGTTACTAACGATCCTTCCTTTCGGAATTACGGGATCAACACATTTGTGGAACTCAGACAATCCTTCCTATTGGAATTACGGGATCAACACACGTTCTTGAGTACCGAAGTCACTGGATCCATTCTGAACCGAAGTTCAAGGATAATACAATCCTACCACATTCACAGGGACCAAGATCTCCGGATAAATTTTGAACCGAGGTTCAGGGATGATGCAATCCCACCACTTTCATGGGGGCCAAGACCTCTAGATACATTTTGAACCAAGGTTCAAGGATGATGCAATCCCACCACATTCATGAAGACCGAAGTCATCGGATCTATTTTGGACAGATGTCCCAGGATGATACAATCCCTCTTCATTCTCGAGGACCGAGGTCACTGGATCACTTTTGGAAATATGTCATGGGATGATACAATCCCTCTTCATCTTCAAGGATCGAGGTCACCGGATCACTTTAGGGCAGATGCCCAGGGATGATACAATCCCACTGCAACATCACTACTCCCCCTTTTGAGGAAGTTTCTTCCAAACCACACCAAGCTTGTCTCGAAAGTGTTCGAACTTTACTCGAGACAGAGGCTTTGTCAGCACATCATCATCTAAACCATCATCATCTACATCTTCAGTATGTGAATACTGAACTATCACCATCTGTATCTCTAGTATGTGAATACTGAAAGCATCATCATCTATATCTTCAGTATAGAAATACTAAAAGCATCATCATCTCTATATTCAGTATAGAAATACGGAATCACCATCTGTATCTCTAGTATGTAAATACTGAAACATCATCTATATCTTTAGGATGGGAATACTAAAACATCATCATCTGCATCTTATCTCGTACATAGAAATACTGGATTTCTATGTGTTACAATGAAACACAGGGTTCTTTGTCATCACAACTCTGGTTATCACATAGAATCATTGTAGTATCCATATTCAGGTCAAAGAGACCTAATATCATCTTCTAAAGACATATGGCTTCACACCTTAGCAGAGAGCAATCTACTATGTATTTTGCTTCAGCCGTGCAAGGAAAAACACTGGACTATTTCCTACTAAACCATGAAATCATAGTGGATCCCAGACTATAACATCCACCTGATGTGCTTTTTCTATCTGAGATACTTCCAGCCCAATATGCATATGTGTGGCCATACAATATATACTCATGGCTACCATCATAGTATAGAACAAGGTCTATAGTCCCTTTCAGATATCTAATCACATGTTTTGTAGCTACTAGGTGAACCCGTCTTGGTTGAACAAGATATTGACTTAAGGAGTTTACAGCAAAACAAATGTCTGGTCTGGTATTTGTTAAGTACATCAATGACCCAATGATCTGTCTATAATGAGTTGCATCCACTAACTATGATGATTCATCAGCTAATAGCTTTAGGTTGGAGTCCATGGGTGTGCCCATGGCTTTGCATTCCAACATATTGAATTTCTTCATTATCTCTATTGCATACTTTCCTTGGTTGAGAAACATTCCTTCTGAACTTTGCCATACTTCCAGACCTAGGAAATAATGCATTAACCCAAGGTCTTTCATCTCAAACTCTTCTGCTAGTTTCATGATCTGCTTCTTATTCCCTGTCAAGAATAAGTCATCCACATATAATAATAGGATGATAGGTTCATCTTCTACAACCTTGAGATAAATGTTAGGATCAGCTTTACTCTTGGTAAAGCCCATAGTTGACAGGAAACTATCTATCCTTTCATACCAAGCTCGAGGGGCTTGTTTAAGACCATACAAGGCCTTCTTCAATTTGCATATGTGAGTATGTATATCTTCAACTTCAAATCCTTGTGGCTGTTCTATGTATACTTCTTCTTCGATCACACATTCAGAAAAGTTGTTTTCACATCCATCTGGTGTAAGTCCCACTTCATCATGGATGCAAGTGCCATGATATCTCTAATCGAAGTATACCGTGCTACTGGGGCAAATGTTTCTTCATAATCAATTTCCTCTTTTTGAGAGAATCCTTTGGCCACAAATCTTGCTTTATACTTCTCGATACTTCCGTCAGCTGCATGCTTTATTTTGAATATCCATTTGGACGATACAATACTCTTTCCTTCTGGTTTGGGAACTATATCCCAAACATCATTCTAGTATCATAACATCTTCTATGAGTTTTTCTTGTCAGGTCATCAACATACCCTAGTCTTCTGCATTCAACCTTGAAGGTTGGAACCCACTTTACTCTTGGTAAAGTCTTGATCCAACAGGAAGTCGTCCATCATGTTGTACCATGTCGAACTTAGATATCTTCTGTAGTCACTCCCTCTGAAGTGGAGTATCATCTTCCCTCTTCATTCTGTATAGGTGGATCTATGCTTGATATATACTTGTCAATAGAGTATTTCATGTCATAGTCTATTCTTTCTGAGGAAAATCATGAACCTTGCTTTGTACACTTGTTCTTGAAGATCCATATGGAAGATACTACGTACTTCTCTTTATGTCTTGAAATCATATCGTATACATCATTCCCCATGATCAACTGTTATTCTTTGATCATAGCTTCTTTCATAGCATTATTTTCTTCATATTGAGTTATCTTTCATACCCATGGTGGTCTTCATCCTTCGGGGTGGATCTACCGCTCTCTGAAGCTCTTTCTTCTGTCATGGTGTCTCTGACCCTGGGGGCTTCAGATTCATGTTTATTGGAGTGAATTTTGAATTGTCATCACTTGTTCTTCGGAACAAGTCTCATCCTTGTTTTCTTGTAGGAGGTTGTTCAGGACCTTTCCTACAATTCAAATGTACCAATTGCATGGTTAGAACTATTTCATAAAACATATGCATAAAGAAAAATTCTTATGCATCATGCAACTGTTTAGCCAATACAACATTCGTCCATATCTCATGGAAACTTTTCTATATGCCTTCCATCTCTACCAGGACAACATTGAGATTGTGCACTAATCCAATATGTCAGCAAAGAGGTTTCATTCTAGATAAGTAGCAATGGAGAGCTGTATAGCACCATGAGCTACTTACCCATCACATGCATATTAGTAGTATACAGTCATTAATGCAAACAATCTATCATGCATAACACATCAACTGAATATAATCAAATGCATAACAAAACAATATCATTAAATGACAATTGAATACTTATCTTTTGTTTGTTTCATGGGTAGACTCCTTCTTGATCATTCTGATTCATCATCTTCTTCATTCATGAAATCATCATTTCTTATCCAAATGATAAGATGGATAAGAGGTTCTTTAAGAATTGAGTTCTTCATATTCCTCATCGCTTGAGGGATCTTCTTTGAATGGTGAGAGCTTGATCTTCAATTGCTTCCACCTTTCTTCTTCTCTTCTTATAAGACAAGCTTCTTCTTCTTCCCAAAGTATGTTGAAAGTTTACTTCCTTCTGGCACACATTATTTGCATGAATGAATCCCATGATCCTGGGAGGCCATTCAAGGTGGCTATCACCACTTCTGCATTCTCCACTTCTTCTTCTACCGCTTCAAGTTGTTATGCATTCTGGATCTTCACATTCTTCAACTGTTTTCTCAAAGCCATCTTCTGATTTAAGTTCTTATCTTCAAATAGCTTGGTCAAGGAATCAAACATCTTCGGTGTATTTGGGGAGACACTTGTGGTAGAAGTTGATTCATGACTGAATCAGCAATTATCTTCTTGGCCTTGACCAAGTTCTTCTTGTGCAAGGCTTCTAGCCTCATCTCCCTCTGGAACTGGAACCTATATACTCATGTAGGTGTCCAAACTATTTTATTTAGAGATATCATATACTTCTAGGCTTGGAAATTTTCAACTTCACCAAGCTTATCATCAAGATGATGTGATATACCACTTTGAAATGAGAACCTCAAATGAAAATAGCAAAGGATTAGATCTTACCGATTTGAGGTGTCTGTCTTGGTTCCGAAGCTCGCTGATCTGGGGTCTGTCACAGAAACCCTAATTTTCAAAAATTGGAATCTTTCAGATATTATTGGATAGATAGATAGATATCTTCAAATGGAGCTGTCCAATATACTCCTTTTCTAAAAACAGTGGAGGGAAGCTCCCGGAACAGGAAGCCCTAGATTTCCAATTTCTTCTGTAGAAATGCCTGTTACTGTTTCTATGATATATCCTAAATTACTGATCCTATGTGTCTGAAATTTCGCACTGAGATAACCTCGCATGTCCCTGATCCAAAAACATAGGTTTCATCAAAATTGGTTTTACCATTTTGTATTTATGATCATTTTTCCAATGTGACCTGTTACAGGACTGTTCAGAATAGAGAAGTTGTACGGCATGCCACGTGTCATTGGTTCATATTATGAGTCTGATATTTGGACCACTAAAATTAAATTCCATTCCCTTTCCATAAAATCTTTAGGAATTCCATTTGGACCTCTGTATCCCAAGATATTGCAAGTCTCCCCAGGTGTCCTGTTTAAGGATGAATTCTGGAAGAGGCTAGAACCCTAAATTGGAGGGATAATATCTCCCAGAATATAGAGAATATGAGTCTGAATTTTGAATACAGTTTACATCAGGATTTTATCTTTGGCCCCTGCAATTTTAAGCTTATGATCCTTCTCCAAGCTTTGGATATAGCGAATGTACCAAAACTTAGCAGTTTTAGTACTTAGGGTTTTTCTAGCTCAGAGTCAAACTAGGGTTTGACTTTCACAGAGTTTCACCCAACCAAATTTATTGATCCAGGTCTCTAAACTTAGGTTTTGATGAGGAGAAAAATCCTATGCTGGTATCACTCAAAAATTCCTCTTCTGTAGAAATCCCTAATTTCTGCATCGAAAACTGAAAATGCTCGGAATCGAATTTCACTTCGACAGAAAGATGCGCCCTTCAATGGAGAGTCAGCCTAGCATAGTTTTGCTGATGGATTGTGGAGAGAGACCAAAAAAGTAAGAGGCCCTAGTTTCTTTATCTGCACAATGTCTTCTTCTCAGGTTAGCTCTAATCCCATGTTAACATTTCATATGCTTAGCTAAGACATCAGTATTTCATTTCATTTTCATAACAAAAGCATATAAACAGGATCACTGAAAGATAGACAAGCACAACCATGAAAAAGGAACACAAAAAATTATCCTAGGAAAACCCTAAGGGGAAAAACCCAGAAAAATATTCTTCGATATAGATGCCCCAAAAAGATAAAAGATAAAACCAGCAAGGAGATCAAAGCCTGGTCCTCCTCCTTCTCCAACTACTTCTCTTCTCCACTAATGTGCTACACAAGTGAGAGTGTGTATCAAAAATGAGGAGCACCACACCTCTATTTATATTCATCCATTCACTTGAATTAACTCATTCAACATGTAGGCTCGAGTTAAATCATGTAGGCTCGAGTTACACATGTAGGCTCAAGTAACCACACTGGGGTGCTAATGACCCACCTTTACAATTAGAGGGGACTACCTCATGACTCTTATTAGTTATTATTATTAGAAGCATTGGGATACAAAGTAATACAAGTGGTTCTCTCAGTAGGACCATCGGGGACCACAAAAGATACATATAGAATATTCTTCAAAGTTACAATATTTCAACAATACTGTGGGACATTTTGGAGTCACAAAAACACATGTTATCCTCCAAAAGTATTTCTACTAGACTTCACTTAAATCTGAAGTCAACAAGTACATTCGATCATGTGTGGTTTGTGCCATTGCTAAACCGCCAAATTGACGACAAGGATTGTACACACCCCTTCTAGTTCCTAGTTGACCAAGGGAATCTATTTCTATGGACTAATTGACGGGATATCCTACTATCAAACATCATCATGACGTGATATTAGTAGTAGTTGACATATTTTCCAAGATGTCTATACTCATACCGTGTAAGAAGACTACAAAAGCACAACAGTCTGCTCAGTTATTCTTTGAACATGTGTGGAAACATTATGGCCTCTTAATGACCATTATTTCTGACATAAATGTTATATTTTTCAGCACATTTTGGAAAACTCTCTGAAAACAACTCGACATGAGACTTTGTTTGTCGACAACCTTCCATCCACATACAAGTGGACAGACGGAAGTTGTAAATCGCTTAGTCATACAATTGTTTTGCATGTACAACCACAAGCATCATTGAACATGGGATGATAGCCTTCCATACATACAACACAACAACAATCATTCTAAACACAACTCTATGGGAAATAGTCCATTTGAGATATGTTATGGATTTCAACACTTAGCATCTATCGACTTAATCAGTTCCTTGACACATTCGAATGACACCGAATTCGAAGGGAGAGAAGTGGAGAAACCATTGAAGTTCAGAGATCAAATCTACAACATCCAAAAGAAAGCATAAGAAAATGTTGCAACGAGTGAATGCAAAAGCTAAGGACTGACACAACAAGAATCATATTCCTCTTTCATTCCAAATTGGGGATCAGGTCTGGTTACATCTAAATAATGAATGCTTCACTGGTTCGTGATAGAAAGATAAAACCTTTGCGATATGGTGCATACAGTATCCTTAAAAAGATTGGAGAAATCACTTTTCAGCTTAACACTCCTGCATTCCTTGGCCTACATATAGTTTTCAATGTAGATCTACTTCGACCATACCATGCACCATTGTTGGAACAAAATGACTTGTAGACAGCTGAACTCGAAGACATCCATCCATATGTTCAGGAACCTCTTCTTTGAGGAACCATTGTGGGACGACGCATATGCCTTACAAGGACAAACTCCATTCCCTTGTTTCAAGTGGCTAAAGTTGGGAAGCTTCCCGTGCAAGGAAAATGGTACTCTACCAACGAATCATCCATCAAGTTTCCTCACCTGAACAAATACAAAATGGATACAAGTGTTTCTTAAGGAAAGAGAAATGATCCAACAAGAAGTTGTCAGGTTTTCAAGCGTTGACAAAGTCTAGCACTTCGACTACTTCACCTGCCTTGATAGGTCCATCTCGACAAGTTCGCCTCAACAAGTCCGCCTCAACAGATCAGTCTCGAAAAGTTTGCCTCAATAGGTCTTCCTCGATGGTTGAAATTCTGAACCATTACAACTTCTTTGTAACTGAATGTAACGGGTAGTCACCCAAGTGTCTCAGTGTCCTATATAAGCATGTACACTAATGTAATATATTGCAATTATGATTCCTCCATCTTTCATGGAGAAGAAGTAATAAATTGGTTTGAATTCTTGCATATTGTTTGTTCATATACTTTCTGTCAACATAAGTGTATTTCCTTCTTTATTGGTTCTTTTAATATGCTTATGCCATAATAGAGATCGACTCATTCAGTTGAATGTTTTCCCCAACATGCACCTGGACATGGCATGGATCATAATAGATCACATGCTCTTAACGAGCACCATCTTCTTCGAATAGGACTCCAGCGATGGCATTTTCAGATGTTGACACATAGAGGATAAAATCCTTGGTGAAGTCGAGAGGAGACAACAAGGAAGTGGAAGTCATAGCTTGTTTCAATGCATCGCAAGTGGCTTATGCTTTGTCATGCAACACAAAAGGAATGTTGGTATAGAGTAAGCATAAGAATCCATGGACATTCGTTGCATAATCTGGAATGAATTGGTGAAGGAAATTGGCCTTGCCTTGCAGGCTCTGCAGTTGGTGTAGAATGTGTGGAAGGATAACATTCAAGATGGCTTAAACCTTCAAGGGATCCATAATAATCCTGCGCTGGGACACGATGAATCCTAATAAATGATCAGCTGGGACATAGAACACACACTTGCGAGGGTTTAGGCAGACATTGTATTTGCGACATCAAAGGAAGACTTGTTGTAAGTATTATAAATGTTGGGAATGCTTCCGATATTGAGTCATGAGGTCGTCCAAATAGACAAGGATAATGTGAACAAGGTCATGGAAGCAAAATGTCATGACTCACTGAAAATTGGCTCCAGCATTTTTAAGGCCAAAGTACATGACTCGATATGCAAAATTTCCATAGGGGGTGGTAAAGGAGGTTTTATACTGATCTTCTTTGCATATCAAAATTTGGTTGTAACCTAGGAAACCATCCATGAAGGAAAATACTTCATGGTTGGCACATGCGTCTATGATCTGGTCGATAAACGGAGTAGGGAAGTTGTCTTTGGGACATTCCAAATTCAAATCATGGAAGTCAGTACACACATGAATGGTTCCTTTTTTTTATTAATGGGAATAGGATTGGAAACCCAAAGTAGTATACGCAATGGGGTACATATATCCTAATTTGTGCATTTTTTAAATCTCAGTTTTAATGACAAGGGACTTGGTGGGTGGATGGTTCATTTCTTTTTGTGAACGAGGGAAACATCGGGGCATGTGTCGATGTGATTCTCAATGATAGATGGTTCAATCCTGGGCATTTTGGTGTAGGACCAAGTGAAAACATCTGAAAAACTCTTGAAAATGTGTCTTATAGACGATGACTTCCTCGGGATAGCATGAAGCACCGAGTGTGATATTCTAAACTATCCCAGGTTTCCTTGAAATATCAACTTGGATGGTTGGTGAGATATTGGACATGTTACCTTCTTCAAAGGCTTCAGAGATCAGGATTGGGTTTTTGAACCAATAGACACTTCCATGAATAACATATTTTGATTAAGTAGAGAATTGATCCGACGATGAGGAAGGTTCATCGGGGATGAAAAATGATTGATGCTGCAAGTCATCCCAAGGATACTCAGGAGTTGTGACAGCTTAAAATATCTCTTCTTCATCATGAAATTGTCGTCGAGATAGATCAGAGGGATCCTCAATCTTTGATGTGAGGGAAGGAATATTGGAAGTTACGATCATAAAAATGGCATTGGTGGTATCCAAAGCAGAAACTGGAGGGTGAATTTCTTAGGGGACAATGATTTCAAACTCGAGAGAGTGCTGGTGTATATTAAGGAGGAGGGACTAGCACTCAATAAATTTTTGGAAATGATGGGAATAATGGCCATAGAGGCCACAAACTGCACACAAGTGGTTGATCCGTAAATATTTGTTCTTAATCGTAGGGATGTTTGGCACATTAACAATCGAAGTGTCATCGATATCGACTATTATGTTCATGTGGGTACAAAGAAAGGAAAAATCAGAACAATTTTGTGTCACATAAGGCACAAGTAGGAGGTGGACATGGTTCTATAGGGGCTTTTGGTTCCTTTCCCCTAGTCTTCATGGGAGGAGGGGGTGCAAGAGTAGAAGAAGAAGTAGTCAATTGTGTACCAAGAGGTGTGTGCAACACTGTCTCAATAGGTTGGACTAGTGTCCGCACGACTTGTGGTGTTGGGGTGGGTTTGGGTGGATCGAGGTACCACACTAGAATGCCCAAAGTGAATCCCAAAAGGTTGTGAGTAACCCTGATTGGTTTACTCATGATTACATAGGGTAGAAAAAGAAACATGATGGTGTGTATGAGAAATGAACCCCAATAATTCCTTAGAGAAAGACTGGGTGTGGGCGCAGTTTGCAGTTGGGGTTGTGGTTGAGGCTGTGATGAGGTCATAATTTTGCTAGATGTGATGGTGCAAAAATATTATATTTCATCCATAGATGGAAGACGTGTTAAGGACAAAAAGGTGGCAGTCAAAGGGGCATCGGTAAAAAGGCCTGGACCAACGACAAACGGGGATGGGATGAATATGTTATCGATGGTGGTGTCGATAATAGGTAGGACATGCTCCGGATTAGTCGATCCTTTGGGATCATATTATGTCAAATAGTTGATGGTCACAATATTCCCATTATGGGGGAACATAAGGAGTCAGAAGACAATTGAAGAAACAACTCGCATTGTGTACATGTAACTACGTCCAAGGAGAAGGTTATAATATAGTTTGGCATTTACAACCTCGACGTCAATAAACACAGTTTTACCTACCAACTCAATGGGGACATTCATGAGTGTAGGAGCAATAATACATCCTTAGTACATATTTTAGACCTTAGGTTAACCTCATATTCCTTCATGCAATGATATCCTATGGTTTATACTTAGGAGAGTTGATTCTGCAATATATATATATGGTTATTTTGGCATGTCCACACCTTCAACAACGCCCTAGTTTGGTCATCCTATCCCATGTGCACCCTCATTAATGCATTGGGGTGATAGCTCCTTGATTTGGGGGATCCAGGTTTGACTAAGTGCACTAGTGGTGTATTTGGCCTATTTTTTCTCTCCTATGAGCATTTATTGCCACCTAGAGCCTCCCATTGACCTCTATCTTCTCACACACACTTGTCTAGGACTCATTAATGACCCAAAACACTTCACCAACACTCACGCCTTGGTTCGTGACTGTTTGGGCTGAGTTGGGGCTCCATTGGTCTACCTAAGGGGATTGAGGTCAAATCTCACCATGACACACGTACAACTCCAATTGGATTCCAGAGCCTCTTGAATTTATCCAATGTACTAAAAATATGTATCATACACATATTCAAGGTGTGTTGTAATATAATGGTTAGATATTAGCACCTTTCACATGTGTTATTCCAGCTATTTCAGTCTCCTTGTTTTTCTCTTGCATGTTTTGTCAAACACTTTGATGGTGAAATTGTTCTAGCTCATAGATCTACTTGAGAAGCAATTCTCACAAGGTATTAGATCTTGTTGGAGTTGTAACAAATATTGTGAGTTTGAGTTATTGTTTAGTTCATATTTTTACAACAACTTCATGGATTTGAATGTTGTTCCTCTCCTCTCCCCATTCAATTATTTTGAATGGAAGTCGAATATGTGTGCGTATCTCAAGAGGAAATGTCTCTATGATGTGTTTACTAGTTTTGTGAGAGAGCCAAAGTCCTGTCAAGATAAGTATGATTGGCTTAATGACAATGATAGATCCTATGGAACTATGTGTCTAGCTACACTGGGCATACAATGCGCTACCTCCTTGATTCTGTTGATTACCCATTCAAGCTTTGGAGAAACATTAGAGGAAATTTCGGGTCTAAAATAAGCCTTATAAGAAAATGCGCCAACAATAAATTTTGTGAGTTGGAATTCAAGAACCAATAGAATTTCAATAAAATGAGTCAACCATAATGGTTGAATTGACATATTTGTCATAAAAGAAAACTACTTTTTTTTCGTATTTTCAACATATCTCCCTCTGTTTTTAATCAAATTTCAATCAGGATATCTGGTTGGATGTGGAATTTAATTCCGCATCCAACGAGTACCCACACTACATACTTTTGACGGTCCCTGCTACCCCAAAAATAAGAAATACCTGAAAAAATGTGATGATGATGTCATCATCATGGTTGTTTAGGTATTTCTTATTTTTGGGGTAGAAGGGTCCGTCAAAAGTATTCAGTGTGGGTACTCGTTGGATGTGGAATTAATTTCTGCATCCAATAAGCTTTCCCACTCATAATTTGAGTAAAAACACAGGGAGATATGTCGAAAATACGAACAAAAAGAGTAGTTTTTTTCATTCTTCCTCCAAAATTAATAAGTATTATTTTATTATTTTAACTATTATTTTATCATTTTCCTTAGGAGGCCCATTTTAGACCTCTAATTTCCTCTAATTTCTAGATGAAGCTCTTGGCATGCAGCAAGAAAATGGAAACCTCCCTATGTGTTCTTCCTCCTATGATCTCGGCCTCATGCATTTCTCAATAAGCTGTTCGAAATGAAGAAGAAGAAATAGCCAAAGATTTAACAAATGATCCAACTCAAATTTCTTCCTCTATGGCTTCCTCTCCTTGTCAAGAAGCTATGTTTCATGAAGATAGCATATGAGTTTCTTCCATCACTACTGCTAAATATTTATCTATCCATTCTACACCCTTCTCTTGCATGTCTTCTGTTATGAATGGTGAAGAGTTATTGCTAGTTGATGTTCATAGCAAGCCTTCTCTAGAATATGGGTTTTCTTCACATGAGAGTATTGGTTCAAAATATGGAGAGGTTTGGATGTCAAGTGAATATCTATCATTGCTTCACACCATTTTTCCCATATATTCCTCCACCATCACTAGTAGACTTCCTTCAAGTTCATATGAAGATGGAGAAGCCCTTGCCATCACAATGGCAAACCTTCTTAGAGCTTATTACAAATTTCTTTCAAATTTAATGCTTCAATATCCTTATGAATCGCTTGGGGTCACTAATTCTCAAGCACTTCAAGTCTCTTTTGGGCATGGCATCCTGTTTGGTTCAAGGTTCAAGTCTGAAGAGCACCATTCCCTCTCTTATCAGCGCATTTCAGTTGTTCTACATGGTCTGAGGATTCATCATGCAGTTGTTCCTAAGTTGGTTGAGCACATTCCACTTCTTCCCAAGAAGAATATTCCTCTGGACATTTTTTATTTATTTTGGAGTGTATGCAGCCTTGCTTCTATGTCATAATCCATTTTTTGAGGGGAGGTTTTGTCCCCTGAGTTTTTCCTCCTTTCCTCTATTCCATGGGTCAATATAATTTTGTTGTAAAAGGTGACTTGTGCCTTAGTTTCTAAGGCCTCAATAAATCTTGTGATGTACTAAGTATGGATTAAGGGGGAGTGTAGTAGGCCAACCTCATTTTCCTTCATGAAATGATATCCTATGGTTTAGACTTAGGAGAGTTGATTCTGCAATATATCTGGTTATTTTGGCATGTTCACACCTACAACAATGCCCTAGTTTGGTTAACCTAGCCCATGTGCACCCTCATTAATGAATTGGGGCGCTATCTCCTTGATTTTGGGGATCCAGATTTGACTAAGTGCGCTATTGGTGTATTTGGCCTATTTTGGCTCTCCTAGGAGAATTTATTTCCACCTAGATCCTCCCACTCACCTATATCTTCTCACCCATGCTTTTCTAGGACTCATTAATGTCCCATCACACTTCACCAATGTTCATGCCTTGGTTCATGATTGTTTGTGCTGCGTTGGGGCTCCATTGGTCCACATAGGTGGGATTGAGGTCAAATATCACCATTACACATGTACAAATCCAATTGGCTTCCATAACCTCTTGAATTTCTAAAATGTACTACAAATATGTATCATACACATCTTCAAGGAGTGTAATATAATGGTTAGATATTAGCACCTTTCACATGTGTTATTCCAGCTATTTCAATCTCCTTGTTTTTCTCTTACATGTTTTGTCAAACACTTTGATGTTGAAATTGTTCTAGCTCCTACATATACTTGAGAAACAATTCTCACAGTGAGAACACCATGTGGTTGGGCATCGTGGCCATCGTAAGCATGTAGGGTTGTGTTTGAAGGTTGAAGGGTTGGGGATCTGAGCTTTTGCGAAACAAAGGCTGGCATAACACAAGTGGATGCACACTTATCGATGAATGACCAAATTCCTAATGGAGATAGGAACCTCAAAGGCTATAGATGAAGGCATCTAAGGTTCTCCTTGATCCAAGGTGAAATTGATCAACCTAGATTCAAAGGATGGAACCTAACAAATATAACAAGGATTTGTGTTGTGAAGGACAAGTTCGCAGGTATTCCAGAGAAAACATGGCACAGGGAGATTGGGCCAAGTGATTGAGGATATTGTTCGCAACAAGACGCAAAGGGAACCTAGGGTATAATGCACCAAATTTAATAATTTACTATTAATATTTGTAGAGATATTTTCTTTCTTATTTTTTACAAAAATAAAAAATAAAACAATTGTAATGAATTATTCAGTTATTAGTAAAAATATATTGAAGGAGACAGAAATGGAATAGTTATTGAAGAGTGTTTGTTGACCCACAAGAGAGAAAGACAAGTGGTTGTAGCCACTGAGTGAGAACTCGAGGTGCAGGAGACATCTTCCCAACATTAGGTCGCAACTCCTAGTTGAGTGCTAAAGAGAAGGAGGCTCATAAATGACCAAGTCCTAGGAAAAATACTATGTAATAGTATTTCCATTAGCAAGAAGGAGGCTAGTATTGGACAGAGATTGAATATGATAATGCAATATATTGTGCATTAAGTGGATTTTTCTCTTATGGTTCAATGAACAGGATTGAGGGTTTTGGATCAAGTAATTTGGCCTCTCTAGGAGTTGGTTGGGTGGAACGGCTATTCCATCCATGTTTTCCAAGCAATGGTGCTAGGTTCCTATTCTGTTTCTTTTTATTGATTTTAGCTAGAGTAGAATGTGTATTGTTAGAGAAATAATCCATGTTAGTACCTGATATTATACCTTAGGAACATTTCATTTGCTTCCATGCAAATGTTCTATGGTCTAGAATTAGGGATATTAATAATTTACTAATAGTTGAGGCACTCCCAATTGATCATTCAAACATTTGAGGTTCTCCCAGTTCATCATTATAACTAACAAGTGCCCTCATTGATGACAGATCTAACTTGGTCCACTTCCCCATCCCCAGATTCATGGATTGTGTTTGAATTTAGGCACTAGTGCATGTTTATGGTGGTTTTTTGCCTCCTAGAGCCACTCCCACTCACCCATGTGCTCAACCATGCCTATAATGCCTCCATTTATGTCTCATCATGCTGCACCCATGTTCACACTTGCATTCATGACTATTTACAATGATTAGGAAGTTGATTGGTCCACCTAGGGGTGTTTGAAGGTAAAACCATGGTCTGACACTTGTATGCATCCAGATGGCCTCCAAGTCATCATTATTTTTCCCTATTGTAATATATATCTAATCTAGACATAGTTACATGTTGTATAGTCATAATAATATATGTTATTGACTTCATTTGTGTGTGTTATTTTCACACTTTTTGCTAATTTATGAATATTTTGGGAGCAATATTGAATTGTAAGAGTTTACTTGGATCCTATTGTTAGCTGGAATATTTCACCTCCTACGGATAGCAAGGTGTTCCACTGGTCTGGATGCTTCAGATCCAGAACAAATAGAGGACAGAGGTTGAAGACTCTCCCTAGACGCTGTAGATATCTGGAATACAAGGCTTTGACAGTTCACCTGTGTACCTGCAAAAAATATCAACACGAAATGAATCAAAGCAACCAGAATATGATCTACTAATCTATGCTAGTGACTAAGGAATCTAGCAACATATATATGCGAAATCACAACAGCAACATCATATGTGGGATATAAATCAACTTGCATTAGAAATATGAAGAAGTTTACAACCAAGCCTTAGTGTTGACATGCATCTCCATGAAACCAGCTCTTCATCCCTAAAATATCTGACTCTATCTCTCTATGCTCTCTCCAAATGATTTTGGGCCAAGGATAAATCCAACACCATAACAATACCTTTAGTGTTATCCCCTCAACCATGGCTATGAGCTCATATTTATAGGGCTTTAATGGATAGAGATGGTTGAGAAATTAGTGGGTGAGGTGGCCCATAAGATCCTAGGATGAGGGATATCGAGCTCAACCAACCCACAACAGTAGGGATAAGGAAATACATGAGGCTTATCATCTAGAAGCCTCGAGAAAATTCTCTTTTTCCCTTTTTACCCAGGGTACCGCGCTTCTCCTTCTATGACAAAGCAGTGTTGAGGCCTGGAAATTCACAGGCGACAACAGTAAGGGATTCTCCCCAGTCAACATTCCCAACTAGCCCGTGACTGTTTGGTATGGGGAATATGTCCGGTTTGCAGTCCGGCTACCATAGTCAAAGTAACAAAAAACAAAGGTTTTACCGGTTGCGGCCCGGTCCACCGTGTATATTTTTGTATTTTTTGACTTAAGTATGATATGCATATGCCAAATTAACCATGCAGGATGATAAAGATACAAGGATCGTTCACAATGTGATGCGCAGGTTCTTACCTCTCGTCTTAGTACTCACAAGCATCTAAATCACATATGCAGAAATAAAACTAACTATCTACTTATCTATCTATCTATCTATCCCCGGGGAGCAAACTTTAACTTATTTGTGAGTAATGTGAATTGTGCATGTATCATAAAGAGAAATTACAGATAGCTGATATTTCTTCCTACAACACATGAATGATTAAAGATATTTCAACAATCAGATAGCTAATTGTTTTATGAACAACATACATTACTCATGGTGGTAATTGCACAAAATAAACCAGAAATCATTTAAATAAGAACATAGGTTCTGAGAGTTAGAACGGTCTCGCGGTTAATGGACAAAAGCTGGAAAAACAAAATATTTCATATTTCAGCCATCCAGAGCATAACATTTGAAAGTGCCACCAATCTTCCTCCAACAGGAAAACAATACTTCTTTATTGCAAAGAGAAATAGTTCTTCTTACAATATAGCTTTTCATGTCTAATTGGGAAAAAGTCCTTAGTAACTTCTAACTTTCAAATATTTAAACAAAATCAGTAGACCGCTTGGGTTCCCCCCCCAATAGTGTGACTCTTCGGTTCTTTGAGCGTTTCATATTCCTCCTTTTCATATTTTCTGCGCAAGCTCATTATCTGCTGAGTAACTGACGAACTTTTTAGATCTGCGTATTTTGTTGCTTTTGATTTTTTCTTTTCCTTCACTTGTCTCCCTTGCGACCCTGCCGGTTTTGATTTGATTTACAATGTCTAGCTACACCTTCGCGCCTTGGTAGTCCAACCAATCCCTTGAGTCCACCTACAAACAAACCAAAATGCATCATTCATTGGATTTGCGTTCCAAAACAAAGCAGCAAATTATATTACTGAAACAGCTAATCCACAAGAAAACACCAGGTGCACCATCGTCATTTTACAAATGTCGACAACACTACCTCATCCTCCTATGGGCTCGTGATAAAAACACCAACTGCGGAAAACAGGAGGAAACCGACATCGAAAGCAAAAGATCTTCCCAGCCGCAACGGCGGAAGAGTAAAGGCTACAGGCATGCAACGGGAGGGTGGGAAAACTCAATCACAAATTGGAAGGATAATGACATCAGAATCCAAATGGTTTTCCCAGCCGCAACGGCGGAAGGGGCACAACTACGGGAACACAACGAAAAATTCAACACGCATCGGCAGTGGAGCGCTTTTTACTTTGGATTGCTACTTGATTTGGGAGCTGCAACGGTGGAAGCAAAAAGGTTAGGGACACAAGACCTGAGGGCGGGAAGACTCTCAATCAGAAGTCGGAAGACATTTTACATCGGACGCTAAATGACTTTCCCAGTCACAATAGCGGAAGAGACACGGGATAAAGACACGCGACGCGGGCGGGAAAAAACTTTAGTCGGAAGTCGAAAGGCTTTTACATCGGAAGCTGAACGGCTTTCCTAGTTGCAATGGTGGAAGAAGAAAAGATACAGGAAAGCGATCAAAAAACCAATACGCATCGGTAGTCGGAGCGCTTTATGCTTCGGGTGCTAAGCCGCTTTGGGAGCCGCAACGGTGGAAAAGGAAATAACAAATCCTTCCGATGTAAACCAAAATATCGGCCAATTTGAGAAAATGTGTCGGAGAAAAATTAGAAGCCAAGTCTGATTATTTTGCCGCAACGGCGGGATTCAAAACGACTAGACATCTGGAAAAGGAAAAGCATTTCGCCGCCACAACGGCGGAAGCACGAGACTTACGGGGCCGGAAAAAACAACGAAGCGGGAGCAAAACCAAACAGTGATCGGGAGAAATTGTGATTTGCCGTCCGCAATGGCAGAAGGAGAAGTGATATAAGTTTTGATACCAAAACACAAAATCAGCCGATGTGAAAACAAACAAATTGGAAAGAAAATTCGAAGTCAAGACTCGCTATTTTGCCGCAACGACGAAAGCTTTAACCAAACAAATTTCCGATTCGAACAAGCTGAAAATGCATCCAAAGGCAGCGATAAAGTCTGATCAAACATTAGATTTCTTCAAGCATCAGAGGAGGAATCAAAACAATTGGTAGATCAATCCCAGTACTTAGAAATTCTTTCTGGAAAATCATTGAATTAACTCAAGGAAAAAGAACTAATCCAAACAAAAGTAGGGTCCCAAATTTTTTGGAATTTGGGAAAAATGTTGCAGCTGCAACAATTGGCAACTACCTGGTGAACCCCAGATTTCTGAATTAACTCTTTCCCATTTCAAGACCATCTAGATGAAAGCTGAAATCTTCTAGATGTTTGTATCCCTAAGCAGGCCAAATCATGCATTTAGATCATTAAGAAGAAGTTCATTCTTTGAGGAATGGTAACATCAGAAATATTGCAAGTCTAAATAACTCTTTTGAGGCCTGATAAGTGAGATTTATTTTTCCCGTCCTTAGGTAGTTTCTAGCTTTGACACCACAGGATTGTAACAGATAGTAAACAACGCTTTCCTTTTGTTCCTCATTCCCATGCCAACTGCACTTTTGTGCTAATTGAACTTTTAGTTCTTTTGAGTCCTCCATCTGCCTTTCTTTCTGAATTTTATTCAGGCTCCTCTATCCATAGTGTCCTTTTGTGTGAGAGAAGAATTGGTTTTTCACCTCATGGACGGAGAGGAACTTTGGCAATTTTGAGATTCATGCTTTTTAAGCTTTGCTTTGATATGTATTGTTTCTTTTTAAGGAGTTTTGACTCTTGATAGATTTTAACTTTTCTGAAATCATGGCATGGGATCATTTATATATGATATATTGTTTACCTTGCTTCCTTTCTATGGGTCTTTTTCTATCACCCCCTTGGATATTTAAGATGTGAAATGGATGGAGCCTCGAAATAGTATTCCAGACTTCTTTTACTTCTAAGTTACTTACAGGGGTTAAGTAAGACTTCAATGAATGCATGGCCAATTATGGACACTGCTACTAGAAGACATTCTATGTTCCAAAGAACAGTCTTTTGCTCAAGATTTCAGTTAATAAAGAACCCTGATGTTTTCATTGCAACCAATGTTTGCCTCTTTATTCAAAACCAAAGAAATAGTAACCAAGCATTAAACTTAAAAGAAAACAATATCAAAGCAGTAAATCAAAATAAAACAGCCTCAAATCAATAAACAAAGAAAATAACATCAAGTATTAAAGAAAACAAATCAATTTATTTATGTACAAAATGAAAAGAAAATGTGGGCCTGCCCTTAAAAAATCTTCAGTCCAACGAGTTAAAGGGCTAGGCTGCAATGTAGGCTGAAAATCTATCCATGGTCTAGCTGTGCTATTTTTGAAATTGAACACATGTCTACTATCCGATAGTCATCCTTTTCAGCCTGAGGAAGTTGAAGGAGCTCAGGCTGAGTGTCAATCATAGAACTAGCCCTTTTTGAGGTATGATGTCTTAGCTTAAGCCCGGTTAGATAATTTCCCAAGACAGACTCAACAGACTCATTACTTTGCCCTAGCTTAGTGACAGTATGCTTCATGTAAGGCTCTCTCAAAATCTTAATCTTATTTGGGGTATCCATGAGAGGCAACAGTAAATGAGACCAATCTAAAGCAAAATAGCCTTTTAACCTGGCAGACCAATCTCTGTTGAGAATAATCCCATATCCACTAGGTATGTCAGCCACAGTAATGTCAATAAATTGACAAATCTTGTTGTTTGCAGACAAGGGAATGAGGACATTTTTCATTTCTCCCACTACTTTGACACGTGTGCTGTCTAATTGTGTTAATTCACAAAATGTGGACTCTAGCTGTACATTAATATTTTTGCAAACCTCCAGTGGCATAACATTCACTGCTGATCCAGAATCTACCAAGCAATTATGCACATTATGATTCAGCATTTCTAGGGTCAAAAGAAAAGGCGAGGTGTCAGTTTTTTCTTCCCAACCTGGTTCTATGTCTTCTTCTCCTGGTTGGTTTTGAGTGGGTATATCCTTTTTAAGCTCTTCAATTTCTTTAGTGTTTCCCTCATTAACACCTACCTGTTTGACAGGATCATTGATTGGCTCTACTTCCTGGTTGACAGCAGTGACTTCGGGTGTGTCATTTTCAACATTCACATCTATCTGTCTCTTGACATTCTCTTGCAATTTTTTAATCTTTGAAATTATTGTATTGTATTTAATTGCTAAGTCCATACCTTTTGTGGTTGTTGGTGGGCATTCAGGCTTAGGATCCTTCTCTTCTGTGTTGAAAAGCGAGGCACCATTCCATAAGAACATGGTATCATCATCTTGTTTTTCTATGGTCTAGTTTTTCTCTTCTTCTTTACTACTGTCTTTAGTTAATTTAGAGTCTAGCAGCTTGTTCATCACCAATGTCATCGAATTTAACCATTGAGGACACTTCTTTTCAGAATGAGGTTGTTGGTGAAAAGTGCAAAAATTATCCCTCCCTAATTCTGTTATGTTCATTGATACTAAATTTGGGGGGGGAATTTTCCATTGGCTGCTATCTTCTCTTTCTAGATAGTATGGTTCGTAATTTATCTGAACTTCCCTTTCTTTTTTCAAATATATCACCCTGTTAGATAGTTTCTGCATCATTCTTAACATTCCTTCAAGGTCACGTGACTGCTCCTCCTTAGGCTCGGAATAATCTTCTACGCTTTCTTTTTCATCTTCTACCCTTTCAGCCTCTTCATAAGTTTCTGACAATGTAGGCTTGGCTTTCATTTTAGCAGACATGGCCGAATCAGGCCCTAAAGCTGAAGTATAATATTCAATCAAAACTTTATCAGAAGGCTTATCAACTACAGAAAAATTCTTTAGGTATATTGAAAACCTTTGAGTAAAATGATGCACCCTCTCATTCCTCTCTTTTTTTAACAAACCAAGACCTTTCATCAGTGATGCATGTGTCTTTTGGGCTGTGTACTTCCTTCTAAACATTCTTTCAAAAGTGTCCCAATCAGGAATAGAGTTTACCGGCAAACCGAAATACCAGGATGATGCTGCTCCTTTAAGGGTATAGGGGAAAAATCTACATACCACATCTTCATACTCCCCAGCCCTTAACCCTTCTACTGCTAAATAGAAACTTTGCAAGTGGTCATCTACAGCAATCCTTTCCTCAGGGTCAAACTTAGGCAGTAGCTTGTCAAAATCTTGAGGTAGGTTATGCAAAGGAGGTGTGAGGTTTAAAGGTGATCTAGCTCTCCAAGCCGGTAGAGGGTTGGGTTGATTCACATTTACACCAGCCATGAACAAGGTCAATAGACAGGATTTTGAGTCAGGAAAATCGTAAGATGAAACTGGGTTTACTTGCTTCACAGGTAGAACTAGAACTCATATGTACTTGGGTTAAGTCAAAAGCTTCCAAATATCTACTGGTGGGGTAATCTTGGGAAAATATGTTTCCACGGCCAGCCATGCACTGGTGGCCCTCCTTCTAGCACTAAAACTGTTGAGGCCTGGAAATTCGTAGGCGACAACAGTAAGGGATTCTCCCAAGTCAACGTTCCCAACTAGCCTGTGACTGTTTGGTTCCCAACTAGCCCGTGACTGTTTGGTATGGGGAATCTGTCCGGTTTATGGTCCGGCTACCGTAGGTCAAAGTAACAAAAAACAAAAGTTTTACCAGTTGCGGCCTGATCCACTGTGTATATTTTTGTATTTTTTGACTTAAGTATGATATGCATATGCCTAGTTAACCATGCAGGATGATAAAGATACAAGGAGCGTTCACAATGTGATGCGCAGGTTCTTACCTCTCGTCTTAGGACTCGCAAGCATCTAAATCACATATGCAGAAATAAAACTAACTATCTACTTATCTATCTATCTATCTATCCCCGGGGAGCAAACATTAACTTATTTGTGAGTAATGTGAATTGTGCATGTATCATAAAGAGAAATTACAGATAGTTGATATTTCTTCCTACAACACATGAATGATTAAAGATATTTCAACAATCAGATAGCTAATTGTTTTATGAACAGCATACATTACTCATGGTGGTAATTCCACAAAATAAACCAAAAATCATTTAAACAAGAACATAGGTTCTGAGAGTTAGAACGATCTCACGGTTAATGGACAAAAGCTGGAAAAACAAAATAGTTCATCTTTCAGCCATCCATAGCATAACATTTGAAAGTGCCACCAATCTTCCTCCAACAGGAAAACAATACTTCTTTATTGCAAAGAGAAATAGTTCTTCTTATAATATAGCCTTTCATGTCTAACTGGGAAAAAATTCCTTAGTAACTTCTAACTTTCAAGTATTTAAACAAAATCAGTAGACCGCTTGGGTTCCCCCCCCCAATGTGTGACTCTTCAGTTCTTCGAGCGTTTCATATTCCTCCTTTTCATCTTTTCTGCGCAAGCTCATTATCTGCTGAGTCACTGACGGACTTTTCAGATCTGCGTATTTTGTTGCTTTCGATTTTGTCTTTTCCTTCACTTGTCTCCCTTGCGACCCTGCGGGTTTCGATTTGATTTACAATGTCTAGCTACACCTTCGCGCCTTGGTAGTCCGACCAATCCCTTGAGTCCACCTGCAAATAAACCAAAATGCATCATTCATTGGATTTGCATTCCAAAACAAAGCAGCAAATCATATTACTGAAACAACTAATCCACAAGAAAAGACCAGGTGTGCCATCGTCATTTTACAAATGCCGACAACACTACCTCATCCTCCTATGGGCTTGTGATAAAAACACCAACTGCGGAAAACGGGAGGAAACCAACATCGGAAGCAAAAGCTCTGCCCAGCCACAACGGCGAAAGAGTAAAGGATATAGGCATGCGACGGGAGGGCGGGAAAACTCAATCACAAATTGGAAGGATAATGACATCAGAAGCCAAATGGTTTTCCCAGCCGCAACGGCGGAAGGGGCACAACTACGGGCATGCAACGAAAAAGTCAACACGCATCGACAGCGGAGCGCTTTTTACTTCAGATGGCTACTTGATTTGGGAGCCACAATGGCGGAAGTGAAAAGGTTAGGGACATGAGACCTGAGGGCTGGAAGACTATCAATCAAAAGTCGGAAGACATTTTACATCAGACGCTAAATGACTTTCCCAGCCGCAACGGCGAAAGAGACATGGGCTGAAAACACGCGACGCGGGCGGGAAAAAACTTTAGTCGGAAGTCGGAAGGCTTTTACATCAGAATATGAATGGCTTTCCTAGCCGCAATGATGGAAGAAGAAAAGATACAAGCAAGCGATCAAAAGACCAATACGCATCGACAATCGGAGCGCTTTATGCTTCGGGTGCTAAGCCGCTTTGGGACCCGCAACGGCGGAAAAGGAAATAACAAATCCTTCTGATGTAAACCAAAAGATCGGCCGATTTGAGAAAATGTGTCGGAGAAAACTTAGAAGCCAAGTTTGATTATTTTTCCGCAACGGTAGGATTCAAAACGACTAGACGTCCGAAAAAGGAAAAGCATTTCGTCGTCACAACGACGGAAGCCCGAGACTTACGGGGCCGACAAAAACAACGAAGTGGGAGAAAAACCAAACAATGATCGAGAGAAATTGTCATTTGCCGTCCGCAATGACAGAAGGAGAAGTGATATAAGTTTCGATGCCAAAACACAAAAGTAGCTGCTATGAAAACAAACAAATCAGAAAGAAAATTCGAAGTCAAGACTCGCTATTTTTCCGCAACGGCGGAAGCTTTAACCAAACAAATTTCCGATTCGAACAAGCTGAAAATGCATCCAAAGGCAGCAATAAAATCTTATCAAATATTATATTGCTTCAAGCATCAGAGGAGGAATCAAAACAATTGGTAGATCAATCCCAGCACTTAGAAATTCTTTCTAGAAAATCATTGAATTATCTCAAGGAAAAAGAACTAATCCAAACAAAAGGAGGGTCCCAAATTTTTTGGAATTTGGGAAAAATGTTGCAGCTGCAACAAGCGGTTCTGGTAATAACCACCTATCAACCAAGGGCAATGGGTGGTGGCACCGCTTGTGGACAACCGATGAAAGGTGGTGCGAGCAAGGGTACCACTCCTGGATAAAGGGGCATGCACAGTGCTGGGAATTTGTATGACAGATTGATGAAAAACCATTTAGTTTCCACTCCATAAGCTGGGATTCAGGGCAAGTAAGTATGTCAAATGTCTTATCACATGATGGTGACATGATTTTGGTATAACACCTATATCCTAATGTGAATCATTTCTCACATGGTATCAGAGCTATTTGGAGATTCAAATCAAATCCATAGTGTTTGAGTTGTTGTTTGAGGGATTTTCTAGATAGATTCAAGTGTTTGCATTGTAGCTACATTCAGCATTTTGTCACCAAGAGTGCAAGCAGAAATGGACCAAACCCATGTATTGCTGAACCCATTCAACTATTTTGAGTGGAAGGCCAAAATGGTGATCCAACTAAGGACAAGATTCCTATACATGGTCATCATGGGGACTAAGGTCTAACCAAACTCTGTTGTGAAGAAATCGAAGTTATTCAACGGGCTTGATGAAGCAATTGGAATGCATTGTCTCAGCATTTCGAGAGACATGTTCTTCCATGTAGACAGTCTATCAACTACCAATGAATTATGACTCAAGCTTGATACATTATTTGGTAAGACTAATGAGATGAGAGGTCACCATCTCGAAAATGAGCTAATCCCACTGATTCCAACTCACTATGAGACAATCCAGGACTTCTTCACCAAGTTCAAAACGTTGGTGATTTAGTTGAATAGTGTGGCATAGAAAATAAGTATGATCAGCTGATATTTTCCATAATTTCAAATATAGGGCCATATTACTCAGTTTTTGTGTCGACATTCCACTCTAGCAAGCTCACAGCTAAAAAATGGCCCATGACTTCATGGAGTCACTGAATCAAGAGAAAGATAAGCTAGTTCAAATGGGCACCATCAGATCTTACTACGGGATTTTTGAATCCATCCAAATGCAATAATAAATCCAAGGATTCAAAGAATCAAGACAAGAAGAAGCTGGACAAACCCAAATCTTCAGATGGAGGTTTGAAACCTAGCAAGGATAAGGACAAGAAGAAGCAGGATAAGACCAAATTCACCTACGGTCACAAAGGGTGGCATCTAGAGAGTGCATGCATGAAGAATACCATAGACATGATGGTGCAGGTTCTTGAGAAGAAAAACATCCCACTACCTCAGGGTGCAAGGAATAAAGATGGTGGTTCAAGATCAGACAACAAATAAAGGTGCCATGCATTGGTTGTTGGTTCTTTAGAATCTTCTACCTTCATCGTAGATTTAGGAGATTTCAGACATATGGCCTTTGTAGAAGAATTCTTCTCAACCATGTATTCTGACAGTGGTCCAACTGTTCGAATGGGAGATGATTCAGAGATCCAAGCCAAAGGGATTGGAAGGATCGATCTTAATGATGGGTACTTCAATAATGGTTTGTTTGTACCTGAATTGGCAGCGAACCTATTCTCATTGTACCAAATGAATCACACTAGTGAATCCAAGAGAGTAACATTTAATCCAGACACACTAGAGATAGCAGAAATATCTACAAACAAGGTGGTGGCATTGGGGTTTGTTGATCATCATGCAAGAATGTACAAGTTCTCTCATTTCCTTCCCTACACTAGAGGAAATATGCTTCTTTCACATGCCAATGAGACAAGAATATTGTGGCATGTGAGATATGGCCATCTCAACTAAATATACCTCCAGGCATTGAACAAATAAGGCATGGTGGAAGCACTTCCTTCTATCAAGTTCTCAAGTGGCACATGCAAAGGATGTGTAATGGGAAAGCATGCAAAGTGCAGCTATGAGAAAGGGAGAGAAAGGAGAGCTGCCCAAGTGCTTGGCTTAGTGCATTCAGATATTATTGGGATTCTTCCCACACCCTCTTGTGGGGCATCAAGGTATGTTTTGACTTTCAAAGATGATTTCTCAAGGTAGGTGTATTTCCTCAAACTAAAATCTGAAGTCTTTGAGACTCTCAAAGTTTGGAAAGCCCTGGTTGAGATTAATGCATGTGGAAATAAGATCAATGTCCTTAGGACTGACAATGGAAATTATTCTATGAACAAGATTCTGCATCATCTTTGTGAATAATGTGGCATCCAAATGCAGCATTTAGTTCCCTACGCACCACAACAAAATGGTGTTGCAAAGTGCAAGAACGGGGCTCTCAAGGAGATGCAAAACCTGTATGATTGAAGCAAAGGATTTGAATCCTAATATATGGGATCAATCCATTAAATATGTTGCATACATCCAAAACATATCTCCTCACAAATATTTGGATATAAAAACACCATATGAGGCTTGGTTTGGTCACAATCCAATTGTTCTTCATTTCAGGGTCTTTGGCTCAAAGGCTTGGGATAGGATTCCTCTAGAGAAAATAAAGGCCTTGAAACCTCAAATAAAAGATTCCATAATGTTAGTATATTCTGAATATGTAAATTCCTACAATATATTTGATCCCTCATCTCAGAAGACATTCATAGAAAGGAGTGTACAGTTCGAAAAGGAGCTCATGCAAGAGGTCGAACTAGCTCATGGTGAATACTCACATCCTCCACTCCATGATGATGTAAGTGATGAAAATATTTCTGATTTTTATAATTATGATATTTATGAAGATTATTATGACATGAATTCATATCATGACTCACCCATTCGTCCCAAATGGGATGAGAAAACTCTTGAAGCAGCAAGAATTCTAGCTGGCAATCCAGTAGATCTAAATTTCACACTGCTTTATTTGCATGTGAAGTGAATATTTCTGAGAAATGATTCATTATGGTTGTATATTATCCTTAAACAAATCAATAATCATCACTTTACCCAATATGGCAAACATCCATGCAATAAGAGTTCAACTAATTACATGAAAATGAGACTTGGGAATCAATTCCCTTGCCCGCCAAGACAAAACTAGTGGAATGCAAGTGGTTATATAGGAACAAAGTGGCTTCTGATGGTTAAGATATCAAGTATAATTCTAGTTTGGTTTCCAAATTCTTCTCACAATTCCAAGGAGTGGACTATACAGAGACATTTGCACCAATTGCAAAGATGGACTCTATAAGGCTAGTTTTAGCCATTGTTGCATCTAAGCGCTGGGGGGTTCACCACATGGAATTTAAGAGTGAATTTATTCATGGTGATATTCAAGAGGATATATATATGTATAAACATGAATGTTTCATTGATTATCCTTCACTTGTATGCAAGTTAAATAAGTCTCTCTATCGCCTCAAGCAAGCCCCAAGGACTTGGTATGCCAAGATGGACAATTTTCTGCTCTCGCTTGGGTTTGAAAGATGTAAATATGATCCTAATGTTTATTTGAAGCAGGTTGATGAATTATTTAAGTTAATAGTGCTATATATTGATTATATTTTTTTTATAGGTAGATGCACTAAATAAATTGGATCAATCAAGTCTTCTTTTCACAGTGAATTCTCCATGACTGGTCTTGGATTGTTGAAGCAATTTCTTGGTTTGGAAATTAAGAAATATGAAGAAGGGATCAAGGTAATACAAAAAAAATATGTTGTAGACCTGTTATTCAAGTTTAAAGTGGATTAATTTAAGGCATCCAAGTTTCCAATCTTTTCAGGTATAAAACTAGGTGAATTTGGTGAGTCTCCATTGGTGGACAACTCGTTGTACAGACAACTAGTTGGGATTCTATTGTATCTTACACACTCTCGACCAGATTTGGAATACTATGTAGGTGATATAGAAATATATATGCAGAAGAATCATGAGATCCATTGGAAGGAATCCAAGAGGATCCCGCACTATGTGCAAGGAACCAATCACTACGAGGTACACTATGTTGTTGGTTCTCCACTAGAACTTGTAGGATTTTTTTATTCTGATTGGGTTGGAGATCCCAATGATAGGAATTCCACTTCAGGTTATGTATTGATTCTTGAAAATGATCCCATATTCTGTTCAAGAAAGAAACAGAACACCATATCCCTATCTTCAATTGAGGCCGAGTACAAAGGAGCAGTGAACACAACTACACAATGTGTGTGGTTGCAAGGTATTCTTCGGGAACTTAGAGTTGCATTTGATTCAACCAATGTCATTTGGTGTGACAATAAAAGTGAAATAAATATTTCCACTAATAGAGTGCAGAGAAAAAGGACCAAACACATTGAGATACACATGCACTACATCTAGAGCTTGGTGCATGATCAGGTGATAGCCTTGCAGTATTGCCCATCTGTAGAGAAAATTGGTGACATTTTCACCAAGAGATTCACAGAGAATACATTCACCTATATGAGATCACTTATTGGAGTGGGTGATACATATTGATGGCTACCATTCACTTTCATATTTTTGGCTCCATGTCCATTTTCGAGGGGAGGTTTTTTTCCCATGTGGTTTTCCTCCTTACCTTGTTTTTATGGACAAATAAAATTTCATGTTGTATGAGGTGACTTTAGGCTTAGTTTCCAAGGAATCCATTGTATTTTCAATAATTTTTACTAATTTAGGTGTAAGGGGGGTATTTATAGAAATAATCCACCATAGTACCATTACCTTATACCTTAGGCACATATCACTTTCTTACATGCAATGTTCTATGGTCTAGACTTAGTTATATTGTTCATTTACTAATAGTTGAGGTGCTCCCAGTTGATCATTTAGACAAGTGAGGTGCTCCTAGTTCATCATTCCAACTAACATGTGCCCTAATTGATGATAGATATACCTTGGTGCTCTCCCCCATCCCCATATTCATGGATTGCGTTTGACTTTAGGCACCGATGCATTTTTATGGTGGTTTTTTTTCCTTCCTTGCGAATCTATTGCCTCCTAGAGCCACTCCCACTCACCCACACCTATAATTCCACCGTTTATGTCTCAACATGCCTCACCCATGTTCACACTTGCATTTGTTATCGTTTGGGATGATTAGGAAGTTGATTGGTCCTCCTAGGGGGGTTTGAAGGTCAAATCATGGTCAGACACTTGTATGCATCCAGATGGCCTCCAAGGCCTCACAATTTTTCCCTATTGTAATATATATATGATACATGTACAGTTACATGTTGGACAGTCTTAATAATATCTATTATTGACATCATTTTTGTGTGATATTTTCAGTCTTTTTGTTAATTTGTGCATATTTTGTGAGCAATATCGAATTGTGAGAGTTTCCTTGGCTCCTAGATCCTATTGTGGATCAATTCTCACATGTATTTTAACTTTGAATTGCAACTAAAGTTCTAGGCTGGAATTTTTATGCATTAGTGCAGAAAAAATATCCATGTTTTTGTATTATATCATGTATGCACAATGTTAGATTATTTCTTAATGCAGCTAAGATCGGGAATCCATACCCGAATCAAGGATTGCTAGTAATGGTATTATTATAGTAATTAGTATCTTTTATGAGCATGATTATTTCAATATATCTATTGTTTATATGTTATGGTTTCGAATATCAACACTCGTGTTAGCACCATTTCTAGTTAGCACTTGGAAAAGGGGGAAGGCCTGAGAAGATATAAGGTAGGAGCTGAAAATTTCATTATGTGACCTGAAGGTATGTGGAAAGGGGATTAAAAATAATGGAAGGGGATTATTTATAAGTTTAAGGAATGTATATTTGAAAGGAATCATAGCTTAAGTATTGAAAATAACTTTTAAATAAAAATCCACCCTCGTGTTATCTTATGGGAAAATATGAAGGTGTAGATCTGCAGTGGAGAAGATCTATGATTGTGGATAAGTCCACTGGGAAAAGTTGCATGACAAAAATAATTTGGTCACCATTGGAATGGATTAAAAGGCAGTGGAGATATACGGTTAGATAAAAAGGGGAGGAAGATCTACGGTCAGGAAGGATTCCACTAATGGGACATGCACAAAGGGATGAACTTTCCAAATCAGTGGAAAAACTTACACCCAACATAAATCAATGGTGGTGATGAAAGTATGAAAATGATCAATGGCCCATTGGCATTCCGTTGGGTGAACATGTGTGGAGAAAAGAACTTTGGAAATAAGCGAAATGTGGTACATTCCACATATTTCAACAGTCAAGATTGAGGCTCGATAGAGATCAAGGGTTGATATTAATTCCGTTGATTGGAGATGCATGGGTAAAGAAAGTTTTATAATCAGTGGAATTAGTTAAGGGACCCACACAATCAAGGGTGCAAGTTTGATAAGAGTGAGATCTACGGTCCAAGATCAGTCCACTGAAATAACATGCATTAATAAAATCATAGTTATTTCCAACGGAATGAATTAAGTGGAATTAAATGGGAATGTAAATCAATGGTTGAGATTGAGGGTGATCTAAATATACAATGGAATGTCACTCCATTGTGGGAAGGTGTTCATTGTATGTACCGTCATATCTGAGCGAAATGTGAAAAATAGAAATTGATCGACGGTGGGAATTTATGAAGAATAAGATCAATGGTCGATTATTAATCCGTTGAGGTGAGGTGCATTCCAGTTATGATATGAACATGTGATTTTAAAATATGAAAATGATATACGATGGAAATTTAATCAGTAGTATATCTATGGTTCTGGTGAGTTCCACTGCGAGGAGTTACATGGGATATAAGGATGGACAATATAGCGGGAATGAGGATGCAGGGTTAAAAAGTGAGCATGATCAATGGTTTAGAATGAAAGAAACCAAATCTACAGGTAAATAAAATTCCAATTGAAAAAGGTGCATGACAAATAGTGGAATAAAATAATATAAAATCAAAGCACGTGGATAAGGACCATATGTATGTTTATGCATTGGAAATCGAGAGCTCAAGACTGTGCGAAAGAATCCAAGTCAGACGAATTTATTTTACACTTGTCAAGTGACCAGGTAGGCTGTTAGAATAGTAATCCACCACTTAGTACCTTATTGTAAAGCCTTAGCCAATTTTAATTGCATTTATGCAATGATATGCTATAGTTTTGACTTAGGGAAGTTAATCCAGCATAATAACCAATTAATTTTATTCTTTCACACCTACAGGAGCACTCCAACTCAATCAAACTCCACATGTGTTCCCTCATTAATGGCAGGTGAGCTCCTAGTCCTTGAATTGGGGAATTGTGGTTAACTAGGAGCGCTAGGGGTAGTTTTAGCCTAAGTTTTGGACTGTTGGAGCATTTAATGCCCACCTTAAACCTCCCACTCACATTATTTTGCACACCCACACATGAAAAGGAGTCATTATTACTCCAACACACTTCATCCATGCCCACACCACCATTCATGACCATTTAGGCTGAGTTGGAGTGAGTTTGGCCCACCTAGGGGGGATTGAGGCCAATTTGGCCAATCTCACATGTACACTCAGATTTCACTTCCTAAGACTCACAAATTGCACCAGATGTAATATAAACCTATTCTAATTACATTCACATGCTAAATAGTTAAATAATATCCAGTTTCGTTCACACTGTGTATGTAAAAAATTTCCTCTTTCATGCTTTTTTGCTGGCTTTTGCAAGTAATTCGATTTGTGCGATTCTCTTACACTCCTAGATCTTTTTGTAGATCAAAATTCTCACATGGTATCATATACGAGTGGATTTTAGTGATTTGCAGATCAATCTCAAGTGTTTGAGTTGTTTTTGAGAGAATTTCCAGATAAATTGAGTGTTTTTTGCAGGCCTTTCAACCAATTTCTCACCATTAGCGTAAGAAGAAATGGAAGCAAACCACATATTTATTACCCCCTTCAATTTATTTGATTGTAAGGTATAAATGGTTATTCAATTGAGATATAAGGGTCTCTACAAAGTTACCATCGGCACAGAAGTGGAGACAAACTCTGTCGTAGAAAAATCTAAGTACTTCAATAAAATTGATGAAGCCTATGGATTTATATGCCCGATTATTTCAAGAGAGATCTTATTTCATATAGAAAAATTCATAGTCCCAAATGAATTCTAGGTTAAACTAGAATCACTCTTTGAGAAAACTAATGAATTGAGAGGACATCATCTTGAAAACGAGCTCATAAGCCTGAGCCCAATGCATTTTGAAACTATCCAGGAGTTCTTCATGAAGTTCAAGTCTCTAGTGCTTCAGCTAAAGCAATGTGGATTTGAGAAGAAAGAGGATTGGTTTATACTATCCATCCTTTCTAAGTTAGCCCCATAATTTTCAATGTTTTTAAGCACCTTCCATTCTGAAAAATTGACACTTCAAAACAAGCAGATGCCAACCCTAGCCAGCTTCATGGAATCCCTCACCTAGGAGTAGGATAAGCTAGTTCAAATGGGCACCATAAAAGCTAAATATCAATATTTGTCCATGGAGATGAATAAGAGATGAATAAGAGATAGATAGAGATGAATAAGCTCCGTATAACAAGCATTTCTGTTTAAGTAGTTTTCTAAATGTCTGCAAATATTTTTTAGTTAGTCCCGTTGTTTGGTTTAATTTTGGTCTTTGGAGCAATTTTTGAAGTTAGTAGCGAAGCGGAGGGAACCACCCAATGGATTTTGGCAGTTGTTCTAGGTTTTCCTTTGTTACCTCACAGGGAGAATAGCATCCCTAGCTAGAGCCACTTGTTAGCACTATTTTTCACTCTGTGTAAGATGATAAAAAAAGGTAAGACGGAGCAAGCGCAACCTAAAAATGTGTGAAAAATTCCAGTCACAGGGTGGCCGAGAAATTGTGTTAAAAAGAATAGCGTTTCTACGGTGATGATCAAAAGATGATCCAGATCGACGGACAAAATGGTTTTTGCGAATACCATAGGCACGATCGAAATTTCCTTTGCATCTCCGTGAAATGGCATTAAAGAGACCATGAGTTCCGAGAGCCATGATCGATATAAGACATATCAACAGGAGATATTGATTTCACCGAATCAAAGTGTTTGCTGAAGTTTTGGTCCCTCGATCCACGAAATAGGTTAAAAGAGAGGTAGCATTCGATGGTCCAAATCTTGCCAAAGGGAGATGTACGGTGGAAATTTCCTCTGCTGGTGGGACATGCACAGAAAAGAACTGTCTTGGGGATTCATGAAAAAGGGTACTTCCATCACACGTGTATGACTGGGAGTGTGGAAGTTTCGACCGAAAGGTCTAAAATGGTGGTGTTCGTCAAAATTTCACGAAAAGGAAGGTCAGAGCCAAAGTGTGTGGTTCTGCATATGGTCTTCTTGTTCTAAAAGACCTTGTTAATGCGATATCCCAAGATAGATGTGAAAAGAGCTGAAGTGACATGCAATCACACACCCCGAAACCATTAGAGCATTCCTACGATGGATAATTTGTCTTCACGATGTATGTGACCCTCCTGAACCCAAAGGTCACTGCATCAAACATGCACAAATCTGGAAAATATCCCAAAATATTGAATTGCAGAGGGATGGTGATACTTCCACACAAAGCAAGGAGACAAATATATGCAAAGAATACTCTGATACTGTCATCAGGTGATGGCAGATAAATACAAATGTCTCTTCCATGTGTCGGGAGCTGAATGGGAAAATATTTGGTACCAACGCCAAGGGTCATTTCCGCGAATAGCGGAATAGCGTCGTATCATAAAAGTATACGTGAATGGGATCTCCACATAAGTGCCGGATCCAAAACCCACGTTCCCACTCGTGCTGTCACCAGGATACTTGATGATGAAGTGTGAGGGGGTGCTGACGGGGTCATCACTATGTTTGGCTTTCCAAATATATATAAAGCACCATTTTTAGATCCATTAGGAGACAGATTCTTGGTGAACGTATAATGAAAGTTGAGAAGGTTGAGTGTGAGTCCACTGTAAATCCTGAAAGCCTTGAGGGAGGCCTACGATGGTTTGTGTGTTTGCGAAGTCAGTTTGTCGAAGTGTTTTTTCGATTGGTAAACCCTATCCCAGAATCCCACTGTTCCTAAGTTCCCATGCTAGGGGAATTCCAACCATCGTGGTAGGGACATTCATTTTATTAGAAAAGTTTTCCAACATCACAGGGTTCATGACAAGGATGTTCATCACATTAGATGGACCTCCTGACACTGGTGAGGGAATTACTGTTGTAATAGAATATTGCACCCCTACAGAGACAATGTCCAAAATTTCCTATCCAATGGGCATCCCTCCAAAACTTGCAGACGTGATCGCTTCCCTAAAATCCCCAGAACGTGGTGACCATTGCTAGTGGCGACCCATTGGAGTGAATGCTTGTACGGGAAGAGCAGGAGTCCAAATTATTCATCACCGCATCTCTGAATTCCATGTGCCAACTTTATCTGGGAGGGTAATGAAGTCAGGGGTGTGCCGCGCCATGGGATCTACAGAAGGATCCCCCTCCTAAGAAGGGGAAGCACAAGAACGACTAGCCTCCTTAAGGACCCAAAAATATCTGAAGCAGTGCATCCCTTCTTCAAACCCCCTCAAATAATAGTGTTACCAAGATAGAAGGGTGCGAGGAGGATGGTTGAGCATAGAAAAAACACAAAATTTCTTGTCAGCAATAAGCCCATGTAGAAAGGTTCCTTTGAGCACATAATGAACACAGATCACATAGGGGGACACGTTGCAGACCTAGGAGGAGGACAAACAATCCAAGCCACATCTGTAACGCACCACCTAGAGATGCCCTGAAACATCATTTTCAAGATAGGCATGCCTGGAAGCCAGAGACACTACGTTTCCATTAAGACCTACATGCACGATTTGCTCCATGACGTTTTGTTTTTATATATATGTAAAACATGGTATAAAGGCCATGTTCTAGTTTGTTATATTTTTTATCGTGATTGTAAACGACTTCTCGCCCTGTTTCGAGATTAGTCTCAGGGTCCTAAAGCATATAAAGAGACTCCCAGCCAAGGGAGAAAAGGGGTTGGTTGGTTTTGAACGTGCAAGACTATCGTGTTTGTAATTTTTTGAATTAATATACAGAGCTGAATGCTGGTTATATGCATTAAAATAATTCTCATGTGTTTCCAAATTATAGTATGTGCTTTTCTTTATCCTTATGTGCATGTTCTTTACATTGTTTCTTTCTGTTATGTGTTCTTATATCCACCAAACACTTCTTCCAAAATTGGCATGGAATTCATCCCTACGGTGCTCTACGCTAGAGGACTATCATCATTCTATGTTTCCCACCAAACCCCAAACTTAATGACCATGATAGAGGCACTACCTTGCTCTTGCAAGCGTTTTCCTATGCAAACTGCTCTATTTTCTTGGGATTGTTTACTCCAGAGCCCGATATATATTCATTTTGTTTCCAAACACCAAATATTTGATAATTGTTTCATGACATTATGTCTAGCCTTGTTATACATCTGTGAGAGATCCCTCTCTGAAATTGGAGAAGCCAGCTCCCTTTCCTAAAGTGGTTCTACTGTTACCTCGGGGTCCTCCTCCCGCAACCATGGGCGCGATTTTGGGTGCTAAAAAAATGGCGTCATTGTCAGGGAAGAAATTGAAAATCATCCCTGGGAAGAATGACAAATATTCAAAGGGAAAAAGTGTTTCTGTGGGAAAACAGAAGTCCCTGAATGTGAGGAGAGGCTGTGTCATTTTCCTTGGTGACTCCATGTTACATTTTCTAAAATAATGAATCCACTGGGGATATCGGCCATCGAAAGGAATAATATGAGGAGGAAGGTTTGAATCCTCTTGAAATCATGGGAAATAATGCCACAAATCAGACTGTTGATAGTGAACGGCAATAGGACATCTTGAAGACAATAAATATTTCACCCATGGATTTTGAAAGACCCATGTTCCTAGTACCACGACATTAGCAAATGCTACAATATAAAATTCAATTCTCTATGAAGCATTGGTAACCTCTGCAACGTGGGTGGATTCACAGTAAAAACATGAGTAGGCTTGAAGAAAAGAGCAAGTACTTTAGATTTAGCTTTTTCCAGAACGTCTTGTCTTTTCTTGTAAATATTTGTTCCTTTTTTCCTAAATTTTCTAACATAAACTATCATGGCTTGTTTATCCCCAAGAAAAGTTTCAAATTCACTCTGGTATATCCTTCCTTGCAAACAAAAGGTATTTTTTCATCCTGTACCTCTGATTTTATCCTAGACCCTCTGCATGAGACCCCGAAAATTAAGGGGTAGCTTAATAGGCCTCGTGACATCATTTCCGAGGGCGTGTATTTTTCACAAGAACCCATTGCCTCCAATACCAAAGGCCGGTATATGCCTCTTCGCCTGCCTCAGATCCTCCACTATTTCCCTATGAAACACTATAAATATCTTCCCGAATTCGATGGAAAACCTGAAGGCCCTACAGCTGAGAAACATCTACATGCTTTTGAGTACTTTCTTGATATTTTTGAGATAGAGCATGGTGATTTCTATATGAGAGATTTTTCCCAGTCCTCGCAAGGCAACGTAATAAACTGGTTCAAGCATCTACAACCAAAATCTATCACTACATGGGAAGATTTGTCTCATACATTTTTGGACTTCTAGGGTGAAAGGAGGTCGTTAGATCAAATACTCTTCGAGTTTTACTCTATGAGAAAACATGGAGGCGAAGCTATGTCATGTTTCAACAAAAGGTGTGCGAGTTTCTATTATGGCATGCCCAAAGAAATTCAGCAGTTAGAAGGTGTCGCGAAGGTACATTACACATCTATTTTCCCCCCCCAAATTGTCTCTATTTCTATTGGACAAAAAATCATTTTCATTACAGAAGATATTTGCTAATGCATGAAGAAAATGTCAATCTATCAGGAAGGCTTCCAGATCAAGGAGGCAATATTGGAAATGGAAAGAGCTTGAACCAGGTAGAGTCATGCAAGTTGAAAGAGGAATCCCCTTGGGAACTAACCCGTTTCCCTAGTAGGTAGTGAGAAATCCCATATGGCGATGAAAAGATAGGATGTTTTACTTGTTTCGTCTCTGGATATTGCGGCCAACCTATTGCGAATTGCGCGCATGATAGCCCCGAGAAAGATTTTGGCGTACCCATATATGATGAATATGAAGATGACTATTGGGGTGGCGTTCCTGAGGGAACTGATGTGTATCTGGTAAATCCAAGACCTGATAGGGAAAGAGACAAGATTTATGAAATCAAATCTTCTCCATGTATTTCAGGGTCGAAGACCTCGTGTCAAGGCGAAGGGATTTTCAGATTTGTTGATGTAGATGACTATGTCTTTGCAAGAGCATATCCAAAGTATGAATTCCTAGCTCTCAAGGAGTGGAGCCAGAACCTCAAGACGCCATTCAAAGACTGCCTATGGGGCTTTGTGTATGGTGCCTTAGGAAACCAACCCAATCATGGCCCCTAGGGGTTGACTTTCAAGTAATCCTCCCAAGATAATTGGATGGCAGATCCCTCTTGAAAATGAAATGATATTTATTGTTCCATCCCCTATTCTATGTAAATATTTCCTGACCCAGAAGACCATCGAAGAGCAGACAAATAACCCGAAGAGGATTCTTCTCCGTGCATCCTTGGCCAGAAGACGGAGCTGCTCAGTTCTATAGAAGATCACAACACTGCTTTCTTCGCGACACTTGTGAGGAATCAAACCTTGATCTTTGGAGTTCCACATGTAAAAGGACATGGGATCCTCACCTATGTCATTGGAGTAGATTTGATTGGTCACTTGAAGCTTGTATGCACTTGGCAAATGGTGTTCTACTTACTTGGAGGTATAAGCACCCTCATGATTTTTTGATGAGGAACCTCCTTGATGTACATTTTTATTATGTTATTATGTCCTTTGATGATATATATTATGTACTCATGATGTTTGGAATAATTCATACAAGAAAATGGGATCCCATAATTTTATTTCCTAATGGTATCGGTTGGAGAGCACTCTTAATTGTTAGAGTGCACTACAAGCAATGGGACCCTAAGATTTTTTCTAGTCCCATTGATTTCAAATTTTTTGGGAAACAAGAAGTATGGGAGATGGATTCCCCACTTAATAAAGTGATTTTAATCAAATTAGTGCAGCAGCAAGCATGGTGGTTCCTCTCTCAAATATTCATGGAATCTCAAAGACTCAAAGTTGGGAAACTCAATGGCAACTTTAAAGAATCATACAGAAAGTAGGTTCTTCAACACCCATGTTTGAAATTGCTTGAGGACAAGCAATATTGGGAAGAGAGGATTTTTAATGTCCCAAATTTTGCATTGGGTCAGAATGGCCTAATCACATTTTCCATATTCATGAGAGTTTGCCAAATTGATGCTAAGGGTCAAATAATTGCCAAGGAGGAAAATTACTAGTTTCCTAGGTTGGGGGTGGAAGCTTTGGGATTTGGAATAACAGGGGAAATAAATGATGTTTGAACATTATAATGGAATAAATATTTAATAAAGGAGCTAAATAAATAAATACAAGATAAAATTGAAGTGGCAATGGAGCATGGAGACTATGGGGCCCACACAAGTTAGAAATTTGGTACCAAATGGAAACCTCCTCTTGCAATTTCGAATCCATGGGAAGCCTAAAGGTTATTGGATGAGTTATAAGGTTAATAAATTTTTCCATATGCATCATATGTTGAATTTGAGAATAAATGTAACTTACATGGCAAAGGAAGAGTCATTTTGGAGCTAGTGAGACACTTGGACTAGATTCCCTAGCTCTATGAAAACAAGGATGAAGATGCTATGACACCTATGACACAAATCAGATATGAAGGATGAAATATGACATATCTGATATGTCAGGTCGAAATATACCATCCAATAGAGATCTCATGTGATTTGGGGAAGCTCAATGGGTTCGTACTCAAATTGGGGGAAGATGGAAGTCTAGGAAAGGGAGGAAACATGGAAAATCTTGAGCCCACACCCAAATTCGAATTGGCTTGAGTTTTTAGATGGATTGGGAACCTTATAAGTCTAAGGATGTTTATAAAATACTGGAATAAACCAAGAGAATATATTTTGATTATTTGTGAACTGTGAGAGCTAGTGGATGACTAGTTTTCTTGCCTTAGCCAATTTCGAGGGTGAAAGATTCTCATTCGAGTTGGTGTTTGGAGAGGCCACTTAGGTGTTTCATGGAGATTTAATGGAGCCTTATTTGCAAGTGTAAGCTATAGGAAATCATGTGTATTCTTCTATTGCAGCACTCTCTCTCAACTATTTCCAGTTTTCACATCATATTCATGCTAATGGAGGGATTGCGCTTTGGGTGAGCTATTGATCTCTTTGGGGAAGATTATAATTCCCATTATTTTATGTTTTGATTGATATTCTCTTTATTTCATGTTTATAAGACTCTCAGTTCAAAATACCCAAAATAATTCATGTAAAAATGTTGAACAATGAAGAAATGGTGTCATTTCCCCACTATCTTGTTGTGAACCACTGTAATGCTGATGATTTCAAATTGGGAGAGCCTTTAATTGTCCATTTCTGATTGTAATCAGTTAAATATTCTTTGTTATTAATTCTAAGAAACTTTCAAGTCTAAATTCCCAAGATTTGTATGTCAAAATGACTTTTAATGAGCAAACAATGACCATTTCCACTCTATTTTGATATATGTCATGGTAATGCTTATTATTTCGAATGGAGGAATGTATATATGATCAATGTATGATGGATGGACTATAATTAATTTTTATTTCAAGTCTCATGTTCAGTACTTAAGCATTGGAATCCATTTTACTCATTTTGTGGAAATTGAACCCAAGTGTTAGAACAATTACACTCACAAAAATTGCCAATTACACATGCAAATTACACACAAAGGAGACTGAATATGGAGCAGAACACTAATATGTATTGAATAAGTGTACAATATCCAACCCTATGAAGTCATAGGCTGCCACAATAAATAATTACATGAGATATTCAAATGCATTGGGATGCCATTCAAATTGGTCAAAAGCAGGCTTACTAAATCTAAGCAAATCCCCCATAGGTGCATAAAGTAGCTTCCAAATCTGTCTAGGAGCTCACGAATTGGAAAAATAAATTAGGAAATATAATAGGTGATGGAAGGACAACTCATACATGCTTTTATTAGGATAAAATAGTGGAGGATGATGAGGACAAAAAACAAGTTAACTTCACCTAGTCAAACTTTCCCAATTGCCTTAAAACTCAGAAAAAGCAGGCAATAAAGCAGAAAAAGCTGACATGCACTAGGAAGGATAGGAATAAAGCAAAATTTATTCCAAGAGGTTTCTCGAGTGCTCCATCACTTATTTTCAGCAAGTTTGACCACTTTGGACATGTGGAGGACAAATTGCATAAGGTGGAATATGGAAACTAGGCAAATAAGACAAAAATGGAATAATTAATGTCTAAGGTAGCGAACAATGGGTTGATTATTCTAACACCCCCCCTTAAGCTTGAATTATGAGTAAAATATCAGAAAACTATAGGGCCTAGAAACAAGGCTTAGTCACCCTTTACATACTGCATGTCCATTTAACCAAGGAAAGAGGCAAAAACCCAGTGGGAAAAATCCTCCCTTAAACATGGACAGTAAAACAAAATTTGAAAATATTGTCATCAATCATGCTTCACAGCATGATCACCAATCCCCAGCAGTGATTTGAGATTGCTGAATGTCTTCTCACAAAAAACTTTGGTGAGGATGTCTACTACTTGTTCTGAAGATGCACAGAAGAGTAGGTGAATGGTGCCATCATGCACAAGCTGTCTGATGTAATGCATATGGATCTCAATGTGTTTGGTTCTCTATCTCTGAAATGGTTCATTGTAGATTTGAATGATACAGTGATTATCACAATAGATAGTATTTGAGTATTCTTATTCCAAGCCACACTCACCAAGTAACCCCTGCAACCATAAACATTGAGTTGCTGCATTTACAACTCCTATGTACTCTGCTTCTGTAGATGAGAGTGCAATGGCACTCTATTTCTTGATTGACCAGTTGATTGGTCCTTCAATAAGCATGAACACATATCCTGATGTTGAATTTTGATCTGTGTTGTCACCTACCCAATCACTGTCAGTAAACCCAATCAAATCAAGATCAGATTTAGCTTTGTAGATGTTGGTAATAACTCCCGATTCAATATTCTATTCATGGCTAAGCATTCATTTATACATTCATGTGAAGGTTTGTTTAACCTTCCGTCCAGCCTTTTCGGCTTCCAACTATTCCTATTTTATTTATTTACAATATTATAATCCCTAACGGATTATATTCTAACAATCCCCCTCTTAATCCGAAGGGGTGTTCGTAAGTCCGAGCATGTTTCTGAACCTTTCAAAATTTTCTCGTCCAAGCGCTTTGGTGAAGATGTCTGCAACTTGATCATTTGTGGAACAATGTCGAAGATGGACTGTCTTGGCCTCTACATGATGTCGAATCAAATGATACTTTGTGTTGATGTGTTTGGTTCGATCATGGAATCTAGGATTCTTAGCCAGCTTGATTGCAGAAGTATTTTCGACCAACAATGGAGTGGAGTTCTCTTGTTTTTCTTGCAAATCTTCAAGTATCTTCCTGAGCCACACTATTTCTTTCGTTGCTTCAGCTGCAGCCACATATTCTGCTTCTGTTTTTGAATCCGCTGGAACTGACTGTTTGCGAGATCTCCATGAAACAGCTACTGATCCAAGACTCATAGTGTATCCAGAAGTTGATACTCCTGTCTCCTTATCGCCATGAAAGTCTGAGTCTGAGTACCCAATAAGTTTGAAGTCATCCACTT